>VWZE01004447.1:403722-415720 GCA_013396675.1 Eubucco bourcierii
GAAGCGCAGCCGGGGGCAGGAGGCTTCGTCCTGGCGCTGGCCGCGGCGGGAGGGCTGCCCGCGGGAGGCCGGGCCCGGGCGGTGCGGGGCTGCTCGCTGCCGGAGCGCCGGTCCTGCGGCGCCGTCGGGTCCGCCCCGCTCTCGGCGGGACTCGGGCTGGACGTCGTCCATCTTCTGCGGCTGTGCCGGGGCAGAGGGCGGCCGGGCGAGGGAAGGCGGCCAGGGCCGAGGCGGGGGCGGTTGGCCCCCGGCGCAGCGAAGGGTGTCACCGTGCCTCGGGAAATAACCCACATTCTTTTGGTGTTTCGTATAGTCAGGTGTGCTCCGGGCGGCCCGGGCTCGGGGGGAGCTGCGCCCCGAGATGTAACGGGGCGCACAAGGCTGCCGTCCTCGAAGACCACCCGAGGTAAATGGAGAGCGGCGCCGAGGGGTACGGGAGGGCGCTTTGGGACCGCGGGCAGGAGCCAGCCGTCGCTAGCCACCTTGCTACCCTGCCCCGGGTGGACGGCAGGAGGGACGAGCAGGCCAAGGGGACGGTGTGGTGCTCCGAGCAGGTGCCGAGCAGCCCCTCAGCATCCGCGTGGAGCAATGCTCTCCTCCTCTAAACCAGGGCACAGCTATCTCGGAGCAGTCCGGCTCCCAGATGGGTCCTTGTGCTTCCTTCAGTAGCTTTAAAGCAGCAGTATGAGGAGAAAGTGTTCTCTGCGTCGGGAAACTTTTGTGTATAGATACTTAAGGTCAGTTGGTGTCTTTGCTTACGATATTTGAGCTGCACTACTACGATGCAGGTGGTTTTGGTGCAAGCGCTTCCTGCAGAGCTTTCCGAGTTTTCTGCAAAGCTCTGAGCAGTTGGGTTGGGGTTTGGACATGCAAGCGACACAGAACCGAGATTAGCTCTTTGGGTTTTGCTTTGCTCGCAGCTTGGAAAAAAGCTGCAAACAGGAAGGGCAAACCACGACAAATTCTGTTCTTTTCATTTCAGTGGCTTAACAAGGGAGCTAATATTTCTTAAAATAGTAATTTGAGTTGAAAGCACTCATCTGCCTGTGGAGCATTGGCTCAGCGCTAATTGCTGTCGCGTTGTGACTCCTTCTCAGCGCCCCGATTGCCGCACGTGAGAAGAGGCAGCAGCTGATGCGGAGAGCTGGGAGGAACCTGCTCTCCAGCCCAGCGCCGTGGCTCTCAGCCCTCGGATGCCTCACTGCGTGGTTTTCATTCTTGCCTTCCCCAAACGGTGTGTCAGGAACTCTCATTGCTGTTAACAGACCCCTCAGATTCTGAAAAGGACGTAGTGTGCCATGGTGGTGAGGTAGTGTCGGGCAATAGGTTGGACTTGATGATCTCGGAGGTGTTTTCCGACCTGATTAATTCTGTGCTTCTGTGATTGGTGAGGCTTTGAGGCAGTGATGGATGAAGTTGTGGAGAAACAGAAAGTAGTGTGGTAGCAGTCAAGGGCTGTGCCTCTAATGAGAAGTTAACTGAAGTGAGGCAACTTAAAGAGAAGTTTTAGATGGAGCTGCTTTGCCTTTGCGCTGCCTACAACTTCTCAACTCGGAGGAGCGGTGCAGTTCACTGTGTCCCCAACATAAAATGCTGTCTCATTATTCTGACATCATCATCACGTTGCTATAGTGACTTCATTAGGCCAGGAAAGCCACGTTCACATCCTGTTGCTGCAGAAAAGATCAGTGTAATAAATAAAACCGTTTAATTTTCTGTTGATCATCGTGGGACAGACAAAATGCCATCGATCTGCTGACGTGGTTGCCCAAAGGCACCCAGCAAAAGGCTTCTAACCTGGGAAATTGTCACTGGCACTTGTCAGCAGCTCATCCCTCCCTTCTCTCTGGTGGCTGGGCAGCAGAAGTTGTGAAATCCTGGTTTTGGAAATGAGAGTACAAATGTCGTTCTTCAAGGTGGAGCACAGGAAGTGCTGTGCTCGCACACACTGCTGCTAAAAATAATCTGTTTTCGTGCGCAGCCTTTGCTGCGCGCCAGGAGCAGAGCAGGGTTTGTGTTCTCTCGGGCTAGGAGCAGCCACACGCAAGTGAGTTACACTTCTGAAAAGCAGATCACAGAACTGTCCGGGTTGGAAGGGACCTTTTGCAAACATCATCCAGTTCTAACCTCCCTGCCGTGAGCAGGGACATCTCCCACTAGATCAGGTTGTTTGGAGCCACATTCAGCCTGGCGTTAAAAACTTCAGGGATGAGGCTTCCACCACCTCCCTGGGCAACCCCTGTCAGGCTCTCACCGCCCTCATGCTGAACAACTCCCTGACATCCTGTCTGACTCTCCCCATTTCCAGTTTTGCTCCGTTCCCCCCAGTCCTATCACTCCCTGACAACCTAAAAAGTCCCTCCACAGTTTTCTTGTAGCCCACTTCAGATACTGCAAGGCCACAATAAGGTCTCCTTGGAGCCTTCCCTTCTCCAGACTGAATAACTCCCAACTTTCTCAGTCTGCGTCTCTAGGAGAGGTGCTCCAGACCTTTCTCCTGGCCTTTGTAAAGGGTGTAGTCGGGCTGGTCAAGGCAGCATGTGCAGTGCAAGCCTTGCTGACATCGAGTAGGCTCAGGCAGCTGCTGGCAGAACCAAGAGCTGTGTTGGTGAGGACAGGGAGGAAGCTGAGGACGGGGAGGAAGCTGAGCGTGCGGTGCCTGCCGTCACGTGGCCTGGCTCTGGTGTGACTCTTTTTAGGCTAAGTAGCTTTGCTGAAGATTTGGAGAGGACTATGTGCCAAGTGGACTAAATTACTAGCAGAGGGTCATTCCAGTGCCAGGCTAATGCTTTTGTTTGGAGACCTGTGTTTACTCAGTGTATCAAAATGGTTTATGTTTGAAACCCTGAGCTGCAAGCGGCCAGGCACAGACTATTTGTGATGCGTTTGGTGGCTCTGTTCTTAACCAAAACTGAGTGGAGTTAACCAGCAGTAGCCCGACACGTGGACATGCTCTAACATAAAAGGTTCAGTTGTATATTGAATCATAGTCAGAGACATAAACAACTCCAAGCGTTCGTTTGTAGTCTCGAGTGCAGTGGTTTTTTCTTGTGTACTCAGTGGCACTTTGAACTTGTGCTTGGCTTTTAGAGAGCAGGTTGCTTCTGTGCAACTTTACAGCAGGCTTTTAAAATAGTCTTCAAGAGGAATCCTAGTGTTCTGAGAACAGGAACATGTTAGCTGTTTACCCTAGAGAAAAGGAAGTGAGGCTTTTGAACTTCCCTGACGTTCAGCTCTCTGTTCTCTGTATTTGAAATGTTTGGTGAGTGGTTTTTTGTTCACTTGTACTGGTTTGACATTCAGAATTTCCTTGGTCTAGTCTTACTTACAACCTTGCTGGGATCCACTTAGCAGAGTGCTGCTGGATTCCTTCAACTGGGTCTGGCCCTGGGTCCTGGTCAAAACTTTCTTTTTAGGATAATATGGGTGGCTTCCAGTACCTGAAGGGATCCTGCAGGAGGGCCAGAGAGGGATTTTTCATCAGAGTATGTAGCAACAGGACAAGGGGGAGATGGTTTTAAGCTGAGGCAGAGCAGGGTTAGACTGGATCTGGGAAGAAGTTCTTCAGTATGAGGGTGTTGAGACTCTGGAATATGTTGCCCAGGAGGATTGTGGATACCTCCTCCCTGCAAGACCAGGCTGAATGAGGCTTTGAGCAGCCAGATCTGTTTGAGAGGTGTCCCTGCCCATGGTGGGGAGGTTGGAGTAGATCCTCTCTGAGGTGCCCTTCCATCCAAGGCCATTCTGTGATTCTGTTTTATTGCTTAATTTGAATTTCTGATCCGGATTAATGTTAAACACCAAGCACTCATGGTAGCTTTGTGTGGTTAATTCTGCAGAAACAGCTTCAAGAGAGTTCTAAAACTCAGTCAGGTCTTGGGGCAGTGTTTGGATCATTTTTGTTTTAGCCTTCATTTGAGTTTGGATTTTGGTTGTTTGGGGTTTTTTTAAGAGCTGATGGTCGTTGAAGCACAGCTCTGATTTATTTTATGCTGAGTTCTGAAGTAGTTATTGATTCACTTTTACTCATTTCATAGGCAGTAGGAAATTAAACAGAATTTTACTGACAGCATCTTCTGAGAAGGATGCTCATGAATCCCAGGCTCGTGTTTTTAGTTTTGTGTTCCCACTTTGCCAAATCTGGTCCTGGAAACATGGCAGCTAATGGCTGAAATAAGTAAGAATGTTGGGAAGTGGGAGAGAAAAGTTCACCTTGATCCAGTCTGGCTTGTTCAGGTGCTAAAAACCTGCATGAGATGATTTGTTTTATTGCTGCAGTACTGAAATCTGGTGGTAGCCAGGATTTAGGATTATTTGGCTTCCTAGATTGCTCTCTGGATATAAATCAATGGCCTAAAGAGCTCACCTCTCAGACAGGTTTTTCCTTGGATTATATCCTGGCATCCTAAGTGCAGAGGATAGAGGAGGACCTGGGTTTTGTTGCTAAAACAGGGGTTGGGAGGAGACTGCAGCTGGCTCCTGCTGTTACTCAGCAGGCTGAAAATACAGCCTGCTTGCCACGGATGCTCTTGCAGATATAATCAAGTTCAGTTTATTTCAGTTCGTGGTGCAATGTGGTTGTAGTTTGACCAACTCTGCTCTGAGTGTCCCTCACTGTTGTTATCCTCCTGCATTCTGTCTCTGCCTATGAACTTCCAGAGCAGTCAGGGCACTGGAGGTGCCTTTTTAGGGCTGGATCATTTGGGGACCAGAAAGCAAATGAAGGGCTTGAGCTCCTTAGTGTGATGTTAGGTGACCAGGGGGATGTTGGCCAGATGTTCCTCCTGCCTGATTCTCTGCAAAACAATCCTATACCATAAGTAATACAGACTCCTTGGACCTGTCTGCTGTTTCCCTTTCAGCATAAAATGTTTCAGTTGGGTCTGCTCTGAGTTGGTTTGTGTTTGCAGACCATGAAAAACCATCCTTCAGGGTCAGAGTGGGTTTGCTTTGGGTGACAGTCATGAAAGGGCAGAACAGGTACCTTGGGTTTCTGTAGGTAGTGTCTTCCATGTGCAAAATTAAAGATTTTCAAGTTTTGTGTGGTATTCCAAGTTGAACGTATCTCTGTGAGTTGGTTTTGTGTGGCTACTGGCTGACTGAAAGCATTTAGAGCTAAATAGCTCATTATTAGCAGCTTCATTTTCTGTCCTGTGATAGTGATCATTTTGGAGATTAATGCTTGTGTGCTGTGCTCCCTTCTGAAGCAAGGGGGAAGCTCTGTGGACCCTCGTGGCAGTGGAACGTCAACCGGGACACAGCATTTATCTGCTCAGCTCCTGGTGCTGGGGGTTTCCACTGGAGCTCTTTGTTCTGCTGCTAGACCTCCTGATGCCATTTCGCTTCCAGGTTTGGTGTGAAACAAGTGTTGACCTCCAGAGCTCTGAATGGGACAGAAACTGGTTAGTGAGAGGTCACTTAGAGTCATTGAATCAGTCAGGGTTGGAAGGGATCACAAGGAGCATCCAGCTCCAACCCCTCTGCCATACCCAGGGGCACCTCACATTAGCTCAGGCTGCCCACAGCTTTATCCAGTCTGGCCTTAAACACCTCCAGGGATGAGGCTTCCACCACCTCTCCGGGCAACCCCTGCCAGGATCTCACCACCCTCATGCTCAACAGCTTCTTCCTAGCCTCCAGTCTGACTCTACCGACTTCTAGCTCTGTTCCATTCCCCCCAGTCCTATCACTCCCTGACAGTCTCAAAAGTCCCTCCCCAGCTTTCTTGTAGCCCCCTTAAGATACTGACAGGTCACAGTAAGGTCACCTCAGAGCCTTCTCTCCAGACTGCACAGCCCCAGTTCCCTCAGCCCTCACAGGACTTCTCCCTTTGCACTTTGTGCAGGAGCTGAGATTGTCTGCAGTAGTCCAGTTAATGATATTGAAATGAAGAGGCTGTGGGAAGCAGATGGGTGGTGCTCAAGGAAGAAGCACTGAGCCTTACATTCCTAATCAGAAATGGTGTGTTTAAACTCAAATGGCCTTCAGCTGCTGTGGGAAGAGCCTTTGAGGTGTGTGTGGGAAGAATTGGGACAGCAGAAACCTCCCCCGATCTCAGTCAGCAGTCACTGGGGGGTTTAGCACTGCTGCCCCTGGTCAGAGGGAGGGTTTGCAGCAGGGTCGGTGCCGTTTGTCCCGGTGTTGGCAGCACTCAGGGCTCTTTTCTCACCCGGGCCGAGGCAGGTCGGGCAGCTCTGCCTGAATCTCAATGTGGCCACATGAAGATGGTGTTTTGATGTGTGCTGCTGTGAGTGGTCCAGCAGGAACTGGGTGCTGGCTGTTGGGAAATACCTGCTCTACCTGAACAGGCGCTGCCTTGCTGCAGCTGTCGTGGCTTGACCTGAACCTGGGTGAGAGCACAGGTTGAAGTTGCTGGGTGGTTGCTTTTTATTTTGAATTGAGAAATCCATATGCTGACAAAAGCAGGCCTGAGTACTACCTGTTGCCTTTTGCTGGACAAAATCCTTTGGGGGGAGGGGGGAAGTCTGACCCTCTGTGGGGAAGAAGCAGGTAAGAGGGCAAAAGAGGGAGCCTGGGGCTGCTTCTAGCTCAGGACTGCAGCTGGTTGCCTTGGCCTTGCTCAGTCTTCTCACTTTGTTTGCTTGAAAATAGAAGGAGCCAGGCAGTAGCAATCCTGTTGAGCAGGTGGCCTGAGTCTTTCTGGTTTGTTCTTTATTTTGAATATTGATAAGGTGGAAAGGATTAAAATCCACCTGGGGCACAGAAACAAGGGCAGCAGCAGTCGTTCTGTGGCTGAAACAGATCTTTATGAATCGCTTAAATGAAGCCATCAGGAGAGAAATGCTGCCCTGGTGATTCCTACATGTGGAAGAGAGTTTGGACTGTTCAGTATGGAGAGGAGAAGGCTCCAGGGAGACCTTAGAGCAGCCTCCAAGTAACTGAGGTGGGCTACAGAAGAGCTGGGAAGGGACTTTTGACAAGAACTTGAAGTGACAGGACGAGGGGGAATGGATTGGAGCTTGAGGGAGGTAGATTGAGAGTGGAAATGAGGAAGAAATTCTCTGCAACGAGGGTGGTGAGACACTGGCACAGGTTGCCCAGGGACATTGTGGATGTCCCTCCCTTAGAGGTGTTCAAGGCCAGGCTGGATGAGGCAGCCTGGGCTAGTAGAAGATGCCCATGGTGGTGGGGTTGGAACTGGATGGTCTTCAAGGTCCTTTCCAACCCAAACCATTCTATGATTCTAAGGAGTGGGACAAGCATTTCTGCAATAGGTAATTGTTGGTCTGTGAGAAGTTCTTGGGGTAAAACCTCTGTGTTTTGGAGATACTCTGCAGCTGGTAGCACATCTTGGTTGTCACTGGGTGCATTGCATAACTGCTGCTTGCTGGAGCATTGCAGAGCAGTGGACAGTTGCATTTCGCTTGCCAGTGACCAGAACTGCAGTTTCAGTGCTAGCTTGAAATGTTTGGGGCTGGTTGTTTTTGGTTGAAATATTCCTTGGACCCAAAGATGTTGTGCTCTGGAGTGTTCTAATACTGAAAACATTTGGATTGGTCACATTGAAATCAGGATGCTGTGTGTGAGCTCCTGGCTATGAAATCTGCGCCATTAGAAGATCTGAGCTGCAGTTGCGATTGTGAGTGCTTGGGGCTTCTAGGAGTACAGCTGCTGTCAGTCATTATCCAAGTGGAATTGGACTGTATCTCTGTGTGTATGCATGGAATTGGGCTGGAGTGGGTCTGGAGAAGGGCAGCAAAGCTGGTGAAGGTCTGGAGAACAGGGCTGGAGAGGAGCAACCTGAGGGAGCTGGGGGGGGGTTAGCATGGACAAAATGAGGTCCTCTCAACATCCTTGTCCTCTACAGCTCCCTGAAAGGAGGTTGCAGTGAGGTGGGGGTTGGGCTCTTCTCTGAGGTAACAACTGCTAGGAGGAGAGGAAATACTCTCAAGTTGCACCAGGGGAGGTTCATGCTGGATGTTAGCAAAAACTTCTTTGCTGCAAGAGTGGTCAGGGATTGGCACAGGCTGCCCGGGGAGGTGGTGGAGTCCCCATTCTTGGAGGTCTTCAAGAACTGTGTGGCCATGGCACCTGGGGACTTGGTTTAGTGGCCATGGGGTTGTTGGGTCAGGCTTGGAAGAGACCCAAAGAACTCGTCCAGTCCAAGCCCCCTGCTAGAGCAGGACCAGACAATGCAGCTCAGGGCACACAGAACACATCCAGACAGGCCTGCAAAGACTCCAGAGAAGGAGACTCCACAACCTCTCTGGGCAGCCTGTGCCAGGGCTCTGGGACCCTTCCAGGCAAGAAGTTGCCCTTGTGTTGAACTGGGACTTCCTGTGCTGCAGCTTCCATCCATTGCTCCTTGTCCTATCCCAGGCAGCAGTGAGCAGAGCCTGTCCCTCCCACTCCTGACCCCCAGCCCTCAGATAGTTATAAACATTGATTAAATCCTCTCTCAGTCTTCTCCTTTACAGACTAAGCAGCCCCAGGTCCCTCAGCCTCTCTTTCCCAGGCAGTGCTCAGTCCCCTCAGCATCCTCACAGACCTGCGCTGGACTCTCTCCAGCAGATCCCTGTCCCTCTGAAACTGGGCAGCCCAAACCTGAAAGCAGCACTCAAGATGAGGTCTCAGCAGTGACTCGATGACCTTAGAGGTCTTTTCCAAATGAAACAGTTGTAGGATTTTATGATCCCCGACATTCTGAAGACCTCTGTGGGCAGCAGCCCCTTCCCTGGCAGCAGTGAGCAGGCAGGAGGAGCGGTTCAGCTGGCTGCGTTGGTTGCTGTGCCCCTTTCATGTTGCTTTTTATGTAATACTCTTTTTCTCTAATGCAAATAAAACTTGAAGTTGTAGGGAGGGGCTGCTGAGAAGAGGAAAACTCTCATTACAAACAGCTGACATGCAGAAGGAGATCTTTTTCTGTGCCACCGACCGCGTGATTCTTTACATCAGAGTTCACTGGGTAAGGTTATTTCTGGCACGAGTCTCCCTTTTGCCTTAGTAGCCTCATTCCAGCACATCTCTGTCCTTACCCTGAGGTTTGATGTGCTGATACCGGGCTGGATCACTCTCATTAGGTAGGAGGCCTGAGGAACACAAAGTTTGATGGAGTTGTGAAATAAAGCCAGGTGAAGAGAAGAGGGATTTAGCCAATTGGTGCTTTCTGCTTTGGATTAGAGCATTAATTGTACTTGAAAATAACATTAAGATTAAAGATGCAGGCTGCAGCATTTCCAGGCAGCCTTCTCATGAAATATTCATGCATTTGGGGGCTTTCAACTCAACAGATCACTTACAAAGTTGTAAGGATTACAATATTCTTAGGCTGTGTTGTCTTCCATGAACACCCAGCATTGGCATATTGATCACACAAATTGAGAGTAAAGCTTTGTCAGGAACCTTCTTTAAAATGATCAAACAGATGTTTAGTGCTCCAGGGCAATCTTCTCAGTGCTGTGATTCTGAGAAAATGAGGTTTTTGCCTTTATTCTGTGACTTCAGTACTTTGTAGGCTCTGTTAAAGGAACTGTTTGCTCTAAAACCTCCTCACCAACACAACCTCAAGCTCTGGAGCAAGCTTGAGTAGCTGAGCCTGCCATTAACAGGTGTCAAAACCCCAAATCAGGCAGAGCTGAGAGCCTGAAAGTTCCTGAGCCAAGTTCACATGAACTGCACTGGGGTGGGCAGAAGCTTAAAGAAGTCATAGAGTTGTAGAATCAAGCAGGCTGGAAGAGGCCTCCAAGCTCACCCAGCCCAACCTATCCCCCAGCCCTATCCAACCAACCAGACCATGGCACTAAGTGCCCCATCCAGGCTTTGCTTGAACACCTCCAGGGATGGGGAATCCACCAATTCCCTGGGCAGCCCATTCCAGTGCCAATCACTCTGTCAAGAACTTCCTTCTAACATCCAGCCTGGACCTCCCCTGGCACAACCTGAGACTGTCCCTAAATATCTTTTAAAGAAGTCCCTAAGTATCTTTTAAAGCCAATGGTGGCAAAGCTCCCTGGGTTTGCCTGGCTGCTGGTGTGTCTGTAGAGCTCCTGGAGAACAGGCAGTGGAATGGGAACTTTAACTTCCATGGAAGCATGTCCTAACCAAAATGGAAAGCATAAAAATTGTGGATTGTGGCAGGTGCCATTGAAATGAGCTGTGTAGTGGTGTAAGGCCTTGCTCAGAGCACAGAACTGACATCTCCAGGCCACACGTTTAGCAAATTTGCATCCTCATGTGGGAGAGATTTTTGCTCCTGTTGCCTTGCAGAGTAATTTCAGACACACAGAGCCCACCACTTCTTTGGTGCTGTTTGAATGCTGCTAGTGAGGTGGAGGGGAAGAGATAAGTGATGCTCATCTGGTTAGCTGCTATGGGGTGCACTCTCCCTTCCTCACGAGTTGCACGTAGTAGCTCCTCTTCTGGGAGCAGAAGTCCAACTGCCCATGGGGTGTTTTTGTGGTTTAAAGGTAATAAGTTCTGATTTTAATCAGACTCGACCCAGAAGGTTCTGAAATGTCTCATTTAAGACTGACCTAAACTCTCAGAGCTGTTTCCTGTTGGAGTCAGTGGCACCTTTTATTTTCCACAAAGGAAATTCCTGGATGAGTTGTCCGAGTGGTTTTGCTCTTTTAAGACCAGCAGATTCAGGAGGATTCAAAACCTTCAGAGACCCTCCTCCCAGGGCAGAGGTCAGATCTGTGCCAGCAGTTGGGCTCTCAATCCTCCTGCCCTGAAACTTCTCACTCTGATGCCCCTCAGGCTCCAGCACTGCAGTGTTTGAATATTCATAGCATCACAGAATGGTTTGGGCTGCAAAGGACCTTGAAGGTCATCCAGTGCCAGCCTCTTGAGATGGGCAGGGACACCTCCACTAGACCAGGTTGCTCAGGGCCTTGAACACCTCCAGGGAGGGGACACCCACAACCTCCCTGGGCAACCTGTACCAGTGTCTCCTCACCATCCAAAGAATTTCTTCCTCAGTCTCTCCTTTTCCAGCTCAAAGCCATTGCCTCTCGTCCTGTCACAAGAATCCCTTGTCAGAAATCCCCTCCTGGCTTTCCTGTAGGCTCCTTTCAGGTACTGGAAGGCTTCTCTAAGGTCTCAAAGGGGCCTTATTCCTTCACTTAAAATCTTCACATGGAAGAAAATGTTCTTTTTGTTGTAAAAGAAAATGCAGTTTCCACCTCCCTTTGCCTCCAGGTTCCTGGAAGCAGCATTAAAGGACTGAGCTAAGTACTGAAGGATTAAGCAGCATATTGAATAACCTCATTTCTTTATAACCCAGAAGGAACCTGTTACTTATTCCTTGATTTGAAGTTAATTCTGTACATCAGCTCACAGCATCACAGAATGTTAGGGATTGGAAGGGATCTCTGAAGATCATTGAGCCCAATCCCCCTACCAAAGCAGGATCACCCAGGGCAGGTCACACAGGAATGCATCCAGGTGGACTTGGAAAGTCTCCAGAGAGACTTTCAAAGAGAAGGAGACTTCACAACCTCTCTGGGCAGCCTGCTCTAGGGCTCCAGCACCCTCACCATGTCTTCATGTCTCCTCATGTTGAGGTGATTGGATGAGGCCTTGAGTGAGCTGTACTAGTGGGAGGTGTCCCTGCCTATGGCAGGGGGTTGGAACTAGATGATCCTTGAGGTCCCTTCCAACCTTACCATTCTATGATTCTAGGTGGAACCTCCTGGGTTCTAGCTTGTACCTGTTGTTCCTTGTCTTATCCCTGGGCACCACTTAAAAGAGCCTGGCACCTTCATCTTGGCACCCACTCCAATAGACATTGGTCAGATCCCCTCTCAGATATTTACAGACATTGGTCAGATCCCCTCTCAGCCTTCTGCCCCAGACCACACAGCCCCAGGGCTCTCAGTCTCTCTTCACAGCAGAGATGTTCCAGTCCCTTCATCACCCTCGCAGCTCTCTGTTGCACTCTCTCCAGCAGATCCCTGTCCCTCTTGAATTGGGGAGTCCAAAACTGGACACAGCATTCCAGGTGTGCTCTCACCAGGGCAGAGCAGAGTGGGAGGAG
>VWZE01004447.1:425258-451064 GCA_013396675.1 Eubucco bourcierii
TAATTCTGTGCTCCACCACCTCCCTGGTGGTGTTCAGGACCAGGCTGGATGAGTCCTTGAGTGACCTGTACTAGTGGGAGGTGTCCTTGCCTATGGAACTGGCTGAGCTTTGAGGTCCCTTCCAACCTAAACTGTATGATTTTGTGATCCAACCAAAGCCATTCTGTGATTCTGGTGGTTACTCCCTGCCTCTGTCTCTGCTATCCCAGGGACACCTTTCCCTATGTTTTTCTATCCCAGTGCATCTTTCTGGAGGAACAGGAAGAGAGCAGAGGTGTCAGGGGAGCAGTGCATGTGTCTGTAAAAGCTGCACCTTGAGAGACCATCTCTACGAACTGCTGCTTGTGGTTTGCTGTGTGCTCTGTTGCTGCCTTGCTTTTTTTTCTGTTCCTTTTCTCTAACCCTTTTTTAAAACTAGGGCTGTCCCTTGTGCTTTTGGATGAGAGTGCAGCCTGCTTTGCTGAGCTGTCATCTGTCCCCAGTCCTACAGCTGATACTGTCAGCACTTGTGCTGCAAATCCGCCTCTGCAGGTGTGTGCAGATCGGATCCAAGCACACACAGCTAAAGCTGCCCGAATGAACTCTGCTGTACTGGAGACTCAATTGTGTTACATTTGGAAAAGTGTTTGACAGGGATTGTGACAGCTTCCTTATCTGGGTGACCTTCAAGCTCACTTCCAACCCAAACCATTCCATAAATCTATTCCTAAAACATTCTGGTTTCCGTGGCACGTGCCCGTGGCTCTGGAGTGTTAGATGCAGAGGTGCTGATAAGAGGTATTTTAAAGAAAAGTGAAAAATCAAATGAGTAGGTTTTCACTGAAAGTTCCCATGGTGCAAGCATTAAAAAGGGAAGAGTTTTCTCTTGGAAGCTTTCAGAAACTCTTGGGAACAGAAAGGAACCACAGAGCTGGTTTCCATCTGGGCAGGGCTGGGGGAGCTGGAACCAGGGTGGGCAGGGAAAAACAAAATCTGAGGCCTCCTGCAATACAGCACTTGCTTGGCAGGCATAAAGATGCTGGATCTGCTGCTCCAAATCCAGAGGGAAGCACAGAGCTGTAGGCTTTGAGTCATTGACAGAGGCTTTGGATCCATGAAAGGCTGAAAGCAGAGAAGCCTTTGCTGGTGGTTGCAGCCGTGGCTGCACCCGGCCGCTGCCGTTCGCAGTGCCCCTGCCGCTGCTGGTCAGTCCCGCTGAAGATACCAGAGGCATTGCAGCCTCAGAAGTGTGGAGAAGCAGCCAGCAGGATTACTGGGGCAGGAGAAGGTGGGCACTGGAACTCATCCTGCTCTCAGCATCTGGTGAGATGCTGCATCCCCTGTCTGGGTGCAGCTCTGTGCTGTCTTCTGCACCCCTTTCTTTTCTCATGGCTTGTAGATTCTCCCCAGCAGTGCCACAGGTGTGACAGGAGGGCAGCCTGTTGCCAGGTGTCTGGAGATGGAAGCGGGGGCCAGGGCACGGCAGGGCTGTGTGGGCTGCAGGGGTAGAAGACAGGATACCAGAGGCACTACAGAGGGCCCCTGATAGCATCAGTGCTTGGCACTTCTGCTTCCTGCCTGCCTTCAGCACAGCCTCCTGCCTTCCTGCTGCTGGAAAGTACCAGGTTTTCATCTCCTAAAGTTGCAGGCTTGACGCAGCCTCAGACAGGGTAAGGCTAACTTCAGTTTGTCTTTTATAAGTGAAGCCTTCTGCAGAGTGTGTTAAGAAGTCCACAGGTTTTTACTTCAGCAGCAGCAGAAAGTTAACTTTTTGTTGTGGGAAGAGCAAACTGCAGGAGAGGAGGAAAGAACCTGGGTAGCAGGGGAAGCTCCTGAGTGCTTGGAGATCTGTAGCGGGCAGCTTTTGGATGAGGGTTTGGTTACTGCAGCTTGTCAGAGTGGATGGAGTCTGCTGATCTGTTAGAATGTGGCTGTGGGTGCTCAAACCTGTGTGCTGGATGTGTGCTCAGAGCACAGTGGATGCCAGACAGTGCCCTTGGTGCCATTTCCAGCCCTGCTTCTGCTGCCGGCACCTACCTGAGTGTCTTCACTACACCAAGTGGGAGCTGTGGAGGAGCAGATTCTTCCCCTGTGCCCTGCCTCCCGCCACCTCAGCCCAGCCGTGGCCTTCTGACTCATTTATCACTGACTCACTTAAGGTCTTTGCTGATCTGTTACCTGCAGCTTGTTCTTCAGAATTGCATTTCCCAGAACCTCTGGGGTGATGCTTTCCCACAGCAGCATGGCCACGGTGTGGTGCAGGAGGCAGGGAGGACATCAGAGCTGGGAGGAGGGATGTGGGACCCAGGGCCTGTTGGTTTCCAGTAGGAACTGGTCATTTAATTGTTTAAAGTTCCCACCCCTGGGCTAGCAGAGCAGAGTGTGGTCAGAAATCGAGGGTAGGGGCTGGAATCCATGGAGTTGAGGCTGAAGGCACTGCCAGAGGAAAGGGAAAAAGTGGACTTCGGAGTTGAGTGAGCTTTCTGCACCGAGTCATCAGATAGCAGGGGGAGGGGACTGAGGACAGAAAGGTCAGATTCGGAAGTCCAAAAACTGATGTACAGAAGCCACCAGAGAAGCTGCTGAGGTAATAGTTTGAAAAGAGTGCGGAAGAAGAGGGACAGGAAACTACTGGAGAGAGTCCACTGGAGGCCACCAGGCTGATAATGGACAGGAGCATCTCTGTGAGGAGCAAAGGTTGAGAGTCCTGGGGCTGTGCAACCTGGAGAAGAGCAGCCCCAGAGGGGATCTGAGCAGTGCTCTGCAAGAGCTACAGGGTAGGGGGCAGGAGGATGGGGCCAGAGTCCTTTCAGTAGTGCCCAACAGCAGGACGAGGGGCAACATGCACAGACTGGAACCCAGGAAGCTCCACTCAACATGAGGAAAAACTTCTTTGTTGTGGTGGTGACAGAGCCTTGGAAGAGGCTACCCAGAGAGGCTGTGGTGTCTCCTTTTCTGGAGCCATTCAGAACCCTCCTGGGTGTGTTCCTGTGTGACCTGCCCGGGGTGATCCTGCTCTGGCAGGGGCTTGGATCTGTGGAGGTCCCTTCCAACCCCTACCATTCTGTGATTCATGTCTTCCTCCTAAGGCTCACCTCAACCTCAAATCCAGGCTGTAAAGCATTATTTTAATGACATTATCACACAGAAATTGTGTTTTGCCATTGGCTTCCATCCACCCCCTCAGTCTTCCACTCTCCTAGAGGCCAAGTTAAATTGTGCTGGACTTTTAAAGGTTTGAGCAGTCAGAAGCTGTGTGGAACTCCATTGATAAAGCAAAGAGCAGACTTTGTAGCAGGCAGGTTTGAGTTGGAGAACACGCAGAGAAAATCTGAAGTATGCATAAGCATCAGATGAAAAAGGATTCATTCTGGTCTTTTCTTTTTCCTTTTTTTTCCAGTCCCTTATCAGGGAGCTGTGGAAAACCTTCAGTAGTGCTGCTGACACTGATGAGAGATCTTTTATGCCAAGGTAGGAGTTTTTAATGTTCTCAGTGTATTTAAAATGAAATTGCTAACTGTAAAAACATTGGCACTTGGGGAGATTGGGGAAGTGCTGAGTGTTTGAAGTGATGTTGAAGTTTAAAAGGTTGTCTGAATCTTTCTTCTCTGTGGCTGAATCTTCCTGGTGGGGAAAAGAAACCCTGGAGTTTTGTGTTCTGTCTTTACTGATGTCCTCTGCAATCGTACAAAATACACACTGATGATTGAGTCTCCACAGTGAGAGTGGCAAAGTACTGGAACAGGTTGCCCAGGGCTGTGGTGGAGGCCCCATCCCTGGAGACATTCAAGATCAGACTGGATGTGGCCCTGGGCAGCTTGCTGTAGTTGGAGGTGTCCCTGCTGCCTGCAGGGGGCTTGGACAAGATGCCCCTTTGAAGGTCTCTTCCAACACAATGCAGTCTGTGACTCTGACTGCAGTTTGCACTTTTTAAGGCTGAGTCAAGGAAGTGTCTGCTTTGATTTTTCTTTCTGTAAACCTTTTGTTATCATCTTACTTAATGGAGTTTGTCATTAGCAGTGGCAAACGCTTCAAGTCCTGCAGAGCCACCAGAGCATGTGCTCCTACCACTGTCTTCCTCACACTGAGCAGCATATCTCACAGTATCACACAGTATCACCAGGGTTGGAAGAGACCTCAAAGATCATCAAGTCCAACCCATCACCACAGACCTCAAGACTAGACCATGGCACCAAGTGCCACATCCAAACCCGCCTTGAACACCTCCAGGGACGGTGACTCCACCACCTCCCTGGGCAGCCCATTCCAGTAGCCAATGACTCTCTCAGTGAAGAACTTTCTCCTCATCTCCAGCCTAAACTTCCCCTGGCACAGCTTTGAGACTGTGTCCTCTTGTTCTGGTGCTGGTTGCCTGAGAGAAGAAGGTAACCTCCCCCTGGCTACAGCCACCCTTCAGGTAGTTGTAGACAGCAATAAGGTTCCCCCTGAGCCTCCTCTTCTCCAGGCTAAACAATCCCAGCTCCCAGAGCCTCTCTTCATAGGGCTTGTGCTCAAGGCCTCTCACCAACCTCGTTGCTCTTCTCTGGACACGCTCAAGCACCTCCTCTTACTCACAGCTCCATCAGTGTTTGGAGAAGGAAGGAGAAACTAATAAATGCAAACTGCCCTCTTCAGAGGTGTAAATTTGACTTGGGTATTTGCATCTCATGGGACAGATGTCATCTTCAGGTCAGCCTGCACCCTTTGTCTGCCAGTGCTGTCTTTGCTTATCTCAGTTTATGCTTCTCTCTCCCCCAGCACTCAAATGATAAACTTTCTGATGAGCTGGTGAAACATTTTTAACAGAAGCAGCCAATTTTTGCATCAGGTTTATCTCCTGAAGGGCCTGGGCTCTTCTCCCCACATCCCCTGTCTGCCTGCTTCTGCTGGTTGGGAAATACCCTGAAAGTTCTGGTTCTGTGAACCCTGACTCAGCCTCTTGGTTGCAACAGGGCAAAAGAGGACTTGTGCAGTTCAGAGTGTCTGAGTGCTTGGCTGAATAAGGATGGAGCTGAGCAGGAGCTCGAGGCCACGTTTCAGGTTACATCTTCACCTGCGTTCAAATCCATCTGCTGCTCCTCCTCTGAGACCCTTCTGCCATACTGCCCATGCTGCTCTTCATTCCTCTGTGATTCAAACAGATGTGTCCTTCACCTCTTAGAGGGCAGGGCCCTTCACCTTTTCTTCATAAGGGAGATGGACAGCCTGAGACTGATGCTGTGAATAACTGAGTGCCTGTGTCATTGCGAGGCAGTGCTGATGACAGCAGCAGAACAGAGATGCTCCTCTTAAAGAATGAAGAAGAGGGGTCAGGCATTTCACAGTGTGGGAGCAAAGATTGTTCATCAGTAGAGATGAAATCTAATAGAGTACTTTGTGTTAAAGTGGCTGTACAGGTGCTGGGGAGCTTGGAGTGCCTGGGCAGGGCAGGGAGAATCATAGAATGTTATAAGGGACCTCCAGAGATCATGGAGTCCAAGCCCCCTGCCAAAGCAGCATCACTGAGGGCAGACCACACAGGAAGGCATCCAGGTGGGTTTTGAAAGTCTCCAGAGGAGACTCCACAACCCCCCTGGGTGGGCAGCCTGCTCCAGTGCACCATCACTTTGATTGTAAAGAAGTTTCTCCTCATTTTGTGGTGAAACCTTCTCTGTTCCATTTTGCATCCATTGTTCCTTATTCCTATGCACCACTGAGAAGAGCTTGGCCCCATCCACCTGCCCCCACCCCTCAGCTATTGATAGACATTGATCAGATCCCCTCTCAGCCTTCTCTTCTCAAGACTAAACAGCCCCAACTCTCTTTCTTCATAAGGGAGATGTTTAAACCCCCTAATCATCCTCATGGCTGAGAAGGTGTTGAGGTGCTCAGGGCAGTGATGAGTTGGTGCCAGATGTGCTTAGTGCCCCAGGGTTGTCCTGCTGTGGCTCGGTGGCTCCCTGTGCTTGGCAAAGGGAGGGGCAGGAGCAAGGAGCAACCCTCAGCTGCTTCGTTTTCCCACTGTAGCATTCAGGACTATTGAGAGCAGTTTCACAACATTTATGACAGCACTCCAAATCTTTTTGTTTTGTTTTTTCCCTCCCTACACTCCATAGTGGTTAAATTGTTTTGCTGACTTGAAAGGAACACTTAACACCCATAACTGAATGCCACTTGGAGAGGTGGCTCTCACTCTCAGCATGTGACTGCACTAACCCAGAGCTTCGGGGTTGGAAATGAATGCTGCTGGGGCTGACTCTATTGAGGTGGGCACAAACAGCTGCCAAAAGAGAGGTTGGCCTGGATGCAGCAGAGCAACTCCTTGAGTGCTCTGGTGGTGGTGTGTAGACTGATAACATTAACAGACTTGTGAAAGGGCTACAAGATAATGAAGTTGTGAGAGGACTTACCGTGACAAGGCTCCTGCCTTTCAGGATCTTGGCTTCCTCTTGCACCTGAAAAGAAAAAAAAAAAAAAGGCATCAGAACCCCCAAAAATAAAACCAGCAAATAGTGTAGAGTCAAAATGAGAAGTTGGTCCTGTACTGCTCCCAGCCGAAACTTTCCCACAAGTCTTTTTTGCTATAAATAAGAAGTGAAAGAGTTCACAGCTAAATTTAACCCTTAGCTCAAGTGCTTGCTGGGAGCAAGGCTGTGGAGCTGTAGGAGGGTGAAGCTAAATTTCATTTATCTTCAGTTTCATTTTTACTTCATAATGACAAAAGGAAAAAAACAAAAAACTTTACCTTTTAATTGCTAAGGATTATGATGAGGAAGATCATGGCTCGTTGGAATTCCCCTCTTCTTCCCATCCAAAAATCAGCATTTTGGAAAGAAGGGAAGTGAATGCCCCTTCTCAGGGAAATTTTCAAGCAGAAGAGCTTACAGCTGCCAGAATTTTAACCTAACAAAGAAGCTGCCAACATGGCAGAGTGCACAGACATTGCTTGCTCTACTTTTAGATATTCAAAGTTCCCACTCTGGAAACTCCCTTCTAGTTGGACTTCATTTCACAATGTCTCTGTGGTTAGGCAACTGCAGCTCAGCTGGAAACTGTGCTAAACAGGCTGCAGAATTTGCCTCTCTCCAGCTGCATGTGGGGTGTTTTATTTTTGTCTAAACCTGTACTTGGGTCACATTTAGGCCACCAAACATTCTGTGGTCTAGGAGCGAGGGTTAAAAGTGGGACATGAGGGCAAGGACTGCAGTAAATGTGTTCAGCTGCCGGCCCGGCCCGATGGGGACTGCCTATGGGTGTGTGGCAGCACGTGGGTTGCCTCTTGACTCTTTTACAGCTTCCACTTGGGAATTGAAATGACAGGAAAAACCCCAAACAACAAAAGCATGTCCTGATTTAATGATTCTATAAACTTCAGACACAACCTGTCAGGAGTTGTCCACAGTCGCAAAGCTGAAGTTGTGATCCCTGTGCTCCCCAGGCTGTAGGTGCCAAGGGTGCTACGTCGCTCCAGCAAACTCCTTGGAGCAGGGTTTGATTTTGAAAGCAATCCTCAGATTGCAGGCAGGGAAGCCAGAAAGCCTGTGGCAGCCTTGGTTTGCAATGTCTTGGAGGAACAGAGCTTCATAGCGGTCGTGTTTCCGAAGCCTTACTTGGGAAGGAAGCGTGAAGGCGAACTCCTGGTCGGAGGGAAGAGGGGAAGATAATTAGCTGCTGAGGTCATTGTTTGCTTGAGCTGGGTTGATAGGGACAGCCCAGCCTGGCTTCTCGTGTAAACACAGTGTAAAATGTTTATCACCAGCTCTGTCATTTGCCTTATTTGTCAGGGAATCTCAAGCAGAATGAGGAGTTTTCTGGTGCCGTGCGCCGAGTTGAGGGAGTCGCAAGATCTCCATAAAAAGGCAGAGCCCTTGCTTGGGTGAGCAGAGAAGCTCTGCCCTGGCAGCTCTCAGCTAGGCCTGACCTTTTCCAGGCAGAAAATTCTGACCCAAATCCTTCCCTGCTGAGGCTGGATGGGAAGAAGTTAACCTCTGATACTTGCATCTTTCTGATCTCAATTACTTAGAATCATAGCATCGTAGAATGGTTGAGGTTGGAAGGGAGCTCAAAGCTCAACCAGTTCCAACCCTCCTGTGCCATAGGCAGGGACAACTCCCACTAGAACAGGTTGCTCAAGGACTCATCCAGCCTGGTCCAGAACACCTCCCTGAGCAACCTGTGCCAGTGTCTCATCACCCTCACTGTAAAGAATTTTTTACTAACATCCAGTTTCAGTCTCCCCTTTGCCAGTTCAAACCTCCTCCTCCTGTCATTGCAAGCCCTTGTCAATAGTCCCTCCCCAGCCTTCCTGTAGCCCCTTTTAGATTCTGCAAGGCCACTCCAAGGTCTCCTGGCAGCCTTCTCCTCTCCAGGCTGCAGAGCCCCAACTCTCTCAGCCTGTCCTCAGCAGCAGCTCTCTGAGCATCTTCCTCTGGACCCACTCCAACACTTCCATGTCCTTCCTGTGCTGGGGGCTGCAGAACTGCAGACAGGACTCCAGGTGTACACAGTACATGTCTGATACTGAGTGGTTTGTGCTATGAAACGCTGGGGTGCAGAGGCCAGGCGCTGAGGGTGCACAGTGCAGTGGGAGCATGTGCTGGGTGTGGGCCATGCTGTCATCATCCTCTTCCTCCCACATCACCAGCAGGCTAACTGGGCCAGCTTAGAGCATCTCCTGTCAGAGCAGCCACATGAACTTGAGTGCCCAGGTGGAAAAATAAACCCCACAACCGTTACTAAGGACACCTTTTCCCTCGGGAGGAGGTGGGGAAAGGGAACTTGTGGCTGCTCTCAGAAGGCAGAGTCTTTGGTCCATTTTTAACTGTTGGCTTCTCTCCTGCTTTCCAGGCCATCGCTGTCTGAACAGACCACACCATGCGTGAGTACAAGCTGGTGGTCCTTGGCTCAGGAGGTGTGGGGAAGTCTGCTTTGGTGAGTTTGGGGAAGCACCTCTGGAACTCTCATACACAGACCTCAAAATGGGCCTGGCTTATTGCAGATGCTGCTTGTTAAATGCTGTGGGATGTTTGGATTGCTACTCGTGTAGTGGCTTCCACCCAGCCCCTGTCAGCCTGCTGAAATAGCTCTGAGTTTGTGTGACCTCTTTGGAGAAGCAGCTGGTGACTAATGGGTGTCACAGGAGCCAGCATTTCAGTTCTGCAATACTGTGATGGTTGAGTGGCTGCACCAGTGAGTGGAGAGGAGGGAAAATTTCTTTCCTGCAAGAGTGGTCAGGGCTTGGAGCAGGCTGCCCAGAGTCAACCTGAAGTGGTGCAGTCCCCATCCCTGCAGGTGTTCAAGAAGCACTTGGACATGGCATGTGGGGATGTGGCTCAGTGGCCATGGTGCTGTTGGGTTGGTGGTTGGACTGGATGATCTTGGAGGTCTTTTCTAGTCAAAAGAGTTGTGTGATTCCATGAGTGTCTGTACCCAAGGATTAAAAGGCTGCCAGGCCATGGAGCAGTGAGTGGCAGTGGGTTGGTGATGGCTGCAGCCATGCCTCCCTTGCTGGCTGTGCTTCCATCCTGGACAGAGCCCACACTAGACTGGAAACATAGGGCAGGACCAGGAGTCACCTCCAGCCATGCAGTGCAGAGAGACAAGCAGACTGGTGGTGACTCTTTGCCCTCCTTAAGTACTTGTGTTGATTCTAAGAAGAGGTTTACATAGCTGAGTTGATAGTGAAGCATTGTGAGAGATTTCTGTCACCTGTTTGTCACCAGTCAGTCAAGCAGCTTGCTCCAACAAAGAAGGCAAAGGGCTGGTCAAGTGTAAAGTTATCTGCAACGAGGAACTACCTTTTCACAGAAGATAAGAGCTGAGCAGGAACTGTTCCTTGCACTGAAATGGGCTGCTAAGAATCTTGGTGAACCACTTGCAGAATCCAGACCAACAGAAGAGGAGATTGTTCAGTAGTGTATCAGATGGGATGTACTCAGAGATCCTTGGTGGAGGATCCTGCTTTCCTTAGGCAACACAGGAGTCACTGAATAGTCCAGGGCAGGTACTCATATGCTGGGCATAAGAATTATTCAGCATCTGACATACTTGCATCTCCCTATTTGTGATGTGAAGTCTGAGTCAGCAGCCAGAGCTGAAATGTGAATGCTTGGTGTGGTAAACAAAGGAGAAGTTCTTTTTGGCAGCCTAGGTGCTAAGTAAGCATAAATTATAATAATTCCTCTGCAGCATGGCTTGGAAGGGACCTCCAAAGCTCATCCAGTCCAACCTCCCTGCAGTCAGCAGGGACATCCTCCATCAAATCAGGTTACTCAGAGCCTTGTCCAACCTCACCTTGAATATCTCCAGGGTTGGGACCTCAACTACCTCCTTGGGCAACCTGTTGCAGTGTTCCTGCACCCTCATGGTGCAGAGCTTCTTCCTAACATCCACTCCAGATCTCTTAATTTCAAACCATTGTCCCTTATCCTGTGCAGGCCTTTGCAAAGAGTCCCTCTGCAGCCTTTTTGTAGCCCCTTTTCAGACACTGTCAGACAACTCTGAGGTCTCCTTGGAGCCTTCTCCTCTCCAGTCTGCACACCCCCAACTCCCTCAGCCTGTCCTCACAGCAGAGCTGCTCCATCCCCCCTTATCATTTTTGTAGCCCTCCTCTGGACCTACTCCATCAGGTCAGTGTTCTTCTTGTGTTGAGGGCTCCAGAGCTGGACAGACTGCAGGTGAAGTCCCACCAGAGCAGAATCAAGTGGCAGAATCACCTCTCTGGATCTGCTGGGTACACTACTTTTGATCCATCATGTTTATAACAGGGCACAGCAAGTGCCAGTTACCAACCAACACTTTACTTTCACGATGACTTCTTACTGACAGGCATTGACAAGGAGGGGTGGCAGGGTGGGATTTAAAAATAAAATGGAGGTCACTTTAAAATTTCTTTCCCTGATCTCTGCAAACTAAACTAACAAAGAGGCTGCTGTGTGTTTCCAGTGCTGTGTTTTCACAGCCTGAGTAGGAGATGACAATATGATGTTGTTCCACTGCAAATCTTCCTTGGTTTAACTCCTCTGTGCCAAGGTGGTGATGATTCAGCCACTTGCTAATGAGGGGATAGCAGGAAAACCTTCACAACTTCTTGACAGTGAGGGTGGTGAGACACTGGCACAGGTTGAGGGTGGTGAGACACTGGCACAAGTTGCCCAGGGAGGTTGTGGAGCACAGAAGCACCGAACGTGATCAAAGATCACGTTCGGTGCTTCTGTGCTCCACAACCTCCCTGGAGGTGTTCAGCACCAGACTGGATGAGTCCTTGAGTGACCTGTACTAGTGGGAGGTGTCCCTGCCCATGGCAGAGGGGATTGCAACTGAATGGATCCTTAAGGTCCATTCCAACCCAACCCATTCTATGAATGAAGCTGTGGACTGCCAGGAACCAAAGCAGGGTCATGAGCAGAGCTCGGATGTCCAGAAAGGGACCACATCCCCATGACAGCTTGATGGGAAATGCTTAGAATGAATTTCCTTTTAAATAATGACATAGGGGAAAAAAAGCTTCCTCTTTGACATGAGTGATGGTTCCTCCTGTAATGATTTAATACAAATGGAGTGTCTGGAGGCACTCCAAGCTTCTCTTGCTGCTCTGCAATATGCCTGCGTTCTGGGCACGGAATCCAGAGCAGCTCCACTGGAGCTCTAATGGGATTTGAATTGAAATGTGGATTTTCCACGAGGTATTTTTCCACAGCCTACAGATCACCAGTGCCACTGATTGAGTTTCAGATCTTCCATATTTGGTGATATTTATATTATCTTTCTAATTCTCTTTTGAGTCTCAGGCACTGAAGTAAAGGTGTGTTTGAGGCTGTCATCCTTCATGAATAAAGCAAGTGAGCAAACAGTTCACATTTCAAAAGAGCTTTGAAAACCTGCTGGAAGAAAGGGATTCTGAACCCACTAGAAAGTGCTAATTTGCTTTAAATAAATAAATAAATAAATAAAAGAGGGAGGGGAAATATTTTCTCTGCTCCTCACTACTGAATTTTAACAGCAGCGTTAAGTAGTTTGGGTGATGTAACCTCACAGAATTATTTGGTTTGGAAGGGACCTTAAAGATCATCCAGTTCCAGCCCCCCTGCCATAGGCTGGGACACCTCCCACCAGCTCAGGTTGCTCAGGGACTCATCCAGCTTGGTGCTGAACACCTCCAGGGAGGTTGTGGAGCACAGAAGCACCGAACGTGATCTCTGATCACGTTCGGTGCTTCTGTGCTCCACAACCTCCCTGGGCAACCTGTGCCAGTGTCTCACCACTCTCAACCTGTGCCAGTGTCTCACCACCCTCACTCTAAAGTCTCCATCTCCCCTCTCCCAGCTCAAAACCATTGTCCCTCATCCTATCACTCCAAACCCTTGCCTAAAGTCCTTCCCCAGCTCTCCTGTAGCTCCCTTCAGGCTGCTCTAAAGTGTCCCTGGAGCCTTCCCTCCCAGCCTCAACTCTCATCCTGTTCCCAAAGGAGAGATTTTCCAGCCCTCTAATCATCTTTGAGGCCTCCTCTGGATCCTCTCCAACAGTTCTATGTCCTTGTGTCCCAGAGCTGTATTTCAGGTCAGCAGGACAGCAGAGCAGAGGGGGAGATTCACCTGGGAGATGTAAGCAGCATAAACACAGCTGCTTATTAATCTGGCAAAAAACCCACAACTAAACCCAACCAAAAAACCCAAACCTGCAAACCAAACAATGCAAATATCCCTTAAATTGTAGGGAAAAAAAAAAAAGGAAAACAAAATCTTAGGTTTATACACACATTAAAACCAAAACACACCCACAGAAGGGTCTGTAGAGCTGGGGGAGTTGATTGCTTGTCCATGTCATGATGCCTTTCATCCAGACCTTCCAGCTCTCACTGCTTCCTTACATGCTTCTTGCTAAATGTTATTGGTTGTGCTCAACTTATTTAATCTTCTTTTTTCCCCTCTTTCCTTTCTCCCCAGACTGTGCAGTTTGTTCAGGGAATTTTTGTTGAAAAATATGACCCCACAATAGAAGATTCTTACAGAAAGGTAAGCTGGCAGCCTTTGTGATTGGTTTGATGGCTCACAGAGCTTGCTTCTTGCTTATCACAGTGAGGAAAGGTCTTCCCTGAGCAAATGTTGCTGGAAGGTGTCCAGAAAAGGGCCATGAGGATGAGCAGAGGGCTGGAGCTGCTCTGCTGTGAGGAGAGGCTGAGGCAGTTGGGGCTGTGCAGGCTGGAGAGGAGAAGGCTCCCAGGTGACCTTCTTGTGGCCTTGCAGGATCTGAAGTGGGCTACAAGAAGGCTGGGGAGGGACTTGTTAGGCTGTCAGAGAGTGATGGGACTGGGGGGAATGGAGCAGAGCTGGAAATGGGGAGAGTCAGACTGGAGGTTAGGAATTAGTTGTTGAGCATGAGGGTGGTGAGAGCCTGGCAGGGGTTGCCCAGGGAGGTGATGGAATCCTCATCCCTGGAGGTGTTTAAGGCCAGGCTGGATGAGGCTGTGGCCAGCCTGATCTAGTGTGAGGTGTCCCTGGGCATGGCAGGGGGTTGGAGCCGGATGCTCCTTGTGGTCCCTTCCAGCCCTGACTGATTCTGTGATTCTACTCTAAATGCTGTGGCTGCGTTACACAGCAGCACAGGAACACATCAGTGCTGGAACTGCTGCCTGCAACTTATTGCCTCTGGCTCCACAGAGCTCTGAAATGACAGGGCAAAGTGTATCAGCAGCTACAAACCTGAATTATCAGGGCATGACAGTGGAGTGCTCCCTGACTTAGTCCTCTGTGTCAGGAGGATGAATCCTCTGTTACTACGTCTGGCCGAGAGCTTTCACTTCAGACTCCCAGGGACTCAAATTAAGGCAGTTTGTGGCTGCAGCTCTCTGCTGGTTCTTCCTTGAAGGTTAGCAGAGCTGCCCAGAGATAGCCTGGTGTGTTTTCACTGATTCCCACTTGTGCTGGGATGTGTGACTGGTAGTTGGCAGACTGTGCTGCCAGTGCTTGTGATTGATGCCAGGGGATAGGAGCAGCTCAGCCAGGCTAGGGCCAGACACTGGGTCAGATCTATTTGCTGCAACGCCACAAAAGAATCACTCCCTCACAACGTTACAGCTATCAACATTTGCTCTGTGTGTGCTCCCTGGAGAAGCTGCTGTGAAGGATTTCCACACTACTCAAGCACAGCAGGCTGTGTTGCTGTGGGCCTGTGGCTGTTTCCCTTAGGGAATGGCTGTTCTGCCATTTAGTTCCGATGCCTTCTGCTGGCTTTGAAGCCATACGCAATTCTTCATGGCTGTTTTGGATGCAGGCTTGTAATTGCTGAGCAGAAGTCCTTGTCAGGATCCCTGATGCTGTGGTATTATGTCATTCTATCCACAGAGCTGCTTTCTTGGCTCAATTGATGTCAACTAACTCATTGTGTTCTAGATTAGCATAAATGTTACCATAATTAAAGGCACAGAACAGAAGACAAAACCTCGCAGCGTTTGCGCTTGTGGTAACTGAATGTAAATTGTGGTCTGAACCTTGCTGTTAAATTTATTTGACTCTCCTGGAATTGCTCTGGTTGAATCTGAGATGTTTCTCAGTGACTGGAAGACTTGCTGGGGATCACTAAATGCTTTGCTTTTGCTTTCCTTCCTCACTCCAGCAGCAGAATGAAATGGAAGCTGAAGGTCCTTTTGGTTTGTATGAGTGGATTTTGTCTCACTTAAATTGAGATGTTTACAATGAACTGCTCATTTAAGCCTTCATAATAAACAGAGCCCTGGAGCATCAGTGAGCTGACCCAAATGCCTGGCTTTGGGCATCATTAATCCTCTAATAGCAGAGCCTTTGTCAGTGCTGGGGAGGTGCAGGTGCCTGGCATGCTGCGAGAGGCCTTGGTGGCAGAAGCGAAAACTCAGCTGAGATTCTTCTTGCCTGACTTGATGCTCTTGGAGGTCTTTTCCAACCTCATAGATCCTGTCATTCTGTGACCCATGCCAGACAGTTTTAACAGCTTTTGTCTCCTCTTTTTTTTTTCTCTCTCTCCCCAGCAAGTGGAAGTAGACTGTCAACAATGTATGCTTGAAATCCTCGACACAGCAGGGACAGTAAGTACAAGCTCTGCTTCTAACTGGTGTGCACTTCCTTCTTCAGAATGAGATGAGATGTTAAAGAGTAGAACTTGTGTAATGATTCTGACCCAGGCAAAACCAACAGACCAGCTGCAGTCATTGAAACAGTAATTTTGTTCAGTAACCCACACCCCAGAGGGGTGCGTGAGCCTCCTGCAGCCCTGCCAGCGACGTCAGCCACTTCCCCAGATGGCGTCCCGCTGCTGGGACACAAAGGTTGGTGCTTCAGCACTTCTCTGCCATCCACCATCACCTTGCTGTCACCATACTGATTTAATTTTGCAAGTGGCCACAATCACAGCATTGTTTTGGTTGAAAAAAGGCCTCTGAGATCATCCAGCCCCCCCACCAACCCAACACCACCGCGGTGTTACGAATGGCGCAACGTTAATAACCGATATTAGTTTTGATATCCAGGCTCAGATTGTTAATCACTATGAAAACTGTTTGTGAACATTAAATCTCACCAGAAAACTTATTTGCAAGGTCTGAAACACAGGGTTTGGATACTTAAACACACAGGGAAGAGGCAAAGCTGGAACTCTTTAAGAAAGCTAGCAAATGCAAGCATTAAAACTGGAAAGAGGTTCTCGGTTTCAGTCGTACCTCTTGCCCATCGGGGACTGGAGAGGCTCCTCTCTGCTGCTGAGGCAGGAAGGCATGCTGGGATCTACTCACAGAGTTTCTTAGGAACAGGCTTTGAGTATTTACTCACAGTATCAGACAGTACCCAAAACTTGCAGGGAATTCTGTTGGTGTCCTGAAAATCGTTGCGGGCAAAGCAGAGCATAATGTGGCAGGGCAGAGCAGGCAGAAAGGAGTAAGCGGGCATGTGGCAAAAGCCTGTGTATTGTTTGTCCAGGTGCAGTGGCCCCTTGGCCACACAGGTTCACCAATCAGAAGGGCATTTTGCCAAGCCTGCCCATGTTAACCAGGAGCTTGCTTTCCCTTGTTTGGGAAGAACAAATCTGGGCCAGCCTTGGACCCTCAAGGTGGCTGATCCACAGGTGAATCTTCTCCCTGTGCGCTGCCTCCCCACCCCTCTGCAGAGGGAAGGGAACCCTGGGGTCATGCCCGGGCAAGCCACTAAACCATGTCCCCAAGTGCCATGTCCATGCACATCTTGAGCACCCCCAGGGATGGTGACTCTACCACCTCCTTAGGTAACCGATCCCATAGGTGAAACACAGATTGAAGCCACCTCCAGCAATGCCCAAGGCTCAACTCCCAGCACCTCACATCAACCTACCTGGGCAGGGTTCCATCAGTAAAGGTTTTGCACCTTTCAAAGACTGTTCCTCTAGCAGGTGGCACCTCCCTGGCACTGCTGTGTGCTGCTTTGGGAGCTCTGTGTTGACTCTGCAGCCTGAGAGCAGCCAGGGCCATGCAGTGACTGCCTTTGTCCCAGCAGTGTCATCACCATGCAAAGTCCTGTCCCTGAACAAACAGAACCTGTGATGGCTGAGTGCACATCACAGGGGGAGGACATGCTTCCTAAAGTTAGTTTGGTTTAGAAGGCTTTGAAAATGCTCAGCAGCCATGTGAAGGCCTGGAGGCAGAAATGATTGTTGCAGGGCTCTGCTGAACCCCCTTTCATAGGCCTGCACAAAGGCTGCTCTGATCTGGGGCAGCTTTTCCAGCCTGTCCTTCATTTCCCTGCGTTGAAACTGTAAACCACTTTCATGCTAGAGATGAGTGTAGGAAACTTTGTGTTCAGAGGTGAGCAGGCAGAGCCTTCCCACGCAGCGCTGCCCACACCGAGGGTGACACTCTGACACCCAGACCTGTTTCACTCTCCTAGGTGGGGAATTGACTTTCCAGTCCAGATCTGGGGCAGCTACTCTGATGGCAGACTTGTGCTTGACACCACAGCAGAAAACACAAGAATTGTAGAATCATAGAATGGAAGGGAGCTCTGGAGATTGAGCCCAGCCCCCTGCTAAAGCAGCATCACCCAGGGCAGGTCACACAGGAACACATCCAGGTGGATTTTGAAAGTCTCCAGAGCAGGAGACTCCACAACCTCTCTGGGCAGCCTGCTCCAGGCCTCCAGCACCCTCCCAGTAAAGAAGTTTTTCCTCATGTTGAGGTGGAACCTCCTGGGTTCCAGCCTCGTATCTGTTGTTCCTTGTCCTGTGTCTGGATACCACTGAAGAGAGACTGGCACAGAGTCCAGGATATGATGGAGCAGGTCCAGAAGAGGGCCATGAATATAATCAGAGGGCTGGAGCAGCTCTGCAGTGAGGACAGGCTGAGGGTGCTAGGGGTGTGCAGCCTGCAAGAGAAGGCTCCAGGCAGACCTAATAGCAACCTGCCAGTACCTGGAGGGGCTACAGGAAGGCTGCAGAGAGACTGTTTGCAGAGGCCTGCAGGGACAGGAGCAGGGATAGTGGTTTGAAATGAGAGCAGAGCAGATTGAGATTGGATGTGAGGAACAAGTTCTACACCAGGAGGCTGCTGCAACACTGCAACAGGTTGCCCAGGGAGGTAGTTGAGGCCTCATCCCTGGAGATACTCAAGGTGAGGCTGGACAAGGCTCTGAGCAGCCCAGTTTGGTGGAGGATGTCCCTGCTGGCTGCAGGGGTGTTGGGCTGGATGAGCTTTGGAGGTCCCTTCCAATCCCAAACCATTCTGTGCTCCTGGTGGGCACCCCTCATGTATTTACAGACACTGACCAGATCCCCTCTCAACCTTCTCACTTCCAGACTGAACAGTGCCAGATCGCTCAGCCTTTCTTCATAGGAGAGATGTTCAGGTCCCTTAATCATCCTCATAGCTCTCAGCTGGACTCTCTCCAGCAGATCACCACCAATATCACCACAAAATAGTTCAGCCAAAGGTTTTTAGCACCTCCTGTTGGAATTCTCTCTGTGTTAGTGGTTTTGAGCACACAACAGTCCAACTGCAGGTAGAGTTTTAGTGCTGCTCTTGATTATTATTTTTTTTTTCCTTTCCCCCCCTTTTTTTTTTTTTGTAAGAAGCTTTTTTTCCTCTCTTAGGAGGGGAAATGAAAAAGGAAAGAGGTGTTAATGCTTTAATGAAGTTTGCATGCTGCAGTGGGTCTGTGCTCGGGGTGAAGATGTCGATGCCTGCTGTACGAGCGCTGTGTTGTGTCACCACTACAGTGGAAGGCTGGAAATGTTCATTAGCTCCATTCACTGGCTAATTATTTCTTTAAAATGATTTGATTCCAGGAGCAATTTACAGCAATGAGGGATCTCTACATGAAGAATGGCCAAGGGTTTGCACTAGTATATTCCATAACAGCACAGTCCACGTTTAATGACTTACAGGACCTGCGGGAGCAGATTCTGCGAGTTAAGGACACCGAAGATGTGAGTGGAATCTTTTCCTCTTTTCTTCTGCAAAAGGTTAACATTTGGGGTTGTTCAGCCTGGACTAAAAGAAGGCTCCAGGGAGATCTTAGAACAGCCTTCCAGTACCTGAAGGGGGCTTTAGGAGAGCTGGGGATGGGGCTTTTGACAAGGGTTTGTAATGCTAGGATGAGAGGGAATGGATTGAAACTTAAGGAGGGAAAGTTTAGACTGGAGATTAGGAAGAAATCCTTTAGAGTGAGGGTGGTGAGACACTGGAACAGGTTGCCCAGGGAGATCATAGATCATTCAAGTTAGAAAAGACCTCTGGGGTCATGAGGTCAAATCATTGACCTTACTCTACACAGTTCACCCTCAGACCATATATCCCCAAGCACCACATTTAAAAGAACATTAATCACACCCAGGGATGGTGACTTGGCAACCTGCTCCAGTGTCTGACCACTCAGTCTCAAAAAGTCACTGAACATTGCTCTAATTCCATCTCTCTGTGTGAGGGAAGTGGCTGGGGAGATGGGATGGGAACCTCTTCAGTCATCTCCACTCCAACTCTAGTCCTGAGATGTAGTTGTCTTGCCTCTTGTGGTGTGGAGATGGCATTTGGCACAGTCTGTAAACCAGAGGATCTTGCCCAGTTGTGTGCATGGGTTGAGGAAAGGACTCGTGGCTGGTGACACCAGGTCCTAGACCCTTGCTTGGCAAGGCTGGAGCTTAGGTGTTTTCAGTCCCATTTTAAGGTAAGGGACAGGGACAGTAACATGGAGGTGGTTTGCATTGTCTTGTGTGGCAGAGGACAAGCACTTGGCGTGTTTCCAGCTGAGGCCCTGGGTGCTGTCACTGGGGAGTTTGAAGTTGTAAGCAGGGGCCCAGGGGAAGCTGCTGGTGGCTTTTGCTGTGGTTGTCACATGTCTGTGGAGATGTGTGGGAACTCTCTCTGCAGGTTTCCTCCAAGGGAAGCTGAAAATTAATATTGCTTTTTTTTTGCCTAGCAGTTGCTCTTCAGGGCTTTGCCCTGAGGAGTGTGCAAATGAACTGCCTGAGTTTTCCTCTCTGACATCTCAGAGCTGGCCCCTGCCCTGGGTGCCCATTGCCTTGGGGTTGTGTTGGCCGCAGAGCAGGGGAAGCAGCCTCAACCTCTCGCTGCCAGCCCTGTTCTGTGGCTGGTGGAGTGTAGGAGGTCGTGGACAGGGCTGGGACATGTATTTAGGCCAAATCCCAGGTCAGCTCCATGCATTGTTTGTAAATTGCTGCTCAGGAAAGTGCTCTGAGCCATGAGTGTGAGCCTGCAGCTCCAGGGCTGAGGGCAAGCTCCCAGGCTGCTGCTTTCTCTTGGATCTTCATTGTCTCATATCCTGATTGCCTTGTTCCTCGTGGCTTGGCTTTCCTCCTTGGTTTAACAAGCTGAGCTTCTATTCATGCAAAACTGCTTTTCATTTTGGGAGGCACAAATGCTTTACTGGCTGGGGCAGGAGCCCAGCAGCTCACTCAGCAACAGGGGAATCTGCACTGTAAGCTGCTCAGGTCCATCAGCCAGCAGAGGCTGCTGCTTTGGGCTCTGTTCAGTGATTTGATTGAGTTGTTGAAGTGCATTTCTTTATTTTGTGTTGGGGGTGTTACTTGTTGAAGCCTGAGAACCTTCTGAAGGTTGACACCATGCTGTGCTCTCCTTCCTGTCTGCAGCCTCAGAAGGTGTCTTCAAAAGGTGCTTAAACTATTTAATTATCTGTGGCTAACAAGTTTTAGTTGCAGCCTCCTCCACCAACCAGTTAAGTGATCAACAGTTGCTTGTTGATCAGACTCCATTCCTGGCTCTGTGATAAGCAATGATCAGCTTCTGAAACAACCCTCCATAGCTCCATGTTTCTCAGCCCTCACTGCTTACCCAGCCAAGCATCACTTTCTTTTTTTCAGAAGAGCTTGCAGTGATAGGATGAGAGGCAATGCTTTGAAATTGGAGAAGAGCAGAGTTTGATTGGATGTTAGGAACAAGTTATTTAGCATCAGGGTGCTGGAACACTGCAGCAAGTTGTCCAGGGAGGCAGTTGAGTTCCAGTCCCTGGAGATACTCGAGGTGAGACCTGATGAAGCTCTGAGCAAGCTGATTTGGTGGAGGATCCTTGGAGATGGGTCCTGTAGGAGGGGCAGGCAGCAGCTGGGGCTCTGCTGTGCTCTCACCATCCTGTAGGGCTAGAATTGGCACCTGTCCAATCCCTGAACACTCTTGCAGGAAAGAAATTTTTCCTAATCTCCAACCTAAACCTCCCCTGCTGCAACTTGTGGCTATTGCCTCTTCTCCTATCACTAATTACTTGAGATAAGAACCCAACCCCCATCTCACTCCAGCCTCCCTCCAGGGAGTTGTAGAGAGCAATGAGATCTCCCCTTCAGCCTCCTCTTCTCCAAGCTGCACAACCCCAGCCACCTCAGCCTGTCCTCACAGCAGAGGTGTTCCAGCCCCCTGCTCATTTTAGTGACCCTCCTCTGGCCCCTGTCCCTCAGGGCCATGTCCCTTCTGCCAGCCTAGTGCAGCTCCTGGTTTTTACTGCGTTTCACACTGTCTCTTTTGTCCTATTTTTTTCTCCCTTCTCAGGAGCTTTCCTAGGCTGTAGCACTCCCTGCTGCCTGTTAACTGCTGCATCTCTTGTGCTTTTCTCCTCTCCAGGTTCCCATGATCCTGGTGGGCAACAAATGTGACCTGGAGGAGGAGCGCGTGGTGGGCAAAGAGCAGGGGCAGAACCTCGCCAGGCAGTGGTGTAACTGTGCCTTCCTAGAGTCCTCTGCAAAGTCTAAAATCAACGTTAATGAGGTAACTGAACAGCTCCCTCCTTGGCCTTCCTGCTTCAGCACCAGTGCCACACTGACCCAACATGAACAGTCGTTCCTTAGCGGGGAGTCTGACACAGCCTGGGAAGCTTTGGGCTGCAGCCTCTTCAGCTGATGCTTTTTGTTGGTTCTGAAGAGATCTGCTCCTTTTTCTCTCTAAAGGGTGGGTGACTTCACAGGGGGCTTTCTGTAGGCTGTGTCTAAGGACATGAATAGCAGAGGGTGCTCAGTAAGGCCCAGCGAAGTGGGTGGTTCTTGGCTTAGGCTCACAGAATGTCAGGGGCTGGAAGGGGCCCAGAGAGCTCATCCAGTCCAATCCCCCCTGCCAGAGCAGGACCAGACAATGCAGCTTAGGGCACACAGAACACATCCAGATAGGCCTGCAAAGGCTCCAGAGAAGGAGACTCCACAACCTCTCTGGGCACCCTGTGCCAGGGCTCTAGGACTCTTCCAGGCAAGAAGTTGCCCTTGTGTTGAGCTGGAACCTCCTGTGCTGCAGCTTCCATCCATTGCTGCTTGTACTATCCCAGGCAGCAGTGAACAGAGCCTGTCCCTGCCCCTCCTGACCCTCAGCCCTCAGATAGTTATAAACATTTCTTAGATCTCCTCTCAGTCTTCTCTTCTCCAGACTAAGCAGCCTCAGGTCCCTCAGCCTCTCCTCCCCAGGCAGTGCTCAGTCCCCTCAGCATCCTCACAGCCCTCCCTTGGACTCTCTGCAGCAGGTCCCTGTCCCTCTGAAACTGGGGAGCCCAAATCTGAAGGCAGTACTCCAGATGAGGTCTCACCAGGGCAGAGTAGAGGGGGAGGAGAACCTCCCTGGATCTGCTTGACACACTCTGCTGAATGCCCCCCAGGACCCCATTGCCCTCTTGGCCACCAGAGCACATTGCTTGGATCATCTTTCTCTTACCAGTCTCCTTTTTCAAGGTCACTGCTGCTGCTCTTCAGAAAGTTCTCCTTGTCACCTTGTGCAGCCTTGGCTGTTGGTTTGGAGTCTGCTTTTCACAGCCCTGCTGCATCTGGCTGCTCAGGCAGGCAGCCCCTCACAGTCCTCCTCTAACTTACTTAGGCTGTGTCCAAACATCTCTCCTGTGTCTAAAGGGAACTTCAGACCTGTGCAATCCTTGTGCTGCTGCTGGACCTTTGCAATTGTGCTGCTGCTGGAGCTCACGGAATCACAGAATTGTTTTGGTTGGAAAAGACCTTTAAAAATCATGAAGTCCAACCTTCAGCCAACACCATCATGACCATTCAACCATGTCCCCAGGTGCCAGGTCCACGTTTCTTGAACACCTCCTGGGGTGGTGACTCCAGCACCTCCCTGGGCAGGGAGCTCTGCTCGACATCAGGCACCAGGCTCTTATTATCTGACTCTGACAGGAACCAGGTTTGCAGCCACAGAAGCTGAGGTGACCCCATTGAGTGTGGCTGGTTGGGTGCCAGCAGATAACTGAGGCCCTTTAGCAGGCTGTGAGATAAACAGGAGCAGCAGAGCTTGGACTGGACCCAGTGCTGAGCTGGCAGCTGCTGGAACATGCACAGTGCTGCCGGAACTGCAGCTGAGAGAGGAGGGAGCTCCAGGCTGCAGGAACTGCAGCTCCCCAGGCTGGGATGAACCTGGCTGCAGGAACTGTTGCTGAGGCTGGGATGAACCTGACTGCAGGAATTGCAGCTCCCCAGGCTGGAATGAACCTGGCTGCAGGAACTGTTGCTGAGGCTGGGATGATCCTGGCTGCAGGAATTGCAGCTCCCCAGGCTGGGATGAACCTGGCTGCAGGAACTGTTGCTGAGGCTGGGATGAACCTGGCTGCAGGAATTGCAGCTCCTGAGGCTGGGATGAGCCTGGCTGCAGGAATTGCAACTCCCCAGGCTGGGGTGAGCCTGGCTGCAGGAACTGTTGCTGAGGCTGGGATGAACCTGGCTGCAGGAATTGCAGCTCCCCAGGCTGGGATGAACCTGGCTGCAGGAATTGCAGCTCCCCAGGCTGGGGGACCTGACTGCAGGAATTGCAACTCCCCAGGCTGGGATGAGCCTGGCTGCAGGAATTGCAGCTGTCCAGGCTGGGATGAGCCTGGCTGCAGGAACTGTTGCTGAGGCTGGGATGATCCTGGCTGCAAGAATTGCTGCTGAGACTGAGGTGAACCTGACTGCAGGAATTGCATCTCCTGAGGCTGGGATTAGCCTGGCTGCAGCCTGCTCTAATCTGAACTGGTATAAATATAGCTCATGAGCCAGCCTGGTGCCAGGAGGAAGGGCTGTGTATGTGCCTGAGCTGTAGTGAAGCCATGACTGTTAAAGGAGAAGTGTTGGCTCAGCCATGGCAGGATCACCACAGGGTATAACACACTCTGTTTGTATTTCCACAGTCTGTGGCAGGGACTGACCTCCCCTTAGCCAAAGTTGCCTGAGAGCTCTCCCGAGGGCTGTGGGAAAGGGAATTCTCTGCAGGCAGGCCCTGAGCTGTCCTGTTTACATCCAGCCAGCCCTGCTGTGTGAACTCTCTGTCTCCATCTCTCCCTGTCCTGTCTGCTGCCTCCAGTGAGGCTCAGATCACAGAGAAGAAAATTACTATCTGGAGGATTAGCTTTTGGGTTTATGTGAGCTTCATTTTCTGTTTCTCTGCCAGGTGTTTTGGTTTTGAAAAGCATAAAAGCTGAGGAAATCAGGAAGAGGAAAACTCAGGAAGCAAGCAACTTACTCTGCTGATTATTTGGGTGCTCTGCTGGCTCACAGGCTGGGGAAGCAATTACATTATTCTGGGCTTCGGCTTTGCCTCTTTAGCTACTTTTGGACTTGTAACTGTTAAAATCAAGTCTAAATATCTCTGTGCATGTCCTGGGAGTGAAGCAGACCTTTCATCCAGATGTTTACAGGGGCCTGTAGTGATAGGATGGGAGCAATGGCTTGAAATTAGAGAAGAGATTTAGATTAGATGTTAAGAACAAGCCCTGCACCATGAGGGTGTGGAACACCCAGGGAGATAGCTGAGGCCCCATCCCTGGCTCTGGGCAGCCTGATCTGGTGGAGGATGTCCCTGCTCACTGCATGGGGTTGGACTGGATGACCTTTGAGGGTTCCTTGTGACCCAGAGCATTCTGTGATGCTGTAAATGAGCTTTTAATCCAGAGTCAGTCTCAGCTGCAGCACTTCAGATGTCTCTCTGGTGAACCATGTGATGCCTTTGATCCACACAACCTTAGGGATATTGGTGCTCCACAAACCTTGTTGCAGGCTTCTGTGCTTGCACTCAGCACTAGCACTTAAATGAGCTAACTTCAGGTTCATTTTTGTGTCAGAGAGGGTTTTTTTCCCCTTGTGTTAGTCCTGCAAGGTGCAAGGGATCACTTCAAACCATTCAAGTGCTTCATTTGCCAAAGCAGAGATGGTTGCTGCCTGCAGAAATACAAACTCTCCTGCACATCATAATCCCATTCAGTCCTTTTGGCTCTTGTTTATAAAGGCTGAAAGCTGATTTACATCAGCATAGGAGATGCCACTTGCTAGTTGGCTTCTGCTACAGAAAGCATTTCACTATCTCAGCTGTACGCTTTGGAAGGACTTGGAGAGCACAACTCTTAACTCTTCCTGAGGCTGACAGTAGAAAGCAGCAGCAGGAAACTTCACAAAGGAGCAGCTCAGATGCTGTTGGAAGTGTCTCACTTGAGAGCTCACTAAAAAGGCACCATCGTGTTCCTTTCATGCTCATGGAGGTGGCAGCCAGAAAACACAGAAATTATTGCACTTGAGAGCTTGCTAAAGCCACCTTCACGTTCCTTTCATGCTTGTTCATGGAGGTGGCAGCCAAGAAAACCATCTCCAGTTTCCCAGTTGTTGCAGTTGTTACAGAGTGCTGCTTTCCCTTCTGAACCTCCTCCCCATCAACAAGGATTTGTTAGCTGTCAGCCACTCCAGGAAGGAGGGAAAAAAGTAAACAGGGACGAGGCTGGAGCCTGCTGAAGGTTTAACTACTTTCTCCTCAGTGCTGTGACCCAACTCCAAGCGTTTTTGCAGAGCTCAGTTTGCTGTAAGTGGGTCGAGCATTGCTGGGGATACAACTTGCAGCAGAGGTGCTCAAAGCGGCTCCGTCTCTGCGGCTGAAAGAGGTGCCTGAGCTCCTCTCCTGCTGGAAGTGCCTGAGTTCAGGGCAGATGTTTTGCTTCTCCTTGCTGATTTGTATTAATAAACTCAAAGAATTATAGACCAGGCAGAAAGGTGAAGTGATTCACAGCTCCAAGTTGTTTGGCAAGGAGCAGAATTCAGAGTGCTTCCCATGCAGCAAGGGTGAGGAGGTCCCTTTGAGGGGCTGACAGCCCAGGAGAAGGGCTACCTTTCCCTGCAACCCAGCTTGCACCAGGGAGGAGGTGTTCCTTGTGGCATTCCCAGGTTTCCTCTCCTTTTTCAAAACCAGGAAATTGTTGCCAGTTCCTTGCTGTGCTCTTTGAAACCTTTACTGAGCAGGACAGGAGCTCACAGCTCATTCTGCTCCCTGATGGGAGCTCCATGCGCTCTGTGCTCTGCGCGCTCTCTGCGCCCTCTCTGCGCGCTCTCTGCGCCCTCTCTGCGCCCTCTCTGCGCCCTCTCTGCGCGCTCTCTGCGCCCTCTCTGCGC
>VWZE01004447.1:451632-462272 GCA_013396675.1 Eubucco bourcierii
CGCGCCCCCTCCGTGCGCCCTCTCTGCGCCCTCTCTGCGCCCTCTCTGCGCCCTCTCTGCGCCCTCTCTGCACTCTGCGCGAGCTCTGTGCACTCTCTACTCTCATTCCATGAGCACAAGAAAGCTGGGGAGGGACTTTTTAGGCTGTCAGGTAATGATAGGACTAGGGAGAATGGAACAAGGCTGGAAATGGGGAGAGTCAGTCTGGCGGTTAGGAAGAAGTTGTTCAGCATGAGGGTGGTGAGAGCCTCCTGACAGGGGTTGCCCAGGGAGGTGGTGGAAGCCTCATCCCAGGAGGTGTTTAAGGCCAGGCTGGATGAGGCTGTGGACAGCCCATGGCAGGGAGGTTGGAGCTGGATGAGTCTTGAGGTCACTTCCAATCCTGTCTGATTCTCTGATTCTTGGTCTGAGTAAATGTAAATGTTTAATTGCATCGATGAGGCTGCAGCCACCAGGCCAGAGTTATCAGCTTGCCAACCTGCCTGAGGTTTTAGCACTTGCAGAGTGATCTATCAGTTTGTGTTTTTCATTTTCAGATCTTTTATGACCTGGTCAGACAGATAAATAGGAAAACACCAGTGGAAAAGAAGAAACCTAAAAAGAAATCATGTCTGCTGCTTTAGGCTCCCACGGTGCAGCAGCTCTGAGCCAGGTAAGAGGGGGCTGAATTCTGCCCACAGCTCAGCACCAGGATCTGATCCCAGCAGAGAGGACTCACTCCTTTCCCTCCACTCTTCTTTCTCCCTGCTCCCAAATATAATATCCTGCACTTGTTGGACTTGAAGAAGTCAGTTGTGCTGACTGACCTGACAGAGAACATCTACTGCACTGCCTTTCTGCCCTGCCTTGGGTTGATGAATGCAGCAGAGCAGGAACTTCCTTTTCACTCTTGCAGGTTTTCTGTCTTGTTTTGCTTCCTCTTGTGCTGAAATTCAGTGGCATCTGTGTGCCTTGTGTTGTGCTGCAGTCCTAGGAGCAGTGGGGACAACAGCAAATTGGTTTGGGTGGGGAGATGGAGATCAGTGGCACAGGAATCAAAAGCTGCCCCCAGAAAAATCAAAAGCAACAACAAAGAAACCAAAACAGAAACGAGAAACCACCCCAAGGTTGGACACAGCTATAAATAACCTTCCTGTGTATCTTGGCAGGGTACTCTGTGTGCTTGCAGCTGTTGTGCTGCACTCCCAAAGCTGTGTTTCTGTAGCTTCAGATTTTGGACAGAAACATCACCCAGGCTGCCCCAGAGCTGGCAGAGTGTTGGCACAGGAGTGTGCTGCTCAGCACCAGGCAGAGGCAGGGGTGGGTGTGAGGTCAACAGCACATCATGGCCCAAGGAAGTGAGAAATGGGCAGGAGACAAGCAGATGGTGCTGAAGGGTACCTGTGGTGCACAGACTACCAGCTTCTGGTCAGACTGAATGAAGTTCAGCAGGGGCAAGTGCAGAGGCTGGCACCTTGGCAAGAACAACCCCAGGGAGCAGTGCATGTTGGGGACTGAGCTGCTGGAGAGCAGGGAAGGGAAAGGGATCTAAGGGTCATGGTGGGTGGGAGGTTGAGCATGAGCCAGCAATGTGCTCTGGTGGGCAGGAGGGGCAATGCCATCCTGGGGTGGGTTAGAAAGGCTGTGGTGAGTAGGTCAAGAGAGGTTCTTCTGCCCCTCTGCTTTGCCCTGCTGAGGCCACATCTGGAGTCCTGTGTCCAGTTCTGGGCCCCCCAGGTCAAGAGGGACACAGAACTGCTGGAGAGAGTCCAGCACAGAGCCACAAAGATGCTGAAGGGAATGGAAGAGCTCTGGTAGGAGGAGAGCCTGAGGGAGGTGGGGTTGGGAGCTTGGAGCAGAGGAGCCTGAGAGGTGCCTTCAGCAATGGGTATCAATGTGTGCAGGGTGAGTGGCAGGAGGCTGGAGCCAGGCTCTGCTGGGTGATGCCCAGTGCCAGCGCAAGGGCAATGGTGGAAGCTGAGGCACAGGAGGCTCCATGGAAACATGAGGAGGAATTTTTTGCCTGTGAGGGTGACAGAGGCCTGGCACAGGCTGCCCAGGGGGGTTGTGGAGTCTCCCTCTCTGCAGATGTTCAAACCCCACCTGGAGGCTGCTGTCACACCTAACCACACTTGTCACATTCCATCATATGGCAAAGACCCCAGACCCATCCAGTTCACAGCAGTGTCTAATGGCAGGAATCTTGTTTGCCTTTCTCTAGATCACAGGAATGAAGAACTGTTGCCTCAATGGAAAGTGCCAGCATCCCCCACTTCAAAACCTTAACAGGAATTAAAAACATATCTGAGGAAGCTTCTCCTCTTCTGATATCCTATGAGAAGAATTTAGATCTTAAAATGGTTTGCACACAGCCCCTGGGGAAAACCAAACAAAAAAACCAAGAAAGAAAATGGTTCTGTGTCTATCTCTTGGAAATCTCAGACCATAATACTCCTCCTTTGCAATAGCAATTAACAGATGTGAAAATAAACCTGATCGATTCTAGTTTGTGACCCTCCAGAGGAGCATGGATGCATTGCAGATGTTAGCTACTGCTGCCAGCAGTACAGTTCCATATTGACCCTTTTAGATCATTTCTCCCCACCAAGCACTAAAACTGTTCCCACTGTTGCATATCTATAACCAGAGAGATATTATCTGAAGTTCCCCTTTGAACTCACTGCAACAAATATTATTTTTTTTTTGGGGGGGTGGGGGAGGAGTTTGGGTTTGATATTTTGTTGTTTTGCTTTGTTTTTTGGGGTTTTTATTTGTGGTTTTTGTTTGTTTTGAGTCATTGACTTAATTTTTTTTTTTTTTTCTATTTAAAAGTTACAGAATCTCCTTCTTTTCATTCTGCCATCATAGTCTAATTACAAATATTTGTGCTTTGGACAAAAAAAAAAAATAAAAAGAAGAAAAAAAANAAAAAAAAAAAAAAAAAAGGAAAAAAAAAAAAAGAAAAAAATCTATATATAATATACTAAACCAACTCTAATATTGCTTCTTGTGTTTCCCTGTCACAGATTAAATTACAGCTTTTATGAATGATTAAATTTTAGTACATTTTGAGGTTTGTTTCTGTGTTTTTGTTCTGGTTTCCAGGCTTTGGTTTTCCAGGTTGTTTCGGGTTTCTCCCATCTTTTCTGAGTTTGGCTAGGTGCAGTTTCCTGTTCTAAGTAGTCCCAGCAGCCTGGTGGTGTCCCAGTGCCACCTCCTCACTGCCCTCCTCTCTGGATGTGTTTAACCACAGCAGGCTCCTTCCAGTGTCCTTTGGCCCTTCCTCCCTGGCTGGTTGAAGACTGGATTCAGCTGAGAAATGCTTCCTCTGCACAGTGACTTTTATATCTGCAAGTTTCCTTTCATCCTGTCTCAAAGTCTGACTTCTCTGATCTTTGCTTTCGCCCCACCACTTACTTTGGGGTGGAATCTCTGGTTTTTGGCAGTGCCAGCCACTGGGCAGGAGCCCAAGATCCATCATTTCTCCTGGCCAGCACCTGGACTTGGAGCTGTGGAGCTTGAGAGTTGGTCCTGTTTAAATCCAGTTTGTACATAACAGATGTCATCTGAAAGCTGACAAAGTTCCCCCACCTGCAGTTCAGCTGAGGGGGCTTTTCTTTGGTGCATTTTGGGTTGGTTTGGGTTGGTTTTAGATCCCTGTTGGCTTTATTTTTAAACACCTGTTGGCTTTGTGGAGTTGAAAAGGAGCAGGATGTGAAGAGAGCCACAGGTGCTTGGCCTCAGTCCTGCTGTCTGCATGCAAGTCCAAGAACCACCTCTGGAACCTGGGGGCCCAAATCCCACCCTGGGTGTGATGCTGCTGGAATTTCTGCAGTGCTGGAGGACTTGCTCCTGCTTGGCTTCTGAATAAGTGAGAAGAGAAAAATGAATCTTGACGGTGGAGCAGAAGTCAGGCCAGACTTTGTCCTACTGGCTGCAAGGGGAGGTGGAAATGCAGTCAGTAGCTGGAGACCAATTTGTTCCTGGAGCCCTTCTGAGGTTCTGTCAGGGAGCAGGGGAAAGAAACTGCCCAGGAAGAGCTTTTCTAAACCTGTGTTCAGCAGCTGTTGGATGATCCAGAGCTCCCAGTCTCCAAGTGCAGCCCAAACAAGACTGGATGCAAGCATTTGGATGATGATGATGTGAAAACATCCAAACATCTGCCTACTCAAAAGCTCCTAGGACAGACGTAGTTACCTTGCCTGGTTGTCTTCAACCTTCCTGTGGGCTTCCTTTTGCAGGAGAAGCAGAAGCAGGGGCTTGCAGGTTGGTTACCTTTGCTAAATGTAAAACTATTTTAGTAATAAAGGAATTTTCATCTACCTGCTGCTTGCTGGAGGCCTCTTTGCAAACACAACCACAGCCTCTGTTCCAGCTACAGTGAAGGGGCTGAGTTCAGCATCCTTGGCTTGTGGCAGGAGAAGGATCTTGCCCTCACTCTGAGAAAGGTATTTAGGGGTTGGAGTGGGTCCAGGGAAGGGAAATGAAGCTGAGGAAGGGTCTGGAGAATGGCTGGGGAGGAGCAGCTGAGGGAGCTGGGGGTGGATTAGTCTGGAGTAGAAGAGGCTGAGGGGAGACCTCATTGCTCTCCGCAGCTCCCTGCCAAGTTGGAGCCAGGAGGGGTTTGGTCTCATCACCCTCGCAGTACCTAGTGACAGGACAGGAGGAAATGGCCTCAGGTTGCACCGGGAGGAGGTTAGGTTGGACATTAGAAGGAACTTCTCCACCAAAACGGCTCTCAGAAAACTGGGACAGGCTCCCCTGGCAGGTGGTTGAATCCGCATCCCTGGAAGTGTTCCAGTCCCTCAGGGATGTGGTGCTGAGGGTCGTGGCTTAGTCTAGCCTCGGCAGAGCTAGGGAAGGGTTGAGCTGGATGATCTGAAAGGTCTCTTCCGACCAAGGCCACTCTGGCTCTAGAAGCTTTCCCCCTGCCAGCAGGGCTGCTGTGCGTGGGCAAGGAGCTGCCTCCAACTCCCCTCTGCAGCACCTCTCAGCCCAGCTGCTCCCAGGGCTGGGCTAGGGAAACCAAGGCCAGCCTCAGTGGCAGCTTCTGTCCATAGCAGGGACTGCCTGGAGCACACCGGAGCCTGCCCAAGCAGAGCTGTGGGTGTCTGAGGGGCACCAGATGGTGCCTGCACCCCCAGCTCCTCCCCTAGAGAAGCAGGGAGGGCAGCCTGGGTTCCAAAGCGAGCAGTAAACGCGTGAGCGATGGAGCGAGGCGTGGAAGGGCAGCGGAGACCTCCCGAGCTCGGCCGCCGCTAGGTGGCAGTGTGGGAGAGCAGCAGGGGCCGGGGCGGCGCTGGGCGGCGGCAGCGCAGCGGAGCAGGAAGCCTCCGGAAGGTGCAGCCCTGTGCTGGCTACAGACCTGTACTGCTTGCTGCTCTGCCCTGCCCGCTGCCCTGCCCGCCGCCCTGCCCGCTGCTCTGCCCGCTGCCCTGCCCGCTGCCCTGCGCTGCCTCCTGCCGCTGGCCCCGCTCAGCCCTTCCCCTTGCGCTCCTTTTCCCCCTGGATCAGACGCCTTGGGCTTTGGTTTTGTTTTGTAATCTAACGAATTTCAGCGCAAAAGCCTCTCCTCTGCCCACGGATCCTCCAGCAAGCGCTGCTGCTGCTGCCTGGGTTTGTGCCCAAAGGGCAGGTGTCTTGCAGCGCTCTGCTGCTCGGTGCTCAAAGGGACTTGAGTGAAGAGTGGCCTAAAGAAAAGGCAAACTGAACTTCTCCCCACCTCGCAGAGCTCTCTGCATGTTTCCACCTGCGAGCAGCACCCACCCAAACACAGCAACCTGCCGGAATTCCAGTGAAGCCTCCCGGTCCCCTCAGCCACCCAGCTCCTGCCTGTGTGGACTGGCACAACCCGGGCTGGAGTGATTCACTGCTATGGCTGCAGCCAGCCTGCTCCTCAACCTCCCCACCTCTATTTACCTCTCTATTTTTGGTGTTATCTGAGGGCTATTTTAGATACTGTTCTCCCATCCAGCGTGGGTTGGAACGGTCAGAAACTGCCTGGTGATGCCTTGCTGGAGTGCTGCCAGTTCCAGTTTTGATCTGATCTGAACATGGCAGGGCAGCAGGAGCTGTGGAAGGAGCTGTTGCATTGTCCTTGGAGCCATCTGGAGCCTGCAAGCTGAAGAGGCCTCCTCCATGTGGCACAATGTTGATGTGTGAGGTCTCCAGCAGCAACATGAGGAACTTAACCTTAAGTTCAGAGCTAACCTTTGCAAAATCCCCCAAAGCCATGAACATTTTCTTCATCTGGCCAGGAGCAGGCACTGAAGAACTGGAATTGGATTTTGGAGGGGAGCAGGCACTGGGCAGTAAATGGGCAGGCAGATGCTGGGTCTGGAGCTGCTGCTGGTTCCCTCTGCAGTGACCATTCCATGTCCTGGCTCTTGGCTGCAACTCTGCCCAGCATTGTGCAGAGCCTGGCTCTGGTCTTCCTGGAAAGAGAACCCCCAAAGTAAGGGATGAGGAGGGAGGGGAGCTGCTCTGGAAGGTCCCCAGCAGCAGCACGAAGTTGGACCACAAAATAAATGAAAATGCCAGGCAGTAAAACCAGCGCTTGGCTGAGCTTGGTGCCTGTGGCATTTCCTGGGCCCTCAGCTGGGACTTGCTACCAGTGCTGGCATTTGACAGGCAAGGTATTGGCAGCAGGCTGTGATGGCTTCACCCTCCTCTCACTCGCAGGACCACTTCCCCCTCCACGAGTTGCTGCTCCTGCCTGTGCCCTGGAGAGGTCCCTGCTCTGCCAGGGCCGTGCAGGAATCTTCTGCCCACAGGCGGAGCTGTGGCCAGGCAGTAAGTGCCCTCTGAGCTCCCAGTCTGGGGCAGCTCAGTGCAGAGCCCCAAGCCAGCTCTGGAAACAGGCTAATTAGAGACTCTGCCAGGGCTAATTAGCCGTGCTGCAGGCTCCCAGTAGCCCTGGCACAGGGTTGGGTGGCTGCCCCAGGCTGAGGCCAGGCTCTTGCCTTTCACTCTGTTGCTGCCTAACCCCAGTGTTGGGAAACAGTGTTTGGATGATCCTGGGAATGCCACCAGCCTCTTCTCCCTCGCTTTGCAAGGCAGTTGCACACCAGCGACCTTGGCTCCTTCCTTCTGCTTGGTCCTGCCAGCAGCCAGCAGAGGCACAGTGGCGAGTGACAGGCAAGTGACAGGCACCACAGCGTCCTGCATCCTCCCTGCCTCTTCTCCAGCCAGAGGCACCTGGCGGAGACTGAATTAACTGCCAGGAACTTTGGACAAGTCAGGGACAGAGCTGGAACTGCAGCCTTGTGCTGGTGGCTGAGGTGCTCATCCCGCTGGCATGGCTGTGCCAGCTCCTGATTGAATCCAGACTGCACCACCTCCCTTTGGGTCTGATTTCACCACCTCCCTTTGGTCCTGATGTCACCTCCCTTTGGGTCCTGGTGTCACTTCCCTTTGGGTCCTTATTTCACCACCTCCCTCTGGATCCTGATTTCACCTCCCTTTGTGGCAGTGCTGACCCTGGCACAGCTGCTTTCCCACTGCCAGGCAGAAGCCTGAGCTCAAACACCCTTGGCCTTTTCTTTGGGTAGTACCAGCGTTGAAGGCCAGAGCCACCCCCCACCCCCCCACCCCCCNAGCCCCCCCCCACCCCCCCACCCCCCACTGGCATGTCACGGCAGCTCGGGGTGGGGGGGTGCATAAGGAGCTCATTGTGCCGCGCAGGGAGGATGCTGCAGGCACTGGCAGCCAGCCCAAGCTGTGCCCACGGGGCCAGCCACGGCACGTGGGCTGTGGCAGCAGCACGACTGGCATGGGCAGCAGCTGCTCCTGGCTGCCATGGCCCAGCATCGAGCAACAAAGGACAAATTCATGGGGCCCAGGGTGGCTCTGTGGGGGTGAGTACACTGTGGCATTCTGGAGCTGGCTGAGGCAGCAGTGGGCAGCCTCTTGCCGCGGGCAGCGGGTGGCGACCACCTCGTGCTGTGTGAGGCCACCGCAGCCGCAGGCTCCTGAGATTAATTTCCATGGAGCACTGTTCTGCAGCCAAGAAACCTGAGACCCCCACCCGGCCCCCCCCCCCGGGGGTCCTTCAGAGTGGCCCCACGGAAAGCAGCAGCCACGGGAGCTGAGCTCTCAGCGAGATGCAAGTTCATAATTCTGCTTTCCCTTCCCCCCTCCACCCCGGAGTTTGAAAGTAGAGCTCAAGATTCCTGCAACCTTTTAGGGGTGAGGGGTGGTGGAGCTGAGTGAAAGCAGTTCTGCTGCCATGTCCTAGCCAGGTTGTTACAGATCGTGGGGCAAAGTGGCCTCAGACATCTTGTGCCCTGCTCAGCCTGCCCCATAGTCCACATCTGTTGAGGCTGCACCGTCAGTGCATCAGGAGCCTGAGTGGATTTTCCTGTCAGCCCCAAATCAAGGCATTAGGAACAGAAAACTTCACTCCAAGGCCAGCAAAGCAGCTCCTCCTTTGCTCCACCAGACCCTGTGATGGGCTGGCAGGAATCACAGAATCACAGAATGGGTAAGGTTGGAAGGGACCTCAAAGATCATCCAGTTCAAACCTCCTGTCATAGGCAGGGACACCTCCCACTAAAGGACTCATCCAGCCTGGTGTTGAACACCTCCAGGGAGATGGTGGAGCACAAAAGCACCCAACCTGATCAAAGATCAGGTTGGGTGCTTCTGTGCTCCACCATCTCCCTGGGCAACCGGTGCCACTGTCTCATTGGCAGTTTTTGGACCCTTCACTGAGGGGCTGGAAGGGTGGAGAGAAGGGAGCAAACTTGGGGAAGGGTCTGGAGAACAGGGCTGGGGAGGAGCAGCTGAGGGAGCTGAGGTTTAGTCTGGAGAGGAGGAGGCTGAGGGCAGAGCTCATTGCTTTCTGCAGCTCCCTGAGAGGAGGCTGCAGTGAGTTGGGGGCTGGGCTCTGCTGCCTAGCATCAGCTGATGGAGCAAGAGGAAATGGCCTCAAGCTGCACCAGGGGGAAGTTTAGGAACAACTTCACCAGGGGAGATGAGGAACAATTTCTTTGCTGCCGGAGTGGTCAGGGATTGGCACAGGCTGCCACACTCACATACGTTTTGGAGAGGCAGGACCTCAAGAGCTGATGTGGTCCTGAGCAACCTGATGTGGTTGGAGATGTCCTGCTGACTGCAGGGGGATGGACAAGATGACCTTCGAGGGTCCCTTCCAAGCCATTCCATGGTTCTGAGACCTGGGTTGAGTGTCCTGCTGAGCTCAGGGTGGTCCTCTCCATTCAGCAGGTGATGCAGAGTCTGTTAGCAGCTGATGGGCAGCTTTTGGTCTTCTCCCCCTGAAACTATCAGTGCTCAGGGCCTGGCCCGGGAGGAGCTGGTGTGAGATAAGCTCCCCAGAGCCGGGCCAGGGCTGAAGTAATAACTGAGTGAGTGTGAAGTGCTGAGTGAGCCACGTAAGGATGAGTCAGAGAGCTGGAGGCAAAGGCACTGCCCTTGGGAAGGAGGGAGAAGGCTCCTTGGTGTCTCTTCTGCTGCCTCCCAGCCTGGGACTGAGCTCTGGGAGCTGCCAGGAGTGGATTTCCTACAGGGAGAGGATGGAGAGGGACATCCCTGTGGCTGTGCTGGGTGCAGGCACCCCAAGTGCCATTACAGCCTGCCCTGGGTGCCTTGGCACAGGGCTGGGCACCTGCCCCTTTCCTGCAGCCACCAGTGGGTCAGGCAGTGCCAGCAGAGCTGTGGCTGCTTTGGCTTCATCCACGCCAAGGCTGGCAGAGCCTGGGCTGACCAAGCAGGGGTGCAGCAGGGACAGAGCAGTGGGTGCAGGGCTCCAGGGAAGGAGACTCAAGGGCAGCTCCTGGGGCTGGGGCCCAGCACTGGCAGTGCTCCCTCCCTCGGGAAGTTTGGGTCTTGTCCCCTGGCAGTGTGGGATGTTCTGTGTTACCTGAGTTGCACATCTCTGGCAGAGCTGGGGGGTGCTGGTGCTGTCCTGCTTCACTGCTCTTGGATTTCCCACTTGCTTTCATTTCTCCTCAGCTGTGTGGTCACTGCTCTTGGTGGAGGTGCTTGGGGGAGGCAGAAGAAGCTGAGTGTTTATTTTTAGGACGTGCAGCAGGAGCTGGACCCGAGGCAAACACAATTACTTCAGCTTGCGTGCAGCCCTCTGAGGAGCGAAGGGGAGAGAGTTTTCTGCATGGCAAATGCCCTGAACCCCCTCGCCAGGAAGCTGCCTTGCAATGAGAGCATCACTTAACCCTCTGAGGAGCACATTTAACTCCCCGGGGTGGGGTGGGGGTGGGGAGGTGGTGCTGGCTGCCTGCTGCGAACACCTCACTGCCACAGGCACCTCCCTGCATGGGGCAGAGCCGAAGTGGGTGCTGCTGGCACAGCCCCTCCAGCCTGAAAGCCTCTGTCCTCGGGGGTTATTTTTTTTTTTCTGCTCGAAGTGGCCTCCCAGATGCTATTCCTGGACCAGTTTTAGGGACATTCATTGCCCGAAGCTTCTGCTGATTCTTTCAGGAGACCTGGTGGCTGTGGGAGAGGAGAAGGGGTGGGAGGGAGGCTCCTGCAAAGCTCTGGCTCTGTAATTAAGCCCAACGAGAGACTCTCAGCTAAATCTCTGTGTCTTGCTCTGCCTGAGCAAACACAAAGAAAAGAAAAGGACTGAAGCAGACAATTAAAACAAGCAATAAAATCACACAGAGAGGTCCCCGGAATGATTTCTC
>VWZE01004447.1:462380-487884 GCA_013396675.1 Eubucco bourcierii
GAAGTTTTTTCTTTTTTTTTTTTTTTTTTTTTTTTTTCTCCTGACACAGTAGCCCCCAACAAGTGCCACATGCCCTCTGTATAAATAGCAGCTGCCCAGACTTGCTTAATCATCCCATTGTTGCTTGATAATATTAATTAAACATTCCTCTGGGACTGTTTGCATCCTAATTAAGGCGGGAACTTACAAAAGACGGCGAAGAAACCAAACAAGTGGGTGCTGGGGGGTGTGGGGTGTGCACGAACCCCGATGTGCNTGAGGCTGTGCCCATCAGCCAGACACGAGTGAATCGTCCCTGGCAGGAACCCACCCATATCAAAGGGACAATTACTCTGCAGCTGCTCGGCGAGGGGGGGCCGGGGACAGGGAGGGGGACAAGGAACTGCTTGAGTGGCATTCAGCCGCCCGACAGCAGCGGCAGCTGGGGCTGGGGCTGGAGCTGAGGCTGAGGCTGGGGCTGGGGCTGGGGCTGGTTTGGGGACTGTTTTTGGGGCTGGTTTTAGGGCTGCGGTAGGGATCCTGCAAATGCCCCTGGGGCGGGGGACCCCTGCGGATGCAGTGGGGATGGCTGCCCAGAGAGGCTCTGTGGCCTCTGGTTGGAAGAACCCTATGAGATCCTCCAGCCCAGCTGCCAACCCAGCCCACCACGGGCACTGAACCCTGACACCGAGTGCCATGGCCACAGGTTGCTTGAACCCCTCCAGGGATGGGGACTCCAGCAGCTCCCTGGGCAGCCTGTGCCAACCCCTGACCACTCTGGCAGCAGAGAAATGTCTCCTTATCGCCAACCTAACCCTCCCCTGGCACAATCTCAGGCAATTTCCTCTCATTCTATCACCTGATGCTAGGGAGAAGAGGTCAACCCCCAGCTCACTGCAGCCTCCTTTCAGGAGGTCTGCCCTCAGCCTCCCCTTCTCCAGACTAACATTTCACTGCACTGTGACCCCAGCTCTGCTGCACTCTCCAGTGCTGGTGGGGCTGGAGGCTGTGCCCTGGGGACAATCCTTCCCCAGGAGGAAGAACCCTCCCGGGTCATAGCTCCCCTGGTGCCTGCCGGGCTCGGCCTCATCCTCCTCATCTTCTCCTTTCATGTCGCCAGGAAAGACTTGAGCACATTGTTCCCAATTCAGACTCAAGCACCCTGCAGGGATGTGCTGTGAATTGCTTCCCAAACGCTGTGAGTAATTAAACTCAATGAGAGGGTATCCTGTTAAATAAGGTAATTAGGGGAGCGGAGACAGAGAGGAGGTAGCAGCAGCAGCGGTTTTGTTCTGCCTGCAGACAGCTTTTAACTCCTTCTCTCTTCCCTGGCTCCTCAGCTGTGCCAGCAGCCATGCTGCTCACCCTGGCACTGAGCTCTCTCCGGGATCCAGAGCCTCACAGCTTCCTCAAGGATTCTTTTCCCTGTAGGGTGACAGAGCCTTGGCACAGGCTGCCCAGGGAGGTGTTGTGGAGTCTCCCTCTCTGGAGATATTCAAACCCCTCCTGGATGTGTTCCTGTGTGATCTGCTCTAGGAGATCCTGCTGTACAGGGCGGGTTGGACTGGAAGATCTGTCAAGGTCCCTTCCAGCCCCTGACATTCTGTGATTCTTCCAGACCAGAGCTTTCCATCCCCTCAGGCTCCATCTCTAAGCCATGTGGGGGATGTGGGCAAGGTTGCAGCTTGAAGCTCATCAGCATTTGCCTGGAGAAAGCAGAAGTGACTGCAGTCACAGCTAATCATGGAGTCACTGAATGGGTTGGGTTGGAAGGAGCCTTCAAGATCACAGAATCACAGAGTGTCAGGGGCTGGAAGGGGCCTCCAAAGCTCAGCCAGTGCAACCCCTCTGCCAGAGCATCATGTCCTATAGCAGATCACACAGGAACACATCCAGGAGGGGTTTGAATACCTCCAGAGAGGGAGACTCCACAACCACCCTGGGCAGCCTGTGCCAGGCTCTGTCACCCTCACAGGCAAAAAATTCTTCCTCATGTTTCCATGGAACCTCCTCTGCCTCAGCTTCCACCATTGCCCTTGTGCTGGCACTGGGCATCACCCAGCAGAGCCTGGCTCCAGCCTCCTGGCACTCACCTTGCACATCTTTATAAGATCATCTACTCCCAACCCTTTGCCATGGGCAGAGACACCATCACCAGCCCAGGGTGCTGAAGGCTCCATCCAAGCTGGCTTTGAAATGGAAACATGTCCTGTGCTGTGCTCCAGCAGCTGCAACAGGACCAGAGGGCCCCATGGAGTGGCAGTGAGAATTAACCTTGATGTGCAGGATGAGTTGTCTGAGCCTTCCACCCTCAGCCCCAGGGACCAGGTTGCCAGGGACCTGTCTTGGAGCTGTCTCCCAGTCTGGATGCTTCCCACTGTGAAACCAAAGTGTTGGGCTGGGGAGAGTGAGTGGCAGCACTATGGATTGGAGCTTGAGGAGGGGAGATTGAGACGGGAAATTAGGAAGAAATTTTCTGCAGTGAGGGTGGTGAGACACTGGCAAAGGTTTCTCAGGGAGGTTGTGGAGCACAGAAGCACCCAACGTGATCTTTGATCACGTTGGGTGCTTCTGTGCTCCACAACCTCCCTGGAGGTCTTCTGTGCTCCACAACCTCCCTGGAGCTGTTCAAGGCCAGGTTGGATGAAGCTTTGAACAACCTGAGCTGGTGGGAGATGTCCCTGCCCATGGTTGGGAGGGGTGGGACTGGCTGAGCTTTGAGGTCCCTTCCAACCCCAACCCATTCTGTGAATCTGTGGATCCATGAAGATGAGGCTGGAGCAGCCCAGACCAAAGCTCTCAAGTCCCCAACATGTCCCTTTGCAAAGTCACTGGAGGCTCTATGAGTCAGTTCCATAGGAGACTAAATGGCTTGGGAAGCCAAGTGCCAGCTGGAGCTGGGGCAGGAGCTGGAGCAGGAGCAGGAGCTGGGGCAGGAGCTGGAGCAGGAGCTGGGACAAGAGCTGGAGCAGGAGCTGGAGCAGGAGCTGGAGCGGGAGCTGGAGCTAGAGTTGGAGCAGGAGCAGGAGCTGGAGCAGGAGCTGGAGCAGGAGCTGGGGCAGGAGCTGGAGCTGGAGCAGGGTAGTTCCTTCCTTCTGCTGCTGACTCCCAGAAGGCTCTGCTAAGGGTGCAGGGACCTGGCCAGGTGGCTCCCATGGCAGGGCTGGCATCTAATTCATTTCCAGCCTCGTGCTCAGGACTTTGCTGTCTCCCAAAGGAAGCAGTGCACAGCCCTGCACTTGCTGCTGCTGTTGCCCAGCTGTGATGCACAGTGAGCTGTGTCTCTCTGCTCCTGCTTCCTTCTCAGCCTGTCTGTGCTTCTCCAGGGCAGTGGTACGTTGGGAGGCTGCTGTCACACCTAACCACACTTGTCACATTAAATCATATTATGGCAAAGCCCCCAGGCCCCTGCTGGGAACATAATCCCCTCTGGTAGGGCTCTGAGTGCTGCAGCAGTGCCAGCTTCTGCTGGAGGAGGTTCAAACACACCCAGGGCAGCAGCACAGCCTGGTCAGACCCTCAGTGTGTGGCAGAGATGTCCCTCCTGCCCAGGTGGGATGCCAGAGCTGTCACACCAGACTGCTACTGTCACCATCCCCCCACCGTGCTGCTGGCAGCTTGGGGCTGCTCCTGCACCCAGGGCCGGGCTGGTGGAGGTGAAAGGGCCTGGCAGGCTTTGGGCTGCAGCCGTGCTCCTGAGCACAGGAGGAGAAGGAATCGCTGCTGGGGCTGGCAGGCACCACAGGTTTTGCTGATTGCAGGCAGGGTAAGAGTGGCTCATCCTGCCTAGCCCCGAGGGTTTTGGAGGGCCCATAAAGCTCTGCTCCACCTTTCCTGGCAGTGCATCCTATCCCCAGTGAATTCCCCCAGGCCGTGTGGCTGCCAGCAGAGGGATTGTTCCCCTCATCCGGAGGAGACACTTCAGAAGGGCAAACAGCACCGGCTGGGGGAAGCTCAGACACTGCTGACAGCATCTCCCACCAGTGAGGGGGCTGAGAACCAGGCCAGCAAGGACTGGAAAGATCCCCTTTGAAATCCAGAGGGGCTGATCCCTCCCTTGGCAGCAGTCAGAGCTGGAGTCAGGGTGCAGGAAACTCAGCACAAAGCCACCCGTGGAGGTTTCCACATGGTTGGCAGGAGCTTGGGCAGCTGCCTGGCTGCCTGCCTGGGGGTGCCAGCTCCCAGTAATTGCTCTGGAACAGAATGGGAAGACCAGGAGAAAGTCTGGGCAGGTAGCTGGGGACAGCTGCAGCTGAGTCATCCCAGAACATGAGGAGCAGCCTTGGAGCCATGCAGCATTCCATAGGCATGGCCCTGAGGAAGGGAACCCCTTGCACTCTGCAGGGATGTTGGTACCATGGCTTCTGGCACTGGAGCTGCTCCTCTCAGCCTCACAGGGATGAGGGAGAGATGAGGACCCCCACAACACTTTTCCTGGCAGCCTTGGCTGTCGTTGCTGGCTGACAGGAGAGCTGTTGGGCTGGCCATGGTCACCAGGCACATGGATGGGCTCAGGGAGCTTCTTCCTTGCCAGCCACACCACTGCCTGCCTCAGCCTCTGCCCTGACTGCAGGCTACTGAGCTACCTGGGAGCTCACTGCATGGTGCCCTGCATGGGGGACCCAAGTGCTGCAATGCCCTGGGTCTGGAGCAGAGCTAAAAGGCACTCTGCAACGTTCCTGCCCTCTGGAGACCTCAGGCAGGCTTCTTGTGCAGCCCCAGAAGGCTACTGCGGAGCACAGAGGACAGCAAAGCCACAGGAGGGCCTGGAGTGAGCCTCAGCTCCCCCAGCCCGGCCAAGGGAGGCTGCTCTGTGCATATGCATCGGCAAACAAAGCAACTGCTCCAGCGGGCAGCTGCTTGCCTCAGCCCCAGGGTCTCCTCCTGGGGCTCCCCTCTGCCTGCAGAGCCCAGGAGGTGAGAGCCCCCCCTGCTCTGCCAGCCCCCAGCCAGGCTCTGTCACTGCCAGAGCAAAGGGACTAATTAAACCTGACAGGATGTCAGGTTGGTTAGCTCCAGGTTGGAGATGCCACACTGCTGGCTCCAGCTCGATGTGGGGAACGTGGGCACAGCCCAGCCTCAGCTGCTGGCATGGCCCAGCCTGAGCTGCTAGCTCAGCCTCTGCATGGGGGAGCAGATTTCCCTCATCTGAGCGGTGGGACACCCCCCAGCACAGCAGGGCTGGAGCCAGCACAGAGCTTGTGTGGTAAAGCTGGCAAGAGTCACCTCTGTGCCACCAGCAGCCAGCTCTGCTCTTTGCCAGGGGGGCTCCTCTGCCTGCCTGGGCACCCCCTGCCAGCCTGTGGGCAAGGGCTGGTGAGCAAAGGCAGCCCAAGGCTGCTCCCCCTCTGCTCCCACAGTGAGGCTGTGGCTGCATCCAGACCCTTCCCCCAGAGCTGGCAGAGGGTCCTGGGTGGGCTTTGGTGCCAAGGATGGAGCAAGCATGAACAGGGACCCCTCAGCTGCCCCTCCAGAGCCTGGAGCCTGTGTCCTGCTGGCTCTGGTGGGGTCTAAGTGAGCATCCAGAGCACGGCAGAATGTGCTCCCTGCATTAACCTCCAGCCTGGCCAAGGTGAGGAGTGACACAGGATCAGCCCTTCCTTCTTCCTGGGGTATTGATTTCCTCCCTTTCCCTTTCCTCTTTGGAGAAAGCCAAGAAACCTGAGCCAGCTCAGAGGCTTTGCTCAACACCACCACTGCAGGCAATGCTCCTGAGAACCAGGGAGGCGAGAAGTCAGTGGACCAGGACCAGCCAGAGAGGAGGATGAGGACAGCAGCCCCCACAGGGAGACTGAGCAGAGCTGAGGGGCTGAGGATGCTCCCCAAGCCCTGCCACAGCCCAGCCTTTACTGAGGCAAATTGTTGCAGAGAAGTGGTTATTTGGCTGCTGCTTTAAAGCCAGTGCAGGAGAGTCCCTGCCAGCTGGAGGGGGGAATGATTCCTCCATGAGAGATGCCACCTGGGTACAAATGAACTTGGACAAAAGGAAAGAAAAATAGAATCATCATAGAATCAGCCAGGTTGGAAGAGACTTCCAAGCTCACCCAGCCCAACCTATCCCCCAGCCCTATCCAACCAACCAGACCATGGCACTAAGTGCCCCATCCAGGCTGTTCTTGAACACCACCAGGGATGGGGACTCCACTACCTCCCTGGGCAGCCCATTCCATAAACCAGAGCCTCTTCCTGCAGAGCCAGGGGTGCTGGAGAGGCACAGGGCATGCTCCGGAAATGCTGCTTGAAGAAGTGGAAGAGATGGTGGAGTGCATACACCAGTGCTGGGCTGGGATGAAAGGGGCTGAGACCAGCGAGAGTCTGGCTCCCTCCTGCTGGCCTCAGTACGAAGGGAACTGAGATGTGCCCAGTCTCCAGTCTGAGCCCTGCAGGCTGGTTGGGAGCATCAGCAGGGATGGGAAACCGGGGCAGAGCCCAGGATGGTGAGGGGAAGATGAACACTGGCCCCAGGGAGGCTTCAGCAGCAGTGGATTTGCAGAGCACGTGGGCTCCTCAAAGCCCGTGGCAGGGGCAGGCAGGAGGGGCAGCAGGCAGCCTGTGTTTGCCTTTCCTCTTGCCCAGCATTAGCCTAAGAAGCCCCAGCTCATTGTCAGCAGAATAAGCTGTGAAATGGGTTTGAAAATCAAGGCTCTTTAATTACAGGCACATTTGGAGCCTTCTGGAGGCCATCTGGGGTGTCAGCACTGGTAGGGAGGGAGAGCCTGGGCGGGGGGCAGAGCGAGGAGCAGCTCCAGGAAAAGCACTCTGGTGATGAGCAGAGCAAATCCTCTCTGGGGGTTAAGCCGTATGGGGCTGCTCCAGCATAGCTGCATTTCAGGGGAGCTGGATCTGCTCAGCGGTGGCACAGATGGGGGGCTTGGAAGGGGCTGGGCTGTGCTCCTCACCCAGCCCTCGGTCAGCAGGGGCTGCGCTCCTCACCCAGCCCTCGGTCAGCAAGGGGCTGTGCTCCTCACCCAGCCCTCGGTCAGCAGGGGCTGCGCTCCTCACCCAGCCCTCGGTCAGCAGGGGCTGTGCTCCTCACCCAGCCCTCGGTCAGCAGGGGCTGCGCTCCTCACCCAGCCCTCGGTCAGCAGGGGCTGCGCTCCTCACCCAGCCCTCGGTCAGCAGGGGCTGTGCTCCTCACCCAACCCTCGGTCAGCAGGGGCTGTGCTCCTCACCCAGCCCTCGGTCAGCAGGGGCTGCGCTCCTCACCCAGCCCTCGGTCAGCAGGGGCTGCGCTCCTCACCCAGCCCTCGGTCAGCAGGAACTGCGCTCCTCACCCAGCCCTCGGTCAGCAGGGGCTGTGCTCCTCACCCAGCCCTCGGTCAGCAGGGGCTGCGCTCCTCACCCAGCCCTCGGTCAGCAGGGGCTGCGCTCCTCACCCAGCCCTCGGTCAGCAGGAGCTGCGCTCCTCACCCAGCCCTCGGTCAGCAGGGGCTGTGCTCCTCACCCAGCCCTCGGTCAGCAGGAGCTGTGCTCCTCACCCAGCTTTTGCACAAGCATGAGCCTGGCCACCTCCAGCAGAGCAGGGAACTTGCAAGCACCAAGCCCGTCTAACATCTTTCCCCTTCCTCCTGCCCACCCAGACTGGTTGGAGTTTTCCAGTCCAGCTCACTGCACAGGCAGAGCTGGCACCATCCCCAGCCTGCTCCCCTCTGCCAGTGGCAGGTGTGCAGTGAGCAGCAGTTCAGTGGCAGTTTGTTAATCCCCGGTGACCATTATTGGCAGCTAATTATCTCCAGCATGCCTGGTGCCACCCGTGCTTAGCAGACCCCAGGAGCAGAGGTTCCTCCTCCACCTGGGAGCTGAAGCTTCCTCTGCCTCACTGCCTTCCAGGGGCAGGTTCAGGGAGGTTGTGTAAAGCTTGTCCTCTGTCTGCTACCAACTGAGAGCAGCCAGGTCCTCATTAAAGGCTGTCATTCTGCTAATTAGGTTTTGTACTTAATGACAGGGAACTATTTCATGGCAGTTTCACAAAGAAATAAAAAAAAAGAAGGGGAAAAGGCATTCTAATTCCAGGAAAAGTCCCTGGAGAAGTGGGATGTAATTGACAAACCCTCCCCTGCTCTACTAGCAGCTCCTGCTCCGGAGGATGCCTGGCTTGGCTGATATCCTCCCTTTCAATGCCTCCTAAAGAATAGTTATTAAATATATATATTTCATTTTTATTTTTTTGTTGCTTTGCCTTTTAAGCTCTCTGAGACCCAGCTGCATTTGCTTGCTGTTTGCAATGGTCTGAAGCCCAGGTCACACTGAATCTGTCCCCACAAGCACCCTGGGAAATCATCACACTTGAATCTGTCCCTGCAAGCACCCCGGGAAAAAAAAAATCTTATTTTGATACAAAGCATCCTCTGAAGCAGAGAGGGCAGAAATTCACCTGGAGCTCTGCTGGGCACTCAGGCAGCTGCAGCCTGCCCTGCCTGGGAGCCTGCTCCTTTGAGAACAGATGAAGCCAACCCCAGACCCCAGCACCCCTGCCCTCAGCCTGGCTCCAGCCTTCCTGGTCCCCAAAGCTGAGCACTCACTTTGCTGGCAGCTGCAGGGAGCAGTTGGGGGGTGCTGGGAGGTGTGGGGATCCCACATGGGCTCTGACCCTGCTGAGAGGGACTGGGGTGGGAACAGGCATGGGCTTGGCAGTGCTGATTATTTTGGGTGGGAAAGGAACACGTGGGTGGCAGCTGGGGCCCGGAGCTGCCCCTGCCATGCCAGCTGGAGACAATGAGGGGACGGATAAGGCTGGGCTCAGCAGCTGCTCCGGGAGCAGCTCCCCGGAGCCAGTGGGCACGGGCAGGGTGACCTGGTGCTGCCCGTGGGCCAGGGCAGCTGTCAGGAGTGCAGGGGCCAGAAGTGTTTGTTCTCAAGAGGAGAGCTGCCCGTGGGCTCCCTGTGAGACCCCGGGGAGGGGGGAGCGGCACCACGACAGCTGCTGCCCGAGGGACCCAGCACTGCCAGGGACTGTGAGTGCTGGCAGGGGGGGCTTGGGGCTGCACAGGAGGTGGCAAGTCCCCAGGAAGCACTTTTCCCACAGAGCAGGTCCCCAGTGTGCATTTTAGGCTCCAGATCTCCTCATCCATGCAGCCTGCTTCCCAGGCCTTGCAAGGGAACCACCTGCAGCAGGGTACCCAAAGTGCCCCTCAGCTCTTGGCCAAAGTCTCACTGTGGCCATGCCCACGTCCCTGCCCTGCCATGCTCTGCCCTGCTCCTGTCCTGTTCACCACGACCCTGCTCAGGGCAATGCTCAGTGCCCAGCTTACAAGAGCTGCTGGTGTGGGTGCTCAGCTCCCCATTGCCTCTCTCCCCCTAGCATGGTTCCTCTCCCTCTGGGGGCTCAGCCTTCAGGGCAGTTGGGATGTGCTCCTGGGGGCAGGGGATGCCACGGGGCAAAGCCACCATTCCCCCTACTGCTGTGCCAGCCTGGCCGTGGGCTGGGTCCCCTGGGGTGTGCCTGGGCAGCAGGGAAGCCCTGGAGTGAGGTCATGCAGGGATTGAGGTTGGTGGAGCAAAAGCTGTTGGTCTCCTGTGCTGCTGCTTAGAAAGCTTAGAAAGCTTAGAAAGCTCCTTCTCTTCCCTGGCCCAAAGGGAAGGCTGGGGGCAGCTGGGAGGGTGTGGAATGAGCTGCTGCTAAAAGAGGAGGGAAACAAACTGCTTTAGAAGCAGCCTTTTGGTATTTACAGGACTGAAGAAGGCAGACAGCAGCCAGACCTAAAGCCTGTGGGGAGGGAAAACAAAAGCTTGCTTGCAGCTCAGGTTCCTGCAGAAGTGCTGAGCAGAGCACTGGGCACAGATCTCTGATGCTGACCTGCTCCTCTCCTTGTATGGGCACAAACAGGGCTGCTCTTGTGCCTATATTTAATTTGCAAGGCAAAAAAAAAAAAAAAAGAAAAGAAAAAAAAATTCCCTCTCCATGCCTCTGCTCCAGTGGCCTCTGGCTTCGGAGGCTACAGCAGGAATAGAATTGTATGGTTGAAAAAAAAGGAGTCCTGCTGCTGGGGCAGGAGCCCTTCCTAAAGTGGGAGTGAGTGGAACAGGTTCTTGCAACCTAACCCTGGTGCACAGGAGGCATCTGGTGACTCCCAGCTGATGGAAATGGAGGCCAACCCCAGGGCAGCTCCCCCTCCCCTGGGGCTCTGTGCCACTTCAGCCTGGGGCTCACACAGCTGCTGGGGGCTTGCCTTGATCACAGGAGCACAGAATGGGTTGGGTTGGAAAAGACCTTTCAGGCCATCCAGAGCAACCCTTCTCTAACCCTGCCAAGGTTGGTGCTAAACCATGGTCCTCAGCACCACAGTTCTGGGGCTGTGAAACACCTCCAGGGGTGGGCATTCAACCACTGTGTTTAACTTCTGGGGATAGAGAGAAGGGACCATTGGCAGGACCTGACTGGCCCTGGGGTGGCACAGCCTTGTTCCCTTCAGTGTCTCTGGGCGCTGCACAGCCCCAAGGCCCTTTCTTCAGCAGCAGTTTTTCTGCCTCTGCCCTGTGCTGTGCTGGATGTTGCAGTGTTCCCTGAAGGCTCTCAGGGGCGTGCAGAACCGCACTGGGATGTGCCTCCAGGGCAGTGCTAGGACCCTGGCAGGGACCTCTGGCTGCAGCTCTTCTGCCTGCTATGATTTATAACCTCTGCTGGAATGGGAGCTCTCCTGGCTGCCCCCCACAGCCTCCTCCACCCCAGCTGGGCACAGGACTCAACCCCTATGTTCCCCTCAGCTCCAACCCCACCAACCAAACCTTCCTGCAGACCTCCCAAAATCTCTGCGTGGGAGCAAGAGCAGGACGAGGGTGAGCCCAGGGTGGATGGAGACAGTTCCACGGTGCTGGAGACTGGGGACACTTTATTGGTAACGCTGGGAGGTGGCACTGAAGAGCCTGGCTGTGCCCAGAGAGGGTTGTACACGACAGGAAACAACAAAGAAGGTCTGCTGCAGAAATGTGTCTCAGAGCAACTCCAACAACTAACTTTTGCAATGCTGCCTCCGGTGTGACCTGTGAGGACAAGGGCACTGGGAGAGGTCACAAACCAGCAGAGCCTTGTGTCCTACTGTTTTATCTGGCAGGGGAAGGAGAGGTCCTGGGAGCGCAGCTGGGCTGCAACCAGCAGCTGAAAGGCAGCAAAGCTGGGGCTCAACACCCCCACCTGGAACTGCTCCGGCCTTAGAAATCCAAAATTAGATCCTCCAGTTGAAGAAGAGCTCCGGGTACAGGGTTCAGAGTGGGTCAGAAACCAGGGGGCTCAAGGGCACAGGAGCAGGGACAGGTTTTGTTTACAAAACTAGAGGTGTATTTGCAGACCTGGACACACATCGTGGGGGTGGTCTGTGCTGCAGCTCTCACAGGATGCCAACTGGGAAGGGACCCCCAGGATCATCTCCTCCAACCTTTAGCTAGGGATGATGGCATGGGGCTGAAGAGGCTGCCCCCCAAGCCATGCTCCAGCAGCATCCCTGATACAACTCATCCTAAAGCAGCTAAAGGCTGTGATTGTTTTAGCAACTCTTAGCCCCCAAAAGCCCCCAGGAGGGGCAGGGCCAGCCCCTGGAGCTGCAGCTCTCCAGAAGATGCCAGCTGCAGGCAACCGAAGGCCACAGCTCTGCAGAGGGTTCCTCATCGCAGACCGCTCGGAACTCAGAGCTCTCCTGAGGAGCTGTGGACGGACTCCAGCCCCTGGCTGTGGGAAATGTGCTCAGCAGAGCAGAGAGCGTGGATGAGCTCAGACCCAAACAGCTGTGTTGATGTCAAACCCAGACTGGCTGTAGTCTATGGTATCAGGAACCTTCCTGGGGCCAGCTTTGGGTTTCTCACTGTTGCTCTCTGCCTTCGGGCACCTCTCGGCTTTGCCGTGGTGGTTCTGGATGCTCCCATGAAGGGGGAAGTAAAATGTCCCCTTGAGTTTGTTCATCTTTTTGGGTCTCTTAGGAAGTGCAGGCTGCTTGTCCTCGGGGGGCAGCCAGCAAGGCTTCTCCTTCAGCAGCCTGTCTCGGTCTGGCCGAACGCTCCTCAGGAACTTCTTGAAGATGTTGGCTGTGAGGGAGAACTTCCTGCAGAGCTCCTGGGACCTGCTGACGGACAGGGAGGCCTCCCCCTTCTCTCCCTTCTTATCCAGCTCGGGCAGATCCAACCAGTTCCCCACCAAGTCTGCAAAGATGTTGTCCCCCAAGACCAGCGGCTGCCGGTTCCTGCTCTGGGACATGAGGGAGGATGTCCAGTCGTGGCCATCCTCGCAACCTGGGCACTCCTGGCAGGCTGTGCCCTGCCTGCTGGGCTCAGATGTCCTTGGGCGTCTCTGCTCTGCGCTGCCCCAGATGCAGGGAGGTCCTTTTGGGTGGCAAACGTCCTCGCCACAGAGGCTGCCGAAGGAGGAGGGAGCGTCCCCAGGGCGGCTGCTCTCCAGCAGCGCAGCAGGACAGGAGAAACCCTCTGGCTGCAGCCCAGCACAGGCCAGGGACCCGAAGCCGTGCTCCGCCACCGGCATCTCCCCACACGGCCGCTGCTCCTGCCGGGCCCCGGGAAGGTCTCTGCTGCTCCGGCAGCACTGGCGCTGCTCGGTGCCAGGCGCGGTGCCAGGCGCGGTGCCACGGCTCCCCGAGATGTCCAACTGCTCCAAGGCTGTCTGGACCTGGAGCAGTTTCAGCTCCTGCAGGGCGCCCATCATGCAGTTCATCTGCTCGTGCAGCCCGTCCCCCACCTCCTTCATGGAGAGCTGCAGAGAGAAGGAAGCAGGATGGAGTCAGCGCCCCCAGGAGAGGGCAAGGAGACTGTGCCTGGGGCTGAGCAGCTCTCCAAACATCACTTCTGCCCCAACGACTGCACCTCAGACCCACCACAGAACTATCCAGGTTGGAAAAGACCTCTGGGATCATCCAGTCCAACCTCTCACCTAACCCTTCTGATTAACTAACCCCTGGCACTGAGTGCCTCATGCAGCCTCCTCTTAAACCCCTCCAGGGATGGGCACTCCACCACCTCCCCAGGCAGCCAATCCCAGTGCCAATCTCTCTTGCTGTGAAGAACTTCTTCCTATAACATCCAGCTTGAACCTGCCCTGGCACAGCTTGAGGCTGTGTCCTCTTGTTCTGTCCCTGGGTGCCTGGCAGCAGAGCCCAACCCCAGCTGGCTACAACCTCCCCTCAGGTAGCTGCAGAGAGCAATGAGGTCTGCCCTGAGCCTCCTTTTCTGCAGACTGCACACCCCCAGCTCCCTCAGCCTCTCCTCACAGGGCTGTGCTCCAGGCCCCTCCCCAGCCTTGGTGCCCTTCTCTGGGCACCTTCCAGTACCTCAACATCTCTCTTGGATTGAGGGGCCCAGAACTGGACACAGCACTCAAGGTGTAACCTGACCAGCACTGAGCACAGGGCCATCCTACCTGTACCACAATGCTACAGGCTAAGGGAAACGAAGGGTTAATTGGCATAACCACAAAGAAGGTCCTCCAGAGAGTAGAGGCAGTCCCAGGGGGCTTTTCTTAGCTTTTTTCTAGGAGTTTCCCCTCTAGGAACAAGAGATGCTGACAGGAAGAGTGGATTGGATTTGATTTGGGTTTTATTTTTCTTCTTCTTCTTCTTGTACCTGACAACAAAAATAAGTAGTTTGAGTTTCCATTAATTGCTTGGCAGAAGCCCAAGGTGCAGAACTATGAATGGGTCTGGCTGCTGCCACTTTTAGCATATTCTGCTGCTTTTGTGTCTTTTGTGCCCTGGAACTAACTGCAATCAGGAGCCAGAACAACGAGCAGAGTGCCTGCTGTGGAGCCCCCATTTCTCCAGCTAAATGCTAGAAGCAAATCAAACCAAACCCCAACAAGACTCCCACAACTCCTGTGGAAGATGCCCCCCGAGCTCCACTGCCTCACTACCAGCACCTCCCAGCAGAGGACAAGCAAAGACATTTCAGTGCCCTGCAGGTTTGGTACCAACCGAGCACCCAGCTCTGAGATCACTCACACGAAAGCAGCAGCCCCTTGCCTTCTCCAGCCAGGACCTTTAGCAGTTCTGCCTTATCCCTGGACCTTGCTGGGAAGATTTAACTCTCAATATCAGTCTTAAAATAGGGCAAGTTATGTTCCAGAACTTCTAAACACCCCCCACCCCACCCCCACCTCTCTTTTCTTTCCCTCTGTTGCTTTCTGTCTCTCTCGTGTAGGACCTGGCTCATATTCCCAAAGTGGCATCATAAACCAAATGGGCTCCGCTTGCCAACAGCTGCCACTTGTATTGGTTTGGGGTTTTTTTCCTGTCAGCAGGGATGGGGAGGGGAAATGGGAAGGGGAAGGAGCAGAGCAGCAGGGTCTGGCAGGGCTGGAGGAGAGGACCTGTCACATTAGAGCAAGGTGGCTTGCAGATTGCCACTCTCTAGGAGCAGCTTCAGCCCATTCTGTCAGGGACAGTTTGAGAAGGCTTGGCACAGGTTTTGTACAGCAACAGACCCCAAAGTGAGGGTAAAAGAAGGACCCCCAGGTCATGCTCAGCTTCACATTTGCTCTGCTGGTTCACATCTTTTTTTAACTACATTCAGCTCAATCCCCTGCACTGGTCCCACTGCTGCACCTGTATCTGACCAGCAGCCCCTCAAAAACCCAGATCCTTTGTAACAATCCACCCCCAGCAGCAGTTCTGACCACATTTCAAACCCCAGACCCCAAAACCAGCCAGCAGATGTCTGTAAGAGCTCCACTCCCAAGGCAGTGCTTTACTGGAATGAGCCCACGAGCTGTGAGGACAGAGAGATCTGCTCAGCTCCTGACTCCACTATGGAGTGCCTCCAGCTATCTGCTTTTCCCACACCACAAAGCCCCCTCCCCTTGTGCAGACATGCCAGTGGAGCCCCAGTGCCAGCCCAGCCCAGCTCCTGTGCTCCCCATGCCCCAGCTGGGCCATATGCTCTCCGTGCCTCAGACAGAACTATCACCTTACCTTCCAGACTTGCTGCAAGGCTCTCCCTCCTAACCTTTCTCACCCTATTAATGGAAGTCTCTTTTATCTGGGGCTTTGCAAAAAGCTGGATTTGGAGCTGACTTGGCCCCTCATTGGCCACTGCCACCAAATCCCCAGGCCAGCACGGGGCTGTAATCGCCCCGCGGGGAGTGGCGAGGGTCCTGTTGTAATGCCTGGGCTGAGCCAAGCCTGCCTGTGCAGGGAGGCTTTGCTGCTCACCTCACTGATTCAATTAAACCCCCCCAGACAGTGATGGGTGCCACTGTGACAGCTGAGTGCTGCCTTCAGGTCTGGGCTCCCCAGTTCCAGAGGGACAGGGATCTGCTGGGGAGAGTCCAGCGCAGGCCTGTGAGGATGCTGAGGGGACTGAGCACTGCCTGGGGAGGAGAGGCTGAGGGACCTGGGGCTGCTTAGTCTGGAGAGGAGAAGACTGAGAGGGGATCTAATCAATGTTTATAACTCTCTGAGGGCTGGGGGTCAGGAGGAAGGGGACAGGCTCTGCTCACTGCTGCCTGGGATAGGACAAGGAGCAATGGATGGAAGCTGCAGCACAGGACGTTCCAGCTCAACACAAGGGGGAACTTCTTGCCTGGAAGGGTCCCAGGGCCCTGGCACAGGCTGCCCAGAGAGGCTGTGGAGTCTCCTTCTCTGGAGCCTTTGCAGGCCTGTCTGGATGTGTTCTGTGTGCCCTGAGCTGCATTGTCTGGTCCTGCTCTGGTAGGGGGGTTGGACTGGATGAGCTCTTTGGGTCCCTTCCAGCCCCTGACATCTGTGAGCCTGTGAACTTCTGCCTCATCCACCCAGGCTCTGCTGGGCATCAACACCTCATGGGCAGGGTTGGTGTGGTTGTTTCTCAGAGGCTGATCCCATCCCTCCCTGGCATGAAGAGGTCTGAGCCCTGACAGCTCAAGCTCTGAACAAAGGAGCTGGTTCTGCCAAACCTGGCACCAGCACCAGCCTGGGCAGCCTGAGCCACTGGAGCAGGAGTGGAGATGTTTTCAGCTGTGGAAACGCATTCCTACGAGAGGCTGCAAGGTCTGGAAGCTTCTTCCCTGCTGGCCAGGCTGGGCTTAAGCTGTCCCTTTGCAGCAGAGGGGAAGGAACAAGGGCTTTGGGACAGGACTGGTCTGTCCAGTTTCAGACACCTGCTTTGAAGTGGGACAGATCCTGCCCTCTGGACTCTCCCCCTGGCAATGTGAATTCCACCATCAGCAAGAGAGATTTAAAGATCCTGAGGCCTTTAACTCTGCTTACAAACACTGCAAAAGCTTTGGGTTGTGCAATGAAGCAAAAAATTTCCCCCCCCCCCCTTTATCTTTTGCTCTTTTTGGGATCTGTTCAGTCTTTTCTAGACCTGAAGAGTTGAAGAGTGAGTGGGACCCAGCCCCAGGTGAAGTCACTAACTGGTGACCCAACAGTCTGCAGGGGCTTGGAGTTCATCCACTGGTAATTACCCTGTGGTAATTAAGATTACCCACCCTGGAGAGAAAAAAGCCCAAAAGCTCCCTTCCCAGTGTCTTACCAGCAACTCTCTCCTCTCTGCCAAGAGGATCTGAGTTCTCCCAAGCTCAGACTGACCTCCCCCACCCCGTGAAAAGGAGCAGCCTTCCACAGGACAGAGACCACCACCCTGGCTAAGGTGTGAGGTTGAACCATTTTGGGCTGTTAGGGGAACAAACAGGTTCTGGAAATAGCCCAGCAGATTGGGCTGGAAGTGAAGCAGATGCTCCAGCTGCAGGGTGATGAGACCTCCCTGGCTCTGTGCTCTCAGGCTGCAGGCAGAAGGAGCTGGAAGCTGTGGTGAACTCCAGCACAGTTCTAACCAGAGCGTGAATGTGGCACAAACCCCCAGAGAGCCTTCATGTGGCCTGGGAAGAGACCCTGCCTGTGCTTGCTGGGGTTATGCAAGTGGCATTATGTAAGCTGGCCAGCACGGGGCATCAGGAGATGTTCTGCCTTCTGCCTGGCTGTGAGCTGTAAATCCCAAACCTGTGCAGTCAGCCCCATGCCGAGTGCTGCTGCGGAGCCGAGCACAGGGGAAACAGCATCAGCTGCAGAACACCAACCTGCCCTGCCTGCAGCTCTCTGCTCCAGGTGCACAAACACAGCAGCATTCCAAGGTCTCTGGGTGTCTCATCTGAGACACTCTGTGCTCCAGCACAGGTTGGCAGCTCTGCCACGTTGCAACCACAACAAGGTGCAGATGTTCAAAGTCATTGCTGTTAGAAGAAGCTCAAAATCGGAAGCCTCAAACTGCATCTCACCAACACCCCTGAAACCTGCAGTCCCTAACAACTGGCAGGAGAAGGTTTGAGTCCAATCCCAAATGGAACAGGTCCAGAGGAGGCCACAAAGGTGGTCAGAGGGCTGGAGAACCTGTCCTGTGAAGACAGGCTGGGAGAGTTGGAGCTGTTCAGCCTGGAGAAGAGGAGGTCTCAGGGAGACCTGAGAGCAGCATTTCAGTATCTGAAGGGGACCCACAGGAAGGCTGTGCTGGGACTGCTTGGCAGGGCCTGTGGTGACAGAGGCAATGACTTGAAACTGCAGCAGGGGAGATTTAAGTTGGGCATCAGGAGGAAGTTCTGCACAGTGAGAGTGGTGAAATACTGGAGCAGGTTGCCCAGGGATGTGGTTGAGGCTCCATCCCTGGAGACATTCCAGGACAGGCTTCATGTGTCCCTGTTCAGCCTGATCTAGTTGGAGGTGTCTCTGCTGGCTGCAGAGGGGTTGGACAAGATGCCCTTTGAGCATCCCTTCCAACCTGATGCAATCTGTGAAGTCACCAGAGATGCATTTTACAGCCAGAGCAGAGCAGGGCTGGGCACAGCTGTGGTGTGTGTTCCCCAGCAGCAGCTGGGATTCAACGCCTGATGGTGAAGAGTTCTTCTCCAGCAGTGAGGCTTCACCTCCTCCCCAACCCTCCTGTGACAGCGTGAACAAGGTTAAGTGCTTTGGCTAAATGCTTCTCCAAAGCAAAGCTTGCTTGAACTACAATCACCCTGAGCACTGGGGACTGGAGAGCACAGTGGTAAAGCTCCTGGCCTGGAGCAGCAGGAGGGTGGCCAGCAGCAGCAGGGCAGTGGTCATGCCTCTGTTGTGGGCACTGCTGAGCCTGCACCTTGAATACTGGGCTCAGATTTGGGCCCCTCGCTCCAAGAAGGACGTTGAGGGGCTGGAGTGGGTCCAGAGAAGGGCACCAACGCTGGGGAAGGGTCTGGAGAACAGGGCTAGGGAGGAGCAGCTGAGGGAGCTAGAGGTGTGCAGCCCAGAGAAGAGGAGGCTGAGGGCAGAGCTCATTGCTCTCTGCAGCTCCCTGGAGGAGGCTGCAGGCAGGTGGGGGTTGGGCTCTGCTGCCTAGTATCAAGTGATAGGAGAGGAAATGGCCTCGAGCTGCACCGTAGGAAGTTTAGGTTGGAGATTAGGGAGAATTTCTTTCCTGCAAGAGCGGTCAGGCATCGAAAGAGGCTGCCCGGGCATGGTGCAGCCTCCATCCCTGGAGGTGCACAGCCCTTGGGGACAGGCCTGAGTGGCCATGGTGGTGTTGGGTTGATGGTTGGGACTCAGTGATCTCAGGGAGCTTTTCCAAACCAAACAGCTCCATGATTCTCAAGCACTTTCAGATGCTCACCAAGGAACATCAAAAGTGAAGGGGAGAACTGAACCAACCAACCAGTGAGCACCTTGCAGGAGTGGCAGAAGTCAGCTGTGGAGGGTTGGTTTTTCCATGCTGGTAATCTCCCACTCCACGCAGCACAGAGCTGAGGCACTGCTGTCTAAGCCAGGCCTCTTTAATGATTTCCTCAAGATACTAATTCCCAGAACTGCAACCACAATTGGTTTACAGAGTTTACAAATCAATGACCTCCCCTCCCAGCACTGATTAACACAGCAGGACGACAGCTGGCCCCAAGGAACAACCTCTGCAGCTCCTGGCATCTCATCAAAGCCCAGCCAAGCACCTGAGACGACACAGAAGGGAGGTTTCACTTCTCACTTCCCACTTCCCAGGTAAATCAGGAGCTTTTTTTACTGCTTTGGGAAGTGAAGTTTTCCTGTTTGCATCCACACTGAGCAGCTCTCAGGATGCAGCTCCCATCCATGACCCCCAGCACATCTGGGGCCATCCAGACCTGCAGCAGCTTTAGTGATGGCTGAGAGGAGGAAAACCCCAGTGAACACAGCAGGACTTTCAGCTGGGCACAGAGAGTGAGAAGAAGAGCTCAGAGCCTGTTTGTTGCAATGAGGAGGAAGACAGATGTCCAGCTTGCAGGTGGAAGAAAGCACAGAGGGGAAGCTCTTGCTCTGAGGGCAGGAAAGGACAAATGGCAAAGAGCAGTTTGCAATAATAGTGCTGACAGGCAACAGGGCCCAGCAACAAACAATTGGTATTTAAAGAGGATGACATAAGAGAGGCCAAAATTATTTTAGAACTGCTGAGCTGCTCATATTGTTTCTGCCTTTTCCTTTGGGTCAGTAACCAGATTAATCTTCAGCAAGCCTGCAATTGTGGCTGGGCAGAACTCTTTGGGGCACACTGCACGGCTCACAGAGCTGCCCTCCAGCCTGCTGCTGCACCTTCCTCTTCCTCCCTTTGCCAGCTGCCCTGGGCAGCCACCTTTCTGTCCTTGCATTTTATCACAGGGATTTCAGGTCTCTTTTGCACCTCCTGTCTTCCCTGAGCACTGAAGGCATAAATGAGGGTGTGAAGGGTGAGCTCACACGTCAGCTGAAAGAGGAAGGATGCTGAAACTTTCCCAAAGCCTTTTCCCCAATGATGCTGAATAGATCTTTAAGCAGATGTTATCCATGAGAGACCCTCCTTACTCAGTCCCCTTCCTTTCCATTGTGATGATGATGATGATGATGTTCTCTGCTTCCCATGCACACCTGCTATGTTTAAAGGCAAATTAGGAAAGCAGTTCTCTGCAACCAGGAAACTGACTCTGACCTTCAGCCTGCTGCTGACAGCCCACGGACAAGGACACCACACACTTCAGTGTGCAGACAGAGCTCTGAAGGTGATGGCAATGGGCTTGGCTTCCAGCCCCCTGCTCTGCTTCACTGGGGGGGTGGGGAGGGGGGGCAGCTGGTCTCTAACATCCCTCCAAATGTGTAGCTGGGAGTCTAAACCAATCCACCAGCACCTACACAGCACCACAGAATGCACCGGGTTGGAAGGGATCCTCAAAGGTCACCTTGGGCAACCCCTCTGCAGTGAACAGGGACATCTCCAACCAGCTCAGCTTTAGGACTCTTCAGGAGTCTTCTCTGGAAACAAACAAGTGGACAAAGCCCTGGAGTCCTCTCTCCACGTTAGATGTGACAGGACATCAGCTCTCAAGTTGGTGGAGACTAAGGGGTGGCCTCATATGTAAGGGGTGAGTGCCAGGAGGCTGGAGCCAGGCTCTGCTGGGTGATGCCCAGTGCCAGCACAAGGGCAATGGGTGGAAGCTGAGGCATAGGAGGTTCCATGGGAACCTGAGGAGGATTTTTTTCCCTGTGAGGGTGACAGAGTCCTGGCACAGGCTTCCCAGGGGGAGTTGTGGAGTCTCCCTCTCTGGAGATATTCAAACCATGTCTGGATATGTTTCTGTGTGGCCTGTTCTAGGTGATGCTGCTCTGGCAGGGGGGCCGGGCCAGATGAGCTTTGGAGGTCCCTTTCAACCCCTGACACTCTGTGACTCTATGATTCTATAAGCTGCTCCTCTGCACCTTCCTTGAAGGAGATAGTGCAGTAACCAGCCAAGTTTCCAGCATGGCAGGAGTGCTGGGTAAAGGCATCCTTACAGGGACCACTTCTTTCAGCAGAGGCCACAGAGGGAGCTGTGGGTTTCCATCTTTCTGGAATTGTGAGTGGTGATGTTAGCCTTTGACTTCTGTCCTTTGTGATTTTCTTCACTGCAGACCACAAGAGCTGCTCCTTTGGCAGCAATGGAGACAGCAGCAGACTCCTCCTGGAGCACCACACAGCAACCAGAACAGGACCCAGTGTGAGACACAGGTAAACAATGACTGGCTGTGTTTTTCACTCTGACCAGATGCTCTACTCCTGCCAGAAACATCATCTACCAGGAGATAAATGCATGTGAGAAGGGAGCCAGACTCCATCAGACTTGGTAACTGGATGCATTTATTAGGAATGTGCAAGGAGAACATTCAGAAGCTCAAGCCAGAGTGGTGAGGCTTGCTTTAAACACCTACTTTAATACTTCTCCTCCTGGTAAAAATGCAAGAGAAACCCCAGAAGCATCCCAGATTCCTCAGGCAAGACCAAGCCATGCAAAGTGAGGCTGCAGCTAGAACTGACTTGGCTGTGAGCCCTCACCAGCTACAGCCACCCAAGCTCCAGGTGCGAGACAGATCTGCCCCATGGCCTCACCAGCCCCCAGCTGGCTAAGAAGTGACTCTCAGGACAGAGAGCCTGGAAAGCCCAGTCCCAGGGCATGGCCTGTGGCTGTGTCTAAACAGCACCAGCCCCCGTGGGCAAGGCTGTGCAGGTAATGCCATCTGCAGCGTGGGGCAGGGAAATGAAACTCCTCTTTGCTAATCCCCCGGCAGGAGAATTCTTGTTCAGTCTCATCCCTCAGCTGAGACAACATCCTGCTAGCAGACATCATGTTCTGTGCCTCAGAGGGCTGGCTGCAGGCTCCCAGCCCCAGTCAAGAGGGGCTTTTGGGATGGGGATTACTGGTGGTAAGGGCAGATTCACGAGCTCAGAGGCACATCTCACAGCTGCCAGGTGAAGGACAGATACAGGAGAGGAGAAGCACAACTTTTGGGCCCTGCTGCACCAAAAACAAGATGTGGAAAGGCTGGAAAGCATCTAGAGAAGGGCCAGGAGAATGCTCAGAGAACAGGCAGCCCTGCAATGTGAGGACAGGCTGAGAGAGCTGGGTTTGTTCAGCCTAGAGAAGACAAGGCTCAGGGGAGACCTCATTGCCATGGACATTAAAGGTGGCTGCCAGGGGGATGGAGACTCCTCTTTGACCAGGACCCCCATGACAAAGACAAGGAGGGATGGGGACAAGTTACTGCTGGGGAGATCCCCAATGGAATCCAGAAGGAAACGTTTCCCCATGAGAACAGTCAGAGGTTGGAATCATCTCCCAGGGGGAGCAGTGGAGTCTCCTACACTGCATTGTTGGAGGACTCAGCCTGCCAGGGTGCTGGGCCAGCTCATCTCAACTCCACCATCACCCAGGAAGGGTGGCCCAGATGATTCTTGGGGTCCCTTCCAGCTTGGCATTCTGGAATTCTGTGAACCTACTGCAAACCTACAAACCAGCAGTGCACATTCTCACCAACTGCTCTGCACCCATAAATCTCCAGTGTTTTTCCAGAGGAGCTGAACAAGGTCCTGCTGTCTTTGCTACATGCAGAGTGAGGAGCAGAGAGCTGGCACAGCTCTCCCAAAGCTGCTCCAGAGGCTGGTGGCAGGATCCTGGAACAGCCATCAGCTGCTAGCAGAGCTGCCCCCATCCCACAGGGATGAATGGCTGTGTCAGCTGAGGCTCTCCTGGCTTGGAAGCATTTGCCAGTGGAAGCTTCTGAATGAATTCCAATCAAAGGGACACCACAGATGCCAGAAACGATCAGCTTACAATGGAAAACATGCGACTGGAACGGGAGAGCTCCCATTGACTGCAGCGGGTCGGAGCCAGCCCTGGGAGCGCTCTCCCGGAGGTGAGGAGCGGTGTGAGCACGCCCAGACCCACGCTCACCCGTGACCTGCCTGGCAAAGCCGAGAGTGATCTCAGTGCAGAGCTGTGTTGAAATGCTGGGGCACAGCAGCAGCCCCAAGCAAGCAGATGACAACTGCAGCAGCAATACACAGATCACAGAGTTAACCAGGCTGGAAAAGACCTCCGAGATCACCGAGCCCAACTACCACCTAACACCTCCGAACTAACTCGCCCGTGGCACCGAGTGCCTCCTCGTCCTGCCTCCACAGAGCAGGAGGAAGCAAAAGGGAGCTGGAATCCTCAAATCCCACCCTGGTGGGGGATGGAGTTGCACTTGGGCACAGGGAACTGTGCCAAAGTCTGCTCTCTTCTGAGAACATCCCTTCCCCTGCACAGCCCGAGGCTGCTGCACTTCACACCCAGACAAACGAGACCTCTGCCAGCCAGCAGCCCCCAGCTCAGGTGGCACACTGGCCAGCCCAGCCAACCTGGCTCCTCAGAGGGCAGGTTTGCAGAACTTCCCTGCAGGACACCTGCTCAGAGTCACTTCCTAGCCAGCCTGAGCTGCTCCCTGCACGTGGTGCACACCAGAGTGCTTCTAAATGTGCAAGTGGTGCCCTAGAACTGGGCTCCCGTTTAGCTGCACGGGGTGGGGGGGCTCACTGCCTCCGTCTGAACAAGCCCTTCCCACCATTCCTGCTGCATGACTCTTGGTTCTGGTGCATTTTCTGACTGCTGGCATGACCTACCCACTAATGAAGAAAGTGGAAAAGCAGCAGGGTCAAGAGGTTGAGTTCCCACTCACCACTCCATGCAGATGGTCCCAGCTGTCTATGGTGCTGCGTGCTGCTCTTTAAGGAAACATCAATCTGCTCTAATTCCAGCCTATCTGGAAAGTATTGATTCTTAAAGCTGTTATGGCTCAGGGTATCAGTTATGGTTGTTTTCATTGCTCTCTCTACAAGCCCATTGCTGTCTACACTTCCCCAAAAGGAGGCTGGAGTGAGGTGGGGGTGGGTCTCTTCTCCCTGCCGTCAGGGAATGAGAAGAAACAGCCTGAGATTGTGCCAGGGGAGGTTTGGGTTGGATATGAGGAAAAATTTCTTGCCTGCAAGAGTGGTCAGGCATTGGAAGAGGCTGCCCAGGGAGTGAAGTTGCCATCCCTAGAGGAGTTAAAAAATTGTATGGACGTGGCACCTAAAGCTGTGGCTTAGTGGCCATGGTGGTGTTAGGTCGATGATCTTAGAGGTGTTTTCCAACCAAAACAACTCCATTACTCTGTGTTTATTGCAGCCCTACCCTCTGCTGAATGCAACCTGCAGCTTGTGAGGCTGCTGCTGAAAGGGGTCATTTCTGATGGGTGCTGTAAAGCTGAGGGTCCCTCCTGCTGTCACCCCATGGCTGTCCTGGCACGCCTGTGCCCACAGCTCCCATGCTGTGCTCTGCTATCCTGGGAAGCTGCTGTTGAAGTCAGAAGTTCTAGTAACAGAAAATGAAGGGGGTGGCATTTACACACAGAACTCTGCTTCTGAATTGCTAAGGCTTAGGAACTTCATGCTAAGGATGCTCTTGTGGAAGTGACTCCTCTTTTGGACCCATCTCACCTTCCAGTGTCTTTAGAGGCCTCCCAGGTTACACTGCACACATCCTGGTTCACGTTTGCATTCCACCCCTCACACCCCCAGCCTCAGTGACTCGCACCTGCCTTTGGGTCTAGCTCCTCTTTCAGCTCCTCTGCCTGCTGGTGACACTGCTGACACTGGCACCTTCCATGTCACTGTTTGCTGCCAGATGTAGCCACGGCAAAGTGCTGCTGCCCAAACTCACATTGCATAGAATCATTAAGGCTGGGAAAGACCTCTAAGATCACTGAGTCCAAGCATCAACCCAGCACCATCAGGACCACTAAACCATATCCCCAAGTGCCACGTCTACATGTTTGTAGAACCCCTCCAGGGATGGTGACTCCACCACCTCCCCGGGCAGCCTGTGCCAACGCCTGACTGCTCTTGCAAGGAAGAAACTCTTCCTGAGATCCAACCTAAACCTCCCCTGGTGCAATTTGAGGCCATTTCCTCTTGTCCTGTCACTAGCACTCAAAAGAAGAGACCAAAACCTTCCTTTCAGATAGCTGTAGAGAGTCCACTTGCAGCTCACAGATACCTCCAGGCAGCGGTGCATCCAGACCCTGCCCTGGCACAGCTCCCCGCCCTGGCACAGCTCTAACTTCGGGTATCTCTGTCATGACTCAAACGCTGTTCCTGCACCGGGGCCAGGGTGGCAATGCCGCATGTAAGCCCATTGGGCACAACTCCGGTTTGTACAAACACCAGCACCCCATGAAGCCGCGCACCGGGATGCTTCCGTGCATCCAGAAACTTCACCCACCCGTGTCTGCCCTGCCTCCTCTCCCCTTTTGTTCTCCTCCTCTCTCTCTCTGAACCCCGCAGCTCTCCGCAGCCCTGCCCGGCGCTGGAGCCCCATTTAGGGACGTGTCGGTTCTTCCACCCCCCCGCAGTGAGCGTGTACCGGCAGCTCCCGGGGCCGGCGGACAAGCCCCGACAGGCGGAGCGAGCTCGGGTTAGGGCTGTGCGGGCTCGGGCGGCGCGGGGGCGATGACAATAGGTCCCCGCTCCCGCAGAAGTGTTCCCGAGCTCTGGAAGTGGCAGGCTCTGGCTCCCCTCGCACGGCTGTGGCTGCCCTGAACTCGCCCTCGCAAGGGACCTCCGCAGAGGTCTCTGCTCTCTGCAGGCATCCTCTCCCTAACACCTCCCCCCAGCCGCTCAGCCCCGGACACCCTCCCCGCGCCCTGCACCGCGCTCCTCTCCCGCCGGCGACCGCACCGCTGCCCCCCGAGCAGATCAAAGCCCAGGGGAGGGTCGGCTGGATGCAACCGGGACACCCCCACCCCAACCTGGC
>VWZE01004447.1:489202-508135 GCA_013396675.1 Eubucco bourcierii
CAGCTGGTCATAGGATTTGATTGGTTTGTTGGTGGCAATCAGCCTTGGTGCTTTTCAAAGCTGCCTAAGAAATTGGTGATCTGCCCTCTCACGTGTCATTGGGAACCACTCCAGAGGGAAACACTTTAAGGTCCTCCCAGCATCTCTTTTATTAGTGCTTAAGTTTCCTGCCTTTTTGCTCATTTCAGAGTTTACATTTCCTATCTGTTAAGGAAGCCTGAAAACTGCATCTCTTCTGGAGAAGGTGGGGCAGTAATGTGTTCCAGAAATGCCCTTATTACAAATTAATCACCTCCGACAAGGGTGATGCTGTGATGGGAGTGGGATGCCAGCCAGGCCTTCCTTAGAGCTGAAGCCAACCCAGCCCTGCTATCATTTTTCTCTTGCAGTCTGGATTTGTTGCCCAGCTGCTTGTTCCCCACAGTCCAGGGTCGGGCTCTGTCTGTCCCCAGCCTACCCAAGCATATCAAGTATCATATGGCAGGCCTGAACAGCCAGGCAGGGGCAAAGAATCGAAGGGATGGCACCCTGGGAGGAGCACAGGCTGCACTGCCACCCCCCAGCAGCTATTAGCAGAGCAGGGAATGACTTAACTTCCCTTTCCTGCCCCTGTGCCCCAGACAGGGATCCGTGTCCAAGGACAGCCACAGTCTGAATCCAGGCTTCTGTGTTGCTTGGATGGCTCAAGACCTTTCTTTCTTTTCTGCCCCTGGTACCTCATTTGTACAATTTCTGGTACTCTCCCACTGCTACAAAGGAAGAGGTGGGCACAGCTTCTTCCCCTGCAGCGTGGCACTAAAGCTAACATCACAGCAGCTGCTCCTCACCCGTGTAACACCCAGCCTGGCTTGGAGCTGGCAACTGATTGTGAGCTTAGCTCAGCCAAGCCAGCTTTGAACAAGGATGTCTTGGGGCATTCTCGCACGTTTGGGAGGGAATGGACTACAAGTGGGCACCAGGAGGGTATGATTGATGTTCTCTTGGGCTTACCATGTGGACTACTGGTGAGCACTGTGGCTTGGGTACCTTGAGAAACTGCATGGGATCCAGCCAGGGGTTTCCCCAGGTACAGAACTGCCCTCCCTGATGGTTTCTTTACACTACTGTGGACTGTTGTTCAAACCCTCTTGTTCCTGGACTTGCTTTAACTGATGCTTTTCACAGTGCTTTGACTAACCCAAATCAGAAGAGGCACAAAAGATACCCAGGGTTGTTTTGAAGCATCATTGGAAAGAGCTGCCCAGGGAGGTGTTTGAGTCTCCAACACTGGATGTGTTCAAAAGTCGTTTGGATGCAGTGCTTGCAGATATGGTTTTGGATGAACAATGTAGAGTAGGGATCTGGGTTGGACTTGGTGCTCCTGAGGGGCTTTTTTTTTGGTTCAACAAGGACAGGTGCAGAGTCCTGCACCTGGGGAGGAACAATAAACTGCAGCAGTACAGGCTGGGAGGGGATCTGCTGGAGAGCAGACCTGTGGAGAGGGACCTTGGAGTGCTGGGAGACAACATCCATGGGCAGCAATGTGCCCTGGTGGCCAATAGGGCAATGGGGTCCCGGGGGGCATTAAGTAGATCCAGGGAGGTTCTTCTCCCCCTCTGCTCTGCCCTGGTGAGACTTCATCTGGAGTACTGCCTTCAGGTTTGGGCTCCCCAGTTTCAGAGGGACAGGGATCTGCTGGGGAGAGTCCAACGCAGGGCTGTGAGGATGCTGAGGGGACTGAGCACTGCCTGGGGAGGAGAGGCTGAGGGACCTGGGGCTGCTCAGTCTGGAGAGGGGATTTAATCCATGTTTATAACTCTCTGAGGGCTGGGGGTCAGGAGTGGGGGGACAGGCTCTGCTCACTGCTGCCTGGGACAGGACAAGGAGCAATGGATGGAAGCTGCAGCACAGGAGGTTCCAGCTCAACACAAGGGCAACTTCTTGCCTGGAAGGGTCCCAGGGCCCTGGCACAGGCTGCCCGGAGAGGCTGTGGAGTCTTTGCAGGCCTGTCTGGATGTGTTCTGTGTGCCCTGAGCTGCATTGTCTGGTCCTGCTCTGGCAGGGGGAGTTGAACTTGATCCTTTCCAACCTGAGCATTTCTGTGGTTCTGTGATCAACTCTAAGCTAAAAAAGATTCATTTTCCAGCACCTCTGCTGTGCAGGAGCTGCACGTGGAGATGCCAACTGGCAGATGCTGTGTCTCAGAAAGCTTCTGGAACACTTGCAAGACACTGAGCTGTGTGATCTGCTGGCAGATGAGCAGGGATCACAGTTTTTAGCCTTTTTAGGGTCATCTTTTTGATCCTGTTTCCAGCCTCCAGAGCTGCTCCTGTCCCACGAGGCTGGTGAAGCAGTTCAGGAACGCAGCAAAAAGAACAGACCAGAATATTAATGTGCCCCAAACTCCTGGGAACTTGCAAGAGAAGAGTGAAAAAAAATCTGTTCTCAAGTAGGATTACCCTACTAAGCAACATTTTTCCCTTCCAGGTAGGTTCAAAGCTGCATCCCCACTTCCACGCCAGCCCCTGCACTCCTTCCACTCTGCCACGGTGCAAGCCCCGAGCAGATGGTGCAGTGCAGTGGAAAAATCAGGTCTGCAAGAACACAGGAAGCTGAGCACACAACACCCTCAAGCAGGGAATAAAGGCAAAAAACCCCACCCAACCAAAAACCTGCATGGCTTATTTCAGGATCAAATGAAACAACTGAGATCCTTGGGCTAAAAACAAAACCCACCCAAAGCCAGCCCAGGCTGTGCCTTCTGAGCGGTGTATCCCAGTGGCATCAAATGCCTCCTTCCTTCCCATCTGAGCAAGCATCCATCCCTGCACAGCTGAAGGCTTATCTCATTTGTTGTCTTTCAGCTCACTGATCTGCTTTCTCAGGGCTTGCTTGCACGTGACTGCTCTTTGCTGGACTCCCAAGCGTGGTTATTGCTGAATTCTCTCCCCCTTTGGTTGGTTTTGGTTTTGTTTCTTTTTCTTATTCTTTGACTTTCTTGCACACTGCAGGCAAACCTTTCAGAGAATCTCCTTCCCACTGAAGTGACCTGAATTGCATCACCTTTGTTTGAATTCACCAGGGCATAAACATCCAGTCCAAATAGGTAAGGATGTGGGGTCAAAACTTTTTCCTTCTGGTTTTATATTTGTGCAGCAGGAGATGAAAACTGCCCCTGAAAATGTGAACATTTCTTCCATTAAGCCTCACTTATTGCCTCTGCTCTCTGCCTCTGAAGTTCCTGACATGCCCCCATCTCAAAAGTAAAACTTCTGACTTGGCCCCAGCGAAATTCCAGCTCCTGGCATTCCTCTGCTTGCACTGAAGTGCCAGGAATAAGCACTCAGATAGGGAAATTCCTCAATGGGACCTACAGGCAGGCTGGGGAGGGGCTGTTAGGAAGGGTTTGTGGGCACAGGATGAGAGGCAACGGTTTGAAACCGGAGCAGAGGAGATTTAGGTTGGACATCAGGAGGAAGTTCTGCACAATGAGGGTGGTAGAACACTGGAACAGGTTGCCCAGGGATGTGGTTGAGGCCTCATCCCCTGGAGGCAATGAAGATCAGACTGGATGTGTCCCTGGGCAGCCTGACGTGGCTGGGGGTGACCCTGCTGAGTGCAGAGGGGTTGGACAAGATGAGCTTTGAGGGTCCCTTCCAAGCTGCTGCAGGCTGTGAAACCCTTGTGTGTTCCCTGTGCTGTCTTGTGCTACCCAACATTGCATTACAGCTCGGCTGGCTGCATTTTGGTGACCTAGATCCTGTTCACATGAGCTGAAAAATAATTTAGCAAATTGTGGTATAAAAATACAGCCAAGATTAAACTGGGCTGAGGTTTGTTTATCTGGAGGAGAAAGGCAGAAGCAAGCTGCTGGCATTTCTCGCTGGTGTGCTGGAAATAGCTGCTCTGAGCTGCTACCCTGAGCTGCTGCTTGCTGTTTGAGCTGCAGCTGCACATTTAGCTACTCTGCCCTGCTGAGGCCACATCTGGAGTGCTGAGTCCAGTTCTGGGCTGCCCAGTTCAAGAGGGACAGGGACTTGCTGGAGAGGGTACAGCAAAGGGCCACAGAGATGCTGAGAGGACTGGAACAGCTCTGTGAGGAGGAAAGACTGAGACACTTTGGAGGGAGTTTACCCTGGAGAAGAGAAGGCTGAGGGGGGATCTGATCAATGCTGATCAACGCTTAAGGGTGGGTGTCAGGAGAGTGGGGCCAGGCTTTTGCCAGTGGTGCCCAGTGACAGGACAAGGGGCAATGGGCACAAAATTGAACGTGGGAAGTTCCCTCTAAACATGAGGAGGAGCTTATTTGATTTAGGGGTGCTGGAGCCCTGGAGCAGGCTGCCCAGAGAGGTAGTGGAGTCTCCATCTCTTGAGACATTCAAAACCCACCAGGACCTGTTCCTGTGTGACCTTCTCTAGGTGTCCCTCACTTGATGACCTCCAGAGGTCACTTCCAACCACTACCATTCTGTGAGACTGGGACAGGCTGAGAGTTGGGCACGGAGACATTGAACGAAGTTCCACAGGGGCAAGGGTAGAGGCTGGCACCTGGGAAAGAGCAACCCCAGGGAGCAGTGCAGGTTGGGGACTGAGCTGCTGGAGAGCAGTGAAGGGGAGAAGGACTTGGGAGTCCTGCTGGCTGGAAGGATGCCATGAGCCAGCAGTGTGCTCTCATGGGCAGGAGGGACAATGCCAGTCTAGGGTGGATTAGAAGAGCTGTGGTGAGTAGGTCAAGAGAGGTTCTCCTGCCCCTCTGCTCTGCCCTGCTGAGGCCACATCTGGAGTCCTGTGTCTAGTTCTGGGTCCCCCAGTTCCAGAGGGACACAGAACTGCTGGAGAGAGTCCAGCACAGAGCCACAAAACTGAGGAAGGAAGTTGAACATCTTCCTTCTGAGGAGACCCTGAGGGAGCTGGGGCTGGGAGCTTGGAGCAGAGGAGCCTGAGAGGTGCCCTCAGCAATGGGTATCAGTGTGTGCAGGGTGAGTGGCAGGAGGCTGGAGCCAGGCTCTGCTGGGTGATGCCCAGTGCCAGCACAAGGGCAATGGTGGTGGAAGCTGAGGCAGAGGAGGTTCCATGGGAACCTGAGGAGGAATTTTTTGCCTGTGAGGGTGACAGAGCCTGGCACAGGCTGCCCAGGGTGGTTGTGGAGTCTCCCTCTCTGGAGATATTCAACCCCCTCCTGGATGTGTTCCTGTGTGATCTGCTCTGGGTGCTCCTGCTCTGGCAGAGGGGCTGGGCCAGATGAGCTTTTGAGGTCTCTTCCAGCCCCTGACATTCTGTAATTCTATGAGTCTATAATTCTTCTGACTCCTGCTGAAGGACATGCCTGGAGAGCAACAAAACCCATTCAGCAGAAGGGCACTGCAATGAGGGCACTGTAAGACTCTATCATCATCATCATCATCATCATTATTTATAACAACTCTGTGCTTGAGGCTTGCTGGAAAAAATCTTGGCCTTTGCCAATTACTGAAGCAACAAAGAAGATTCTGCTGCCCCAGAGAGCTGCTGCTGGTTGGTAAGTTGCCATCCAGCTGTCTTCTTCAAAGGGAAATGAATGTGCAGGGTGTTTGGGGTCAGTTTTTGGTGGCCAGTGTGAAGTCAGTGTCTGTGGCAGTATCAATGGCCCTTTCTCTGGGCTGTGCTTTAGCTGCACAGACAGCAATCAGAGTTTCCATGGCAGTGTAAACACAAACCATGCTCCCAGGAGTGAGTCACACGTGCTGCAGAGGAGGGAGAAAGTTCACTGTCTTCATCTGAACACATCTGGGAGAGGAGGATGAGATTGTCTCACTTGAAAGGTATTTTATAAATACTGTGTAAAGCAGGGTTTGTTCTGAATGATTCCTCCTCTGGGCAGGTAGGAAAGACAAACCCTCCAAAGCTAAAGGACTGAGGCAGGTGCTTGTGTCCAGTAGCAATGTTCAAATCTGCCATGACTCTGTTCTTAAAAGCTGTGCACAACCCAAGGTCTCTGGAAGCCAACACAAGTCATAGACTCACAGAATATCTTAGGTTGGAAAGGACGTCAGAGATCATCTCCAACCTCCCTGCCAGGGGCAGGATGCCTCTCAACTAGACTTGGTTGCTCAAGGCCTCATCCAACTTGGCCTTGGACACCTCCAGGGAGGAGGCAGCCATAAACCTCCCTGGGCAGCCTATTCCAGGCTCTCATCACTCTCAGAAGGAGGTCTTCTGCACTTCTATTCCTCACACAAATCCTTTCCCAGGACCTATTTTGCCTGCAGAGTACCTGATCCAAGATCTCCAAAGGCTGCTGAGAGCAGGAATGCTTCCTCTGGGTCTGGCTGCAAGCAAAAGCAGAGCAACGTGCAGGTGGAGCTGCAGATGCCTCTAGGCTGGGCTGACATGTGAATGTCACCACTGTGAATTCAGCACTTGAGAGCCACTGAGGTAAAATGAGGCCTGGAGGGTGAGGGTTGCTATTTATACACCCACTCACAGAGGGTTTAAACAAAGGTAGCATCACTGGCAGTTAAGGTCTTCTATGGGAGTAAGGGTTTAGAAACAAAACCTTTCATTAGCCCAACTGAGAGAGCTGCAGGAGCTTGACCTAAATCAGTGTGCACATGCAGCCCAGACAGCAACCGAGTCCTAGGCTGCAGCAAGAGCAGCGTGGCCAGCAGGGCAAGGGAGGGGATTCTGCCAATTTACTCTGCTCTTATCAGACCCCACCTGGAGTACTGTGTGCAGTTCTGGAGCCCTCAGCACAGGAAGGACATGGAAGTGTTGGAGCGGGTCCAGAGGAGGGCCACAAAGATGATCAGAGGGCTGGAGCAGCTCTGCTATGAGGACAGGCTGAGAGAGTTGGGGCTCTGCAGCCTGGAGAAGAGAAGGCTTTGAGGGGACCTGATAGTAGCCTTCCAGTATCTGAAGGGGGCCTACAGGAAGGCTGGGGAGGGATTATTTACAAGGTCTTGCAATGACAGGACAAGGGGCAATGGGTTTAAACTGGCAGAGGGGAGATTTAGACTGGATGTTAGGAGGAAGTTCTTTACAGTGAGGGTGGTGAGGCCAGGCTGGACGAGGCCTTGAGTAACTTGTACTAGTGGGAGGGGTCCCTGCCTATGGCAGGAGGTTGGGACCAGATGATCCTTGAGGTCACTTCCAACCTTACCATTCTATGATTCTATGATAAAGCCCCACCAGCAAGGGCCAAAACCGGAGGCATCTGCCAGGCATGGTGCTGGAGACACTGAGATGGTTTGGAATCCATCCCTCCAGCATCTGAGGGGAAATGAAATACCTCCAAAGAGCAGCAGCAGCCTGAATGAAGGGGAGGTGTCTGAATGGCTCATTAACAACATATCACAGATTATGTCTGCCTCCAGACCTGCACTCAACCTCAGGGGAGAGAAGGAATAGGTGAGGGGAGAAAAAAAAAAGACAGGGAGCAGTTGATTGTGGTGGTTGATGTGGGCTGCTCTCTGCCCTTCCCCCATGGGAACAGTCACTTCTGACTGCTCTTCCTTGTCTGTTTAAATCACATCAATTTAAAGGGGTTACAGGAGGCTGCATTTAATCAAAGGTTTGCTGTGTCCAGGTGTCTTTGTCTGTTTCCTTTCCCAGATATAGCCAGAGGTAATTATCACATGGTGGAGATTTGTTTCCCCTTGAGGACCAAGGAGAATATCCACTTAAATATGAAAAATAATTGGAACTAGCAGAACTGAGTGTGGGTGGCTGTTCTGCTACCTCTGCTCTGGGCCATACTTCTTGTCCCTACCATCTGGTCTGTGTTGGAGCAAGTCTGGGGGAGGCCACAAAGATGACCCAAGGGCTGGAGCACCTCTGCTGTAAGGACAGCCTGGGGATGTTCAGTCTGGAGAGGAGAAGACTCTGGGGGGACCTCAGAGCTGCCTGCCAATAGCTGAAGGCATCCTACAGGAAAGCTGCAGAGAGACTTTTGCCGAGGGTGTCTGGAGGCAGGACAAGGGGGAATGGTTTGAAGCTGAGGGAGACCAGGGTTGGACTGGAGCTGAGGAAGAAGTTCTTCAGTATGGGGGGGTGAGACTCTGGCACAAGCTGCCCAGGGAGGTTGTGGCTGCCTCCTCCCTGGAGGTGCTCAAAGCCAGGTTGGAAGAGGCCTTGAGCATCTGAATCTGGTTAAGAGGTGTCCCTGGCCATGGCAAGGAAGCTGGAGCAGATGATCTGTGAGGTCCCTTCTAATCCAAAACCATTCTGTGATTCTATGATTCTATGGCAGAGGCAAACCCTCCAAGCTGGAACTGTTCTGCTGTGTCCTCCTCTCTTGGTTGGTGCTGACATTGCCATGAAAATCTCCTAATCCTAAAAAATAACAACTGAGAAGAACCTGGCAGGCTTTTCCTCCCCCACCAGGGGTATAAACATGCAGAATTTCCAAGGCATGACAAAGCTCTGTGGTACCCCAAGCACCATTAACATTCATTTAGGCTGCTTGGCAATGGAAGAACAATGACACAGTGAATGTGCTTGTACAGTAGAAGCCACTGTTGAGATTCCTCAAATCCCACTGCAATGAATGGAAGCTGCACATCCAGAGCCTCTGGACTGCTCTGACAATAAAAGCAGATATGCATAAACCCAGCCATGATTTAAAGGCAGTGCTCTACAGAGGGTAGTAAGTAATGCACATACAACAGATTCGCACATTGGCCTTTGCTGAGGGCAATGCTCTACAATGAATTTTGCCTGCTACCCTGCCTTGTAAACCTTGTTTCTGTGTGCAGTGCAGTTGGAGCCCAGACTCTGCTTAATGGGAGACTCATTCCTAGCACCAGGATGGTGGAAGGAGAGCTGGAACTAGAGGAGTCAGAACAGGATGTTCCCAACTGTTTCACTGCAGTGGGACAGCTGAGAGGAGACTGCTTGCTCTCCAAACTGAGCTACAGTGACTCTGGGAGTCAAATGGCAGCAAGGTGGTGACACTGCTTGGCCAACCCGATCCATTCCATCCTCTGCATCCCCTTTCTGCCTGCCTCACCCTCTTTTTGACCTCCTCACTTTTTGTCCTCTTCCTCATCCTCATCCCCCTTTTCATCTTCTCACCCTCTTTTTGTCCTCATCCCCTTCCTATCCTCCTCATCCTCTTTTTGTTGTCATCTTTCTGACCTCACCCTCTTTTTGTCCTCACCCTTTGTCTGTCCCACTCATCTTTTTTTTGTCCTCCTCACCTTTTCTGTCCCACTCATCCCTTTTGTCCTCCTCATCCCCTTTTTGACCTCCTTACACTCTTTCGGTCCTCACCCTATTTCTCTCCTTATCATCTTTCTGTCCTCATCCTCTTTTTGTCCTCACCCTCTCTCTGTCCCCCTCATCCTTTTTTGGTCCTCCTCACCTCTTCTGTCCCACTCATCCATTTTGCCCTCCTCTTTTCTGTCCTCCTCGTCCTCCTTCTGTCCTCCTCATCCTCTTTTTGTTCTCCTCACACTTTCTGTCTTCTCCATCCTCCTTTTAGCCTTCTCATCCTCTTTTGCAGCCTTCTCCACCACTGCTTTGCTGTCCCTTCCTTCCCTCTGCTCCTTCTTTGCTGGCCCTTCCTACCTGTCCTCCCTGCTGCTGGCCAGGTGCCTGCTTGCCCCCTGCCCTGGGTCTGTCCACCCCCTCCATGCCCTGAGCCCTCTGCAGTGCTGCTTCACCCCTACCTGAAGCTCTCTTTGGAGCTCCTGGCAGAGCTTCCACTCTCACCGCTCCACTGTTCCAGTTATTTATCCTCTGCCATTATTACACATCTAAATTTTTGTGCTGTTCATAAACGTGCTGACCCCCAGAAGCCTGAATTTGGTGCTGCTCAGCGAGCAGACCCAGAGACCCGCAGAAGGCTGTTGCAAAGGTTTATCCTTCTCCCTCCGCAGGGCTGCTGCTGCTGCTGCACCAACACCATCGTTCAGTGTTTCAGCGTGGATAAGCGCACCTGTAGAGCTACGCAGTCGAGAGCCACAGCCTCAGTTATAGGCACAAACAGAAAATAAGAGCTAAAGCTGATACAAACAACCTCGGTACAAACCGCCGAACCGTCCCGAGGAGTCCCAGGCCACATCCCCAACCCTCCGCCCGCTCTCCCAGTCCCCACCTGCCCCTCACGGAGCTCCCCCGGCCCCGACGGCCATCGCGGCGCCCCCTGGCGGCGCTGCATGGCGAGCGGCGCTGATTGGCTGAGTGCGCCTGCGTGGCGCACGTTTAATACGTTATCGCCAGGCGTCGCCTTCGGCTGCGCTTTCCGGTCCTTCCAAGATGGCGGCGCCTGCGGATTCAGCGGCGCCCGCGGATTCGTCGCCGCCGCCGGGCGAGGGCCGGTACCGTACTCGCGATGTGCTGATCCCTGGGGGCCCGTCCGACTTTGGATCGCTGCTGCTGTCGGAGCCGGTGCTGGCTGGGCTGGAGGCAGCCGGATTCCACAGACCGTCGCCGGTGCAGCTGAAGGCCATCCCGCTGGGCCGCTGCGGGCTGGGTGAGCGAGACGGGCGAGGGGCTGGGGGGGGTGTGAGCGGGCTGGCCGGCGGGGCGAGGGGCCGGGCGGGCCACCAGGGGCATTCCGCGGCCTCTGGTGACCTCTGTGGTGCCTCTTTGCAGATCTGATTGTGCAGGCCAAGTCGGGTACTGGCAAAACGTGCGTGTTCTCCACCATCGCCCTGGACGCGGTGCTGCTGGAGAACCTCGCCACGCAGGTGAGTGCGCACCGGCCCGCGCCGCCGCTGCCAGTACGCGGAGGGGGTTTGGCTTTGTCAGAGGGAATCGCATTTTCTCTTGGGAAAACGATATTGAGACGTAGTGCATGAAATCATCATGCCTCGAGGCTAGGGCTGTAACGTTGAGAACCATTGTGCAGCTTTCAAGTTTAATCGCTGACCCTCACAGATTCTGATCTTGGCTCCCACGCGAGAGATTGCTGTGCAGATTCACTCTGTGATCACGACTATTGGCATCAAGATGGAAGGCTTGGAATGCCATGTCTTCATTGGAGGGACTCCCCTGAACCAGGACAAAACCAGGCTGAAGAAGTGCCACATAGCAGTTGGTTCTCCAGGTACGGCTGGGCCTCGTTGTGCTTCAAAAGTTGCTGTGTGGTACTTGACAGTGCAGTGATTGGTGCTGTTGGAGTCTGGGTTGAGTATTTTGTTTAGCAGTAGTAGGGGATAGATAGTCTCAAAGGCCAATCCCTGAGGGACTTAGATCAGCTGTTTTGAGTGAGAGCTTTATCAGTAACATGAGATAGCTTCAAAGGCCGGTGCCTGAGGTACTTACACCAGGTGTTTGGAGAGATTATTCCAGAAACACCTTTTTAGAAAGCCTTCTTCAATTATTTTGTTAAGAAGTGATAGAATTCATCATTCCAACCTCTCAGTATTTTCAAGAATTCTTTTGCTGTTTTTGTCCATGTGAAGGTCGAATCAAGCAGCTGATAGAGTTGGACTACTTGAATACAGCCAGCATCCGGCTCTTTATCCTTGATGAAGCAGACAAGCTTCTAGAAGAAGGCAGCTTTCAGGAGCAAATCAAGTGAGGGGAAAAAAATATTGTATCTCATCTACTTATCTCTCAGATAAATCTATGTTAGTCATTGCTTTTTCCTTGTCTCTCAGTTGGATTTACTCTTCACTGCCAACCAACAAGCAGATGCTCGCTGTCTCAGCTACGTACCCTGAGTCCTTGGCTAATGCTTTGACCAGGTACATGAGAGAGCCAACGTTTGTGAGGCTGAACCCCACTGACCCAAGTCTCCTTGGTAAGTAGAACTTCATTTGTAGTGTTGTTGTGCTTGGTAGATTATGGTTTTAGCCTGTTCTTAGAGTCATAGAATGGGTTGGGTTGGAAGGGACCTTCAAGATCATCCAGCTCTAACCCCCCTGTCATGCCCAGGGACATCTCCCACCAGCCCAGGTTACTTAAGGCCTCATCCAAACTGGCCTTGAACACCTTCAGGGAGGGGGCATCCACAAACTCCCTGGGCAACCTGATCCAGGGGGCTCCAAAGGATTTCTTCCTGATGTCCACTCTCACAAATTTTAAAGGTGCATTTTATACTTCATAAAAATACTTCAGCCTTTTAAAGGAAAATGTGTCATGGAGGTTCTTACTTGATGTGTGGACATCTCTGCTGTGAGGACAGGCTGAGGGAGCTGGGGTTATGCAGCCTGGAGATGAGAAGGCTCTGGGGAGACCTTAGAGCAGCCTTCCAGGACCTGAAGTGGGCCTGCAAGAAGGCTGCAGAAGAGCTGTTTGCAGAGGCCTCCAGGGACAGGATGAGGGACAATAGTTTGAAATGAGAGCAGAGCAGGATGTGAGGAACAAGTTGTGCACCAGGAGGCTGCTGGGACACTGGAACAGTTTGCCCAAGGAGGTAGTCGAGGTTGTATCTCTGGAGATACTCAAGGCTGTGAGCAACCTGACCTAGTGGGGGATGTCCTTGGTGACTGCAGGGGTGTTGGAGTGCTTTGGAGGTCCTTTCCAACCCAAACTGTTCTATGAGTGTTTGTTTAAATGTCAGGTGATGGCTTTAGCTGCTCTGTGCTGGCAGCAGCATGGCGCTGGCTCTGTTTCTATGGAACCCTTTCTTCTGATTGTGTTTTTTTGTTTGTCTCCCACTCAGGGCTGAAGCAATATTACAAAATTGTGAATTCCCATCCACTTCCCCATAAAACTTTTGAGGAAAAAACCCAGCACCTGCAGGAGCTGTTCAGCAAGATTCCATTTAACCAAGCCTTGGTCTTCTCAAATTTGCACAGCAGGTAATAAATGTGAAATAGAACCTGTGAAGAGCATGCTCAGAGATGGTGGCTCTCCTGTCCTGTCAGGGATGAACTTGCACAGCAAATTCTGTGTGGGCCAGCAGTGTGCCCTTGTGGCCAAGAGGCCAGTGGCATCCTCGGGGGCATCAGGAAGAGTGTGGCCAGCAGGGCTAGGGAGATTCTGCTCCCCCTCTGCTCTGCCCTGCTGAGACCACACCTGGAATGCTGTGTCCAGTTCTGGGCTCCCCAGTTCAGGACAGACAGGGACCTGCTGGAGAGAGTCCAGCAGAGAGCCATGAGGGTGATCTGGGGACTTGAGGATCTCCCCTGTGGAGAGAGACTGAGAGCCCTGGGGCTGTTTAGCCTGGAGAAAAGAAGGCTGAGAGGAGATCTGAGCAATGTGTGCAAATCTCTGGGGGGTGGGTGCCAAGTGCCTGGGGCCAAGCTCTTTTGGGTGGTCAGCAGCAATAAGCCAAGGAGCAACAGCTGCAGGCTGGAACAGAGAAGGTTTCAGCTCAACATGAGGAGAAACTTCTGTACAGTGAGGGTGCCAGAGCCCTGGAGCAGGCTGCCCAGAAAGGTTGTGCAGTCTCCTGCTCTGGAGGCTTTCCAAACCTGCCTGGGTGCAATCCTGAGGGATCCTGCCTTGGCAGGGAGGTTGGACTGGGTGATTTCTGGAGGTCCCTTCCAACCTCTCAAGGTCTGTGATTCTCCAAGGTCTCAGGGCAGTTTGCACATTCCAGATCTGAGCAATAAAGGAGTGTTTTAGCATGAAAGCAACTCAGGCACTGTTCAGAGCACAGTGAGGCCTGATGTCCTCTTGTCCTTTCCCATCTGTAAGGCACCTGTTGTGGACATGAAGATGGAAGTGACACTTTGGGGCTGTAGCCCATGGCTGTGTAGAGCAGGCTGTTGTTAAGGAGTGCCCATGGGGTTTTTAGAGCTGCAGGCTTGTTTTCAGCTTTCGTGTTGTGTCTTCTGCCAGGGCTCAACATCTGGCTGAGATCCTGACATCCAGGGGCTTTCCAGCTGAGTGCATTTCAGGTAAAGCTATTCCAGATTCTGTTCAAATTGTGCATAAATGGTGACCTAAATAAGATTGATCTGGAATCATGGTTTGCATGGCCTCTGGTGAAGTAACTGAGAACTGCATTTGAGTCTCTGTGGGTCTTTAGGGCCTGAGGATTAATGTTCACATTGATGCTCTTCTCTGCTTCCAGACTTACTTGTGAGTCACTTTTATGCTTCTAGGCAACATGAATCAGAACCAACGACTTGATGCTATGGCTAAACTGAAGCAGTTCCACTGCAGAGTTCTGATTTCCACAGACTTGGTGAGTCAGGCTTTCACCTGGTGCCTTGAGGACAGGCTGAGAGAGCTGGAGAGGAGGAGGCCCCAGGGAGACCTAACAGCAACCTTCTAGTATCTACAAGAAGGCTGCAAATGCTGGACAGGATGAGGGGCAATGGTTTGAGATTGGAGAAGAGGTTTAGAGTGGATGTGAGGAACAAATCCTGCATCATGAGTGTAGTGGAATGCTGAACACATTGCCCAGGGAGGCAGTTGAGGCCCCATCCCTGGAGACCTCAAGGTTAGGCTTAATTAGGCTTTGAGGAACCTGATCTGGTGGAGGATCTTTGGGGACTAATCCTGTAGGAGGGGCAGGCAGTGATAGGATGAGGGACAATGGTTTGAAATGAGCAGAGCAGGTTTAGATTGGATGTGAGGAACAAGTTGTGCACCAGGAGGGTGCTAGAACTCTGCAACAGGTTGCCCAGGGAGATAGTTGAGGCCCCATCCCTGGAGATGTTCAAGGTGAGGCTGGGCAAGGCTTTGAGCAACCTGCTTTAGTGGAGGCTGTCCCTGCTGAGTGCAGGAGGGTTGGACTGGATGCCCTTTGGCTGTGCCTTCCAACTCATTCTGTGTTGTATTCATGTAGAGGTTTATTCACTCACTCAGTGTTCTGTCTCCTTTTCTCTTTCTCCTCAAGACCTCTCGTGGCATTGATGCTGAGAAGGTGAATCTGGTGATCAACTTGGATGTGCCTGTGGACTGGGAGACCTACATGCACCGCATCGGCAGGGCCGGGCGCTTCGGTAAGGGCTGTCCTGGCTGCTCTGGAGCCTGCACCCTCCCTGGTCCTGGTGGGTAACCACACTTCTGCTGTGTCTCACAGGAACTTTAGGGCTCTCTGTGACCTTCTGCTGCCGTGGAGAGGAGGAAAACATGATGAAGAAGATTGCTCACAAGTGTAATCTTCAGCTTCTCCCTCTGCCAGGTATGTGCTGTCCTGGGGACGCAACTGCCTATGGTGGTGGTTTTCTGTTCTTCAGAGCTGCAGACAAGGCCCCAGGGAGCTGATTTGATTTTCTGTGCTGGAGTTGCTTTGGTTTTGGTCTAGCTTCTTCATACTCTGTGCTAAGGACTGCTTCTGTAACTGCTACAGTTGTAGGAAGTGATAGAAAATAAGCTGAGTGCATGGCTGTGGATAGGAGAGGAGCTCTGGATGCAGCTGGTGCTTCAGCACCTACAGAACTCCATACATGTCCCAAACTCCAGTGCAGAGCCTTTCTCAGGCTGTGAGATGCAGTAGAATCATAGAATCGTAGAATGGTAAGGTTGGAAGGGACCTCAAGGATCATCCAGTTCCAACCCCCTGCCGTAGGCAGGGACACCTCCCACTAGTACAGCTCACTCAAGGCCTCATCCAGTCTGGCCTTGAACACCTCCAGGTAGGGAGCAACCACAACCTCCCTGGGCAACCTGTTCCAGTGCCTCACCACCCTCACTGTAAAGAACTTCCTCCTAACATCCAGTCTAAATCTCCCCTCTGCCAGTAGGGGAAGGAATAAGATTTACTGCGCTTGTGTTGCCAGAAGCTGCTCTGCTGGCAGTGCAGCATTTATCTTCATGCGATGGTTCCTTTTTTTTTTCAACTGTTTAATTAGGATAGAAATAGGTAACAGTGGAAACCTGGAGAAGATGGAGTGCTGTTTGTCTTCATCAGCTTCATGCTGTCTTTCATGAAGGAAATGTTTTGGCTTGGTGATCTCTTTCAGCACTTGAAGAGGTCAAGTTGCAGCTCTGACTGAACTTGCCTCACATCTTTGCTGCAGTTGTGCAAAGCTTCACTTGGATGCTTGTTTGAGTTCTAGAGAGGAGGATGCCCTTGAACTGAGTGCCTGCTTTGTTTCCCTTCTGTGCAGAGCCCATCCCTCCTGGACTGATGGATCACCTGGAAGGTGGGGAGGTAGAAGTCAAACCTGTTACACAAGTGTGTGCTTCAGGGGCTGCTGACACTGTGTGTCTTAGACCAGAGGAACCACTACTGCAGAAGAGCTTTTCAGAGACACCTCAGCCTCACTCCGATCTTCCAGGTGGTAACTGGAAGGCAGAAAAGCCTCTGAAACACAAACAGAATAAAAAGTGCACAAATCCTGCAAGGAGAGAAGAAAGGAGTGGGAAACCTCAGACTTGCAGCCGTGACATGGAGCAGAGGAGTCGAGTCAGATCTGTCTCCAGAGCGGATGGACACCAGAATGTTCAGGCTGCAGATGAGGAGACATTAAGAAAGAATCTTCCTAGAATCCCATGCTTGTCATCTTTCAAAACCCAACCAAGCAGTCCCTGGAGCTTCTCAGGGTTTGTTGAGGACTATGAGTATTTCATCAAAGAAGGGCTGGAGAGAGAGGTTGAAATTGTCAGAAGCTACTCAGGCCCAGGAGAGGAAGGAGAGCTCCCCAGAAATGGTGATGTGGGGTGCAGCACAGAGGTGGTAGTGAATGGTGCTGTGTCTGGTGGCAGTGACAGCTTGGGCAGTTCCAGGACATCCTCCAGCAGCAGGGAGAACTCCTGCTCTGAGGCCCTTTCAGACGCAGGGGAGAGGAGTGCTGCTCCCACATCACCAAGGGCTCATGCAGGTGATGTGGGACCTGCACCAGATAAGCCTCAGGAGCCATCACAAGCCCCAAAGCAAAATCAAGGGAAGAAGAAAGTTGTGAGACAAAATGCCAAAGCAAAGAAAAACCACTCCCACCAGGCCCCTAGACCTTCCACCAGACAGAGGGAGGACAACTGCTTCTGCAGCTCCTGGCATAATGGTGGCCCCTGTGAGGATTGGAGCTACAAAAGCTACTGGAAATCTTACTACCAGGCATGGCAAAGCTACTGTGCTGCAGTGGCTGACTACAGGAGGAGCTACAGACAGCTCAGCTACCTGAATGCCTACCACTTCAACAATGTCTACCTTCAGGAGCTGCTCAGAAGTGGTGATTGATGTACTGGCACTGAGGATTTGCCTGGTTGGCACAAGAGCTGTGGAACCAGAACTGCCAGTCCACAAGTACCCTGCCAAAGAGATGTTGGTTAGGGATGAAGGCAAATGGCTTTTTCCTGTGTCTAAACCAATGTGTTCCATGCATTCCAGTGGTGGTGTTACAAGTGGTTGTTAATAAAAGGCAGTGGAAGGCCACAGGGTGGTCACTTGCAGTGCTTACCATACAGAGTAAAAACAGGAAGAGCAAAGGCAGCCACTTGATGTAAGAAGAGAGGAGTTTTATTTCCTTGATTGGTCCATTTTGGGACTTTGGGGTGAAGAGGAAGTCACCCAAGGCCTGTGACCCTAGGAGCCAGTCTAGAGTTGGAGATCACTTCCCAACTCTATAATAAACACCAGGCACTGGTGAGACATTAGAGTGAATCCTGCATCTCAAGGCCTCTATTGCTAATTGAAATGCAGCTAATTAACATCCCATCAATAACACTTCTATAACTAGGTGTGTGGCAGGCTGTGCAGTGGAAGAATGCTTTAATTATGAGGAGAACAGGAAGCACTTCTCATTGGCCTGTCCCTCTGGGTGCAGCACTATCAGACCTGCCACACTTACAGGGAAGGTTTAATTAGAAATTGCTGCTGAAACTAATTGGTGGTTTTCTGTTTGGCTCACACTGGAGCTGTCCTGAAGCAGGTAAAGATGAGAGTCCTGGCTGGCTTAGGGTATGGGCTCTGGGATGGTGCAGTGCCTCTACCTCTGTCTAGGGTCAGAGAGATGAGTTTCTTCATCAGAGTGTCTTTGCTGTCTCAAAGCTCACCTGAACAGGCAGAGTCTGCTGGTCTCCTGTCTGGTTGGGTTTTTTTCTCCTGACCTTTCTTTTGGTGGAAGCTCTGCCTGCTCTGATCTGCATTTCCAAGGTGACCTACATCTTTAGTTTGAAGTGGGTGTTATCAGGGATGCTTGTTTGCTCCCTCTCTGCAGCTTCCCACTTCATGGTGAGCAGTAACCGTGCTTTGACTTGGCTTCACAAATCACTTCCTGCCACATTCCCCTCTGCAAGCCCTGTGGTGTCCCTGGAAGCACTTCCACCTGGCTGGGCAGTGGTGGCTGTAAACAAAATGACAGAATGGTAGGAGCTGGAAGGGGCCTCCAAGTTTGAGTTCAAGCCCTGTGCCAAAGAAGGGTCACACAGAAACACATCCCAGGTGGGTTTGGAAAGGCTTCGGAGAAGGAGACTCCACAACCTCCCTGGGCAGCCTGCTCCAGGCCTCCCTCACCATACAGAAGTGCCTCCTTGTGCAGAGCTGGAACTTCCTGCCTTGCAGCTTGTTCTTTGTATCACAGGGCACCATGGCAAAGACCCTGGCACCTTCATCTTGCCACCCACCCTTCAGATTATTTTAGGTGTTGATGAACTCTCGACCTTCTGTTCTGCAGAGCCCAGAACTCTACCTTCTCTCCCCACTGTGCAGGAGAGTTGTGGGGCAGATTGAGCTCACGAGTGATAGAGAAATGGAGCACAGGGATGCTGCCCTGGCTTGGGGTCCCCACAGCTGGGGCAGTGGTGGCCTCTGGTGAGTGTCAGCCTCTGCTGCAGGCGAGAAGGTGGCTGCCAGCTGTGGCCTCTGGGTGTCAGCCTCTGCTGCAGGAGAGAGGTTGGCTGCCAGCTGTGGCCTCTGGGTGTCAGCCTCTGCTGCACGAGAGAGGTTGGCTGCCAGCTGTGGCCTCTGGGTGTCAGCCTCTGTTGCAGGAGAGAGGTTGGCTGCCAGCGGTGGCCTGTGGGTGTCAGCCTCTGCTGCAGGAGAGAGGTTGGCTGCCAGCTGTGGCCTGTGGGTGTCAGCCTCTGTTGCAGGAGAGAGGTTGGCTGCCAACTGTGGCCTCTGGGTGTCAGCCTCTGCTGCACGAGAGAGGTTGGCTGCCAGCTGTGGCCTCTGGGTGTCAGCCTCTG
>VWZE01004447.1:517840-569834 GCA_013396675.1 Eubucco bourcierii
CCCCCACGCAGCCTCTCTGCCTGAAGATGCTCTGCATCGGGCAGGTGCGGGGAAAAAATGACTCTGCCCCTCTGCTCACTACAGCCAAGAGGAGATTTTGCTCTCCTCTTGCCTCCCCACTCAACCTCTCTGCCTGAAGATGCTTTGTATAGGGCAGGTGGGGAAAAGAAATTACTCTGCCCTTTTGCTCACTGCAGCCAAGAGGAGGTCTGGCTCTCCTCTTGCCTCCCCACTCAGCCTCTCTGCCTGAAGATGCTTTGTATAGGGCAGGTGGGGAAAAGAATGACTCTGCCCCTCTGCTCACTGCAGCCAAGAGGAGGTTTGGCTCTCCCCAGCCTCTCTGTCTCAAGATGCTTTGCACTGGGCAGGTGGGGAAAAGAAATTACTCTGCCCTTTTGCTCACTGCAGCCAAGAGGAGGTCTGGCTCTCCTCTTGCCTCCCCACTCAGCCTCTCTGCCTGAAGATGCTTTGTATTGGGCAGGTGGGGAAAAAAAAATGACTCTGCCCCTCTGCTCCCTCTGCTCACTGCAGCCAAGAGGAGATTTGGCTCTCCTCTTGCTCCCCCACCCAGCCTCTCTGCCTGAAGATGTTTTGCATCAGACAGGTGGGAAAAAGAAATGAATGAATCGTAGAATAGTAAGGTTGGAAGGGACCTCAAAGATCATCCAGTTCCAATCCCCTGCCATAGGCAGGGACACCTCCCACTAGTACAGGTCATTCAAGGCCTCGTTCAACATGACTCTGCCCCTCTGCTCACTGCATCCAAGAGGAGGTTTGGCTCTCCTTTTGCTCCCCCACCCACAGAGAAGCTGTTGCAGTGACACTGGCAGGGTGGTGCTGCCTTGCTTAGCTCACCTGAAATGCTTAACAGATTGTGCTGGGATCTCTGCTTGGATTTTGTTTCTGGGTCCCAACAGTGGCTTTAAAAAGTCTACAACGCCACATGGTTGTGAACCCCAGGAGGAGATTCATGCTCCTTTTGCTTTGTGCCTGGGGACAGGGCTGTGTTTGGATGATCACTGGCACGACGCTTAATTGCAGGACATTGCTGCTGCTGGGTTCCAATTATCCCTGCAAATCACGGGGGGGCTATTGGCTGAGTGGGAGTAAACATGGCAGGGGAGAGTGGGAAGGAAATGGAGAAAGGGAAGTCAGAAAGCTGATACTGTAAAGAGAAATGCTGAAAGAAAGAACTCTTCTGTGTGTGCATTAACACCCAAGTGGTTCTAGTGAACATCGTGTATCCAGGCCCTGCCAGCATCAGGGAGGATGGGAGACAAAAGCAGCCATGGTGAAGGCAGCCACCGGTTCTCATCGGAGCAACCAACAACTCCCCCAGGACACGAGCACCGGAGAGCCAGAAGGAGCCACGTGCACAAACTCCCAAGGACAAGACCAGGAAGGAGAAAGGAAGCAAACACTCTCCAGACATGTCACAGAGACCACAGAGAAAAACCACAGATTGAATTAAAAAGGAAATACCTTGATGGTGGAAGTTCGTACAGATAACAGGGGATCATCCACAAGATAGGACAATCCCTACGGGACAACATGCCAACAGAAGATAGAAACACAATTCATTGTCCATTCCAGCATCCAAACTCCACTTCCCAGCACTGCATCTATGGCCTCAGCATTCCAGCTCCAGTTTAAATGGGCAATGGGACCTGCTTTTCAAACCGTGCCTGAATCAGACCCCTTTGCTCCTTCCTTCCTTCTCCCTGCTTTGTTTGTTTTTTAATCTTCTCTGATCTTCTGAGAGCCAAAGGCAAAGGAAAGCAAAGTTCCAGCTGCTGATTCACACACACTCCGAATTGGAGCTGCATTGCCATCGGATCTGGGCTTGGCTCCCACTCAGTGAAGGCCACAGAAAGGTTTGGGCTGCAGGACTGGATTTGGTGCGGGGAACACGGCACGGGAGCGTCCCCGCTCGCCCTGGGAGCTGCAGCCAGCAGAAGAAAGCTGCTGCTGCTGCTTGAACAAGCTCCAGCTGTGGTGTGGAGATGACAAAGTGATCTCCGTGGTGGCACTTGGAGGCACTGGAGGGTCACTTTGTCATCTGACACAGCAGGCTCCTGAGCTGCTCTCAGCCGTGCCCTCGTGTGCTGGTGCTGACCACAGATACCAGCGCAGTAAATCATCTCCTTGCAGCATCCTTCAGCCTGCTTTGAGGAGAGGTGAATTGCCCATTGAAACCAGTTTGCCACCACAGTACATTCCTCATTCCATTCCTGCAATGTGCTCACGAAATGACTCTTCAGCCTTCAAGAATTCTTTCTGTGTCACTGAGATTTCTGGGAGGAGTTGCTGAGTGCTGTGGCAGGGTCTGTGGAGCGTAGCAGAACTTCCATGCAAGCTGCCTGAACTCTTTGCATTGATAGTTGCAGCCCACAAGGCAAATTTGCTGCCTGATTTGGTGCAACATCGTTGTGAGAGCTTGCTGAAAAACGTGGGCAGGTGGAGAACCCACTCAGTATTGTGCAGGTTCTCCCTCTAGCTTTTACTCACAGAGTTTCACTGCTCTCTGCTGGAAACTGCAATGTTTTGAGTGTGTTCCACCACAGCCTCCCTGTGAGCAGGCTGGAGGCAGCCTGAGTTTGTTGGTGTGGTGTAGGTTTGTGCCAGCCACAAACTGGGATATGCTCTGGCCACTTCCAGCATCCCCAATCAGCTGGTTACTGATGGAGAGACTCAGACAGCTCCCAGAAATGTCTCCCTGCTTTGTGCAGAGCTCAGAATTTCTAAAAGCCTCTACAGAGTCAAAGGCCTTCCAAGGGGCAGACCCTGGGGACAGGGCTGCCAGCTTTGGTTTGCTGAAGTGCTCCCAGGAAAGCATCCCTGTCAAACACAGGGGCAAGGGAGTGCAGGTTTTAAGGCTGAAGTTCTGAAGTGAAGAGTCAGATCGTGCAAGGTCTGCTTGTTATGTAACATCCAAAAATTGCTAGGAACAAAGGCGAGATGAGCCTCATAGAATCAGCCCCCACAGTCATTGATACAGGAAGAATCAGTTCCCTGTCCTGGCAGGGTGACCTTTAGAGCTTGTGGTGACAAAGCAGCTGCACTCAGCAGGTCACTCTAATTAACCATCTTCTTCCAGTGTATCGCTGAGCCCTGAGTGGTGGTACCCCAGCACAAGCCAGACTATGGAGGTGAAGGTGATTTGTCTAGAAGAAAGCTCTTGCAAGTCGAGACATCAAAAGTACATTTGATGGTGGATGCAGATAGGAGAAGGCATGAATATTTCAAGGGGTAACCTCTCTTCCTTCTCTCTAGGATGAATCATGGTAAAGATAATGTGTTCCTTCCCTGCACAACCTTTACTATAAACCTGGAAGTTAAAGATATGTATCAAATAAACATCCGGAATGTTCTGCAGGCAGAATCACTCCAGAATGAAAAAAATAAAACGAGCAAACAAAAAAACCAACCCCAAAAGTCTCACTCCCAATACTTGCCAACAGAAAAGTCCTGTTCAAGAGGCAGCTTGAGCAAAATGAGCTGCTCCTGTAGGCAGAAGTGCAGTGAGAGGAGGTAATGTGCAGCCTTCAGACCCACAGAGGAGTTCATCTGCTCCCTACCATAGGAAGGGTCAAGGGTTGGTTACTTCCAGCCTACGTGCACCAGCAGCAGGCTGTAGTTTGGAGTCCTTGGCAGCACCTTCCCCCTCTCGGGGCAGAGCTGCCAGCTCCAGGCCAGTGCAGCTGAGCTCTCGTTGAAGAAACTGATGACTGTACACACCTTGCTTGGGGGAGCTCCCTGACCCCAGCCTGAAAAGCTTCTTGTGTTCGATTGAACTTTGCTGAGCAGCCTGCCGCACAGCCTTAAGCCTTTGCACAGTCGTTAAGGTTTGAGAGCAGACAATGAACTGGAAGTGCATTTAACCCAGTGCAGAAGGTTCCCGAGAGCTGTGGCAGCCCCTCTGGCACGGTCTGGGGAGTGGCTCTATCTAGGCACAGGCTGTGTGCCAGCCAGCAAGCCCTGGCAGGCGTGAGAGGAGGGTGCTGGTACTTACGGTTGTTTTCTCCAGGCAGTGCAGCAGATGGTGGTGTTGGCTTTCGATTAAGGAGGTGCCTTTAGTCAGGTGCTGCTCATCTTCGGTGGATCCCTGAATCGGCAGGAGAAAAGGGAGGGGAAGAAACCAAAACCCAAGGCAGGTGTAAAACCTTGAAAACAAACACAGCTCCCAGCAGGCAGGCAGGGATGTGCACAACAATTTCACCGTTGCCAGCTCCCAGTTTTTTTCTCGTGACACTGAGATGGTTACTTAGTTTTCCCCCACCCCCCTCTTAACGACCTGGCTTGTAAGCCCGGGAGAGGAGCTCCGGCTCCATCCCAGCCCTGCGTGCTCCTCGCCGGTTGGCAGCAGGGGAGGAAGCCTGGGCAGTGCTGTTGACCTATGATGGCAAAGCTCAGGAAGCAGAAGGCAAAGCAAAAACCTCAACCTGTGCTGGTTTACTTTTCCAGCAAACATTAAGCCTTTTAAGCTCGACATGACCTTTGAATGCCAGCAGATGTGCCCTGCTCTCGAGTCTGTTAGGAGACAAAGGCTCAAGCTGTCTCTGCCTGACCTTCAGGGCTGGGCTGCTGGAGCTTGCAGGTCTGCTTTGCCGCAGCCTCCTGAGGCACAGCTGCACCCCAGAGCAGAACTGGGAGCCAGGCCTCACTGCTTGGACTTTGTCATGCTCCTTCCAGGGACAGGACTCCTGGGTCTGTCTCTTCAAAGACATGACTCTTTGGTTTCCACACTTTGCACCTGCACAAGAGGGCTTCTCTCTCCTGCCTCGCCGCATCTGCTTGGTGGTGGTGAGGTAATGGCAGGTCCTGAGGAGTGGCTTTGGTGCAGACTGAATCACAGAATCACAGCAACACCCAGGCTGGCACAACCCCTCGGGAGCACCAAGTCCAACCCAGAACCCTACTCTGCAAGATCCACCTTAAACCACAACCCCAAGCACCACGTCCAAACCACCCTTAAACACAGCCAGGCTGGGCGATTCCAGCACCTCCCTGGGCAGCTCATACCAGTCTCTGACCACTCTGTCCCTCAAAAACTTTTCCCTAATGTCCAATCTAAACCTCCCCAGCCTCAGCTTGAAGATTTGTAACCCTGCTGTGGCCAAGCTCTCTTTGAAAGGCAGGGAGAAGGCAGCAGCAGGCAAACTCTGGTTTATGTACTGCCTGTGAGAGTTAATATATAAAAAGGATCCTGTTCAAGCACCCTTCAAATGAAGAAGCATTGGGCAGCTGTGGCAAAGGGTTCACCTTCACATGAAATGTGGCAGCAGCTCCCTAGGGGAAGGAAGGTTCCCATCTCCATCAGTTTCTCATGGATTGTGACTTTCCCTGTGATTTATGTTCTAGTGACACAGGGCCCAGGAGCCCTGCCAGCTGCTCAGAGGCCTCCTGAGCACTGCTGAGCAGAAGAACAGAGTCAAGCAACCCTCCTCTAAAGACCAGAGCTCATCATCCAGCAAGAGCTGAGCAGCTGGGCACCAGCCTTCCCCTCTTGCCCCTCTATGCTCAGGCTGCTGAAATGTGGCTCACAGCTTTGTGAGCTAATTGAGAGGGCAGGGTGTGCTCAGAGCCAGCCTGTGCCATCTGGGAGGGATTGGGTACAGCTAAGGGTATTTAGGTCAAAAACTATTACAGGGAGTGGTCCCACCCAGGAGGATATAAGAGGAGTTGAGGGTGGGGGGTGAGCTGCTCTGGGCAGTGTCTTTAGAAACCCCAACTGGAAAGAATTTTTGGGGTGCTTTTGCTGGATGGTTCTCAGGTTCTCCATCAGGTATGGGTGTGCAGAGGCTGCTTGGACTGTAGTGGTTAGGGTAAGACACAGCTCAGAGCAACCTCTGTGCTTCTGTCAAACTGAGGGCCTTAATCTGCTTGGAGCAGCTGAAATGGAAGTGGGTAAGAGGGCAGGAGCTTGAGTTCAGTGCATGTGCAGTGCTCAGCTCCTGCAGAATGCTGGGCATGAAGCACTCAGCAAACCAGCAACAGGCCCCTGGGTTCAGCCTGGGTGTGGTGTGTGGGAATCCACTGCTCTGTGGTTCTGCTTTCTGCCCTGTGTCAGTGAGTCAGGTACTGTACATCCCTATTGCTTACCCTGTGAGCTGGTCCTCAGCCTCACCTCAGAGGTGGAAGTGAAAGAAGCACTTTGGGTTGTTTTGAGAGCTTTTGTGCTGTTTGAGAGCCAGGATTGGGTTTTCTCCCTTTCTGTGCTCTCTGGTGGCAGATTTAAGGTCTGTGTTGTTAAGGGTCTTCTCTTGCCTCTGCTGCTTTGGCTCCCCATTTTGACAGTGCCTGTGAGTCCATGACACCTTACCCTGGGTGTGGCTTTGAAGGGCAGTGGTTTACATGCAGTAAAACACCAATGAGGTGTGATGAAAAGTCTGCCTCAGCTCCTTAGGGGGCTGCCTTCTGTCGTGTGTCTGCCTCTGGAAGTCCAAAATGGATCTGCATGGCTTGAGCCTCTGCTTAGACACAACCCAGCAGCATCTAACTGCTCCGGAGAGAAAATTGGGGATGGGAGATACAGCAGAACCTTCTGCCAGAAGTGCCAAGCCATTGTCTGTTGCTCTCGAGGGGGCCAAATTCAACTATGCTTAAAGCATTGCTCTTAAGTGGCCCCACGTGTCCCAGTGACTCACTGCAAATGTGTGTTCTGGAGGCCCTTTCCAGGCTGATTCTGTGATCCTTAAGTGAAGGAATCACTCTTGCCTCTGGCAGATGCCAAACCACAGCTCGACTGGGGCATTAGGAAAGCTGCCTTGCTGCACACAGACCTAAGAGGTGCCTGTGGGAGTGATCTTGGGCAGGTTATGGATTTTTTGGTTGCTGTTGTTTGGGAGGATGAACATTCCCAGAAGGATTTTTAGAAGTGGCCTCTAAAAAAAAAAAAAGAATTAAAAAAAATTTTTTTTCCATTGTCCTCATTAACAATCCTCCTGGTGAGCTACCACACAGAGCAGGTCCTGTTCCAGCCCTGCTGGGGCTGTGGCTCCACTGAAGTCTGTGTTGCTATATTTCCCAGGGAGGTCTTTGCAAGCCCCCAGACAGACACTGTATTGCTCTAAGGCACTGGCAGGGGAGAGAGCAAGAGCACATGGTGCAAGCAGCAGATTCTTGTGAGGGTTTGCTTGAGTGGAGATCAAAATGGGATCTGCAAGAAAAGACAAAGCTTCCCTACCTCTGCAAAAAGCCAGTGTGGGTGCCACTTTGGCAGCACAGCTTAGCCTCTCCCTCTGCTTTCCATCACGAGGCCAGGCTGGGCTTACCCTGGTGCAGATGGATCAAGAGGTGGCAGTGGGCAGGAGTAAAGTAGCATCAGCAACTGTGTTGTGCCAGGGGAGGTTTAGGTTGGGCATTAGGAAAAGTTTCTTTGCTGCAGGAGGGGTGAGGCATTGGAAGAGGCTGCCCAGTGAGGTGGTGGAGTCAGCATCCCTGAAGATGTGGCTGTGGCACTCGAGGGACATGGGTTAGTGACCATGGTGGTGGTTGATGGTTGGGCTCCATCTCAGAGGCCTTCTCCAACCAAAGCAATCCAGTTATTCCTTTCACTCTTTCTTCAATCATCTCAGTGTTTTGAGAAGCAAAGAGTGTGCAACCACTGAGGACATCCTGGTGTGCAAATGAAGAGAGACGTCTGCAGGAGCTGCTGCCCTAGGAGAGCAGAGTGGCAGCCTCACTGGAGTGCCTGGCACGGGGATAGCACTGTTGAGGAACAGGTACCTATGGAGACTGCAGCAGTGCTACCTGCATCACTGCAGGCAAACAATCTGTGTCTGCATTAGAGGATCCTGGCTGGGAGGGGAGGAGATGGGTTGCCTTTTGAGCTGGGATGCCAGTTCTGCAAGGACTTGGTGCCAGCTGCCATTCAGTTTGTTCTTGGAAGGCATTCAGTGAGCTGCTGGTGGCTCAGGGGGGAGGCTGAAACACTCTGGTGGCAGCTCTGAAATCCAAAATACTTCCACTTTGCCTCTTCTGCTTAGTGATTCAGCCCAGAAAGAGGAAAAACTAAAATAAAAACCAGGCACTGGTGAACTGAGCTGAACTGCTTGGGTGGTCAGAGTGTCCCTTCCCCAGAGAATGGCTGCAGCATTGATCTGGGGCTAAGCAGATTCTGCTTGTGAAAAGGCACCAGACCTCCCAAGCCACTGTTCCCAGGATGTACACCTCCTAGCATTTGAGCTAAAAGGGAATTTTGGCGAGCTCTACAAGGAGATTAAGGCTAAGAGGATCTGTAGGCTGCTACCATGGGAAGAAGCTCTCTTCCCTTGAGCACTTCTGACATAAAGCTCACTAAAAACCTCTCAAAATGAGGGGGGGGAAAGGCCCCTGTCTGAGTACTTTGTGTCTAGATGGCAAATGCAAAGTGCCCCCAATCCACATGTCCCTGAAGCAAGAGGCTGTGCTCTGGCTTGCAGCAGAGCTCCTTCCTGCTGCTGCTCTTGGATGAATCCTACCTTTTGCTGTTGCTTGACTGTGATGTGAGGCTACAGGCTGAAGACTTTGTTGCCTTGAGAGATGGGGTCAGCGTTCATCCTGGTGCTAAGGACCAGGACCATTTTGGCACATGTTCTGGAGCCTCAGACAGTCCTTGGGACCCATTTGTTAGCCTAACTGCAAAGCCACAGCCAGGACATGCTCTGGGGCTGTTGTTTCCTGTGGGTGAGCCCCGAGGAGGCCACAAAGATGCTGCAAGGGCTGGAGTAGCTCTGCTGTGAGCACAGGCTGAGGGAGCTGGGAGGGTACAGCCTGCAGAGAACGCGGCTCCAGGGGGACCTCAGAGCTGCTGCCAGTGCCTGAAGGGATCCTGCAGAAAGGCTGCAGAGAGACTTGTGCTGAGGGTGTCTGAGACAGGCCAAGGGGGAATGGTTTGGAGCTGAGGCAGAGCAGGGTTAGAGCGGAGCTGAGGAAGAAGTTGTGCGGTGTGAGGGTGGTGGGAGTCTGGCACAGGCTGCTCAGGGAGGCTGTGGCTGCCTCCTGCCTGGGGGTGTTCATGGCCAGGCTGGATGAGTCTAGCTGAGAGATGTCCGTACCTATGGTGGGGAGTTTGGAGTAGATGATCTCTGAGGTCCCTTCCAACCTGAGCCCTTCTGTGACTTGATGGACCTTGAGGTGACAGTGCAGGGCAGCCTGGGATCTTATAATCAGTCCTTGGTCACAGCCCTGGAGCAGGCTGCCCAGAGAGGCTGTGCAGTCTCCTTCCCTGGAGACTTTCCAAAGCTGCCTGGGGCATCCTGTGGGAACTACCCAGGGGGATCCTGCCTTGGCAGGGAGGTTGGACTGGATGATGTCTGGAGCTCCCTTCCAGCCTCTCAGATTCTGTGATTCTGTGCCTGCTGCTGCTGAGAGTGATCAGATCCCTCATGGCCATGCAGCTGGGAGTCACTTCAGGGCAGCAAAGCAGCCTGGCCAGTCTTGGGCAAGGCATCCAACTGGGCTGTGGGCCTGAGCAGTGAAGCAGTTTGATATTGCTTTGAGTGACAGAACTGCACAGTATGTAGATAGTATTTTGGTCCCTAATATAGCAACTACAGAAGTCACTTCCCTTCATATTTTCACAGCTCAAAACATTTGGCTGGGCTAGACAAAGCTGTCAGTCATGTTTTGTGCTCTTCAGATCAGTTTCTTCTCCTGCCACAAAATAAAAGGACACAGAAGTGTTGCCTGTGGAATTCCAGCAGTCCTGTGTAGCTGCCCGCCAAGGCTGCTCTGCAAGTCTGGTGTTAATTAATGACTCTGGCTGGAGCTGCATGACTCAGTTCTGCACTCAGGTGTGTGGCTGCTCCTCAGGTGGTCAGTTGGTACTGGGGTAGGTTGCCCAGGGAGGTGTTGGAGTCATCATCCCTGGAGGTGTTGAAGAAATGTGTGGCTGTGGCACTTGGGGACAGGCTGCAGTGGCCATGGTGGGCTTGGGCTGCTGGTTGGACTGGATGAGCTTAGAAAGCTTCTCCAACTGGAGCAGTGGTATGAAAAACCATTTCCTGGTGGTCATGCAGGTGTCAGAGGCAGCTTTGGCAAGCTCTTGCTTTAGCCAGTGCCATTATTCTTCTGTGTCACAGGTGGGTGGTCACTCTTCCTTTCCTGTGCCCCTTGCTTTGGACTCATCCAAGATGGAGTTCTTCAGGGCGGGGAAATTTTCTTAGCAGGCATTAGCCCAAATGAGCACAAAGCTCAGTGCTTCCCAAAGCAGGGGTTGTGGGTCAGGTTGGGCTGTGGGGAGTCATCTTGGCTCACCTGGAAGCAAACTGCACCCAGAAGACCTTGGGAAGACCTGCCCTAGGTGATACTGTTTGTCTGTGTGTGCTGCTTAAGGCAGAGAGTGGGACAGAGTCCAGCTGGAGGCCTGTGGCTAGTGGAGTCCTTCAGGGGTCACTACTGGGACCAGCATTATTCAATGTGTTCAGCAATGACCTGAGTGAGGGCACAGAGGGCACTGGCAGAAAGTTTGCAAGCTGGGTGCAGTGGGTGAGACACAGGAGAGTTGTGCTGCCACTCAGAGAGACTGGGACAGGCTGAGAGTTGGGCAGGGAGATGTTGAATGAAGTTCAGCAGGGGCAAGGGTAGAGGCTGGCACCTGGGAAAGAGCAACCCCAGGGAGCAGTGCAGGTTGGGGACTGAGCTGCTGGAGAGAGTGAAGGGGAGAAGGACTTGGGAGTCCTGCTGGGTGGAAGGATGCCACGAGCCAGCAGTGTGCTCTGGTGGGCAGGAGGGGCAATGCAAGTCTGGGGTGGGTTAGAAGAGCTGTGGGTAGCAGGTGGAGAGAAGTTCTCCTGCCCCTCTGCTCTGCCCTGCTGAGGCCACATCTGGAGTCCTGTGTCCAGTTCTGGGCCCCCCAGTTCAAGAAGGACACAGAACTGCTGGAGAGAGTCCAGCACAGAACCACAAAGATGCTGAAGGAAATGGAAGAGCTCTGGTAGGAGAAGAGCCTGAGGGAGCTGGGGCTGGGAGCTTGGAGCAGAGGAGCCTGAGAGGTGCCCTCAGCAATGGGTATCAATGTGTGCAGGGTGAGTGGCAGGAGGCTGGAGCCAGGCTCTGCTGGGTAATGCCCAGTGCCAGCACAAGGGCAGTGGTGGAAGCTGAGGCAGAGGAGGTTTCACGGAAACATGAGGAGGAATTTTTTGCCTGTGAGGGTGACAGAGGCCTGGCACAGGCTGCCCAGGGTGGTTGTGGAGTCTCCCTCTCTGGAGATATTCAAAGCCCTCCTGGATGTGTTCCTGTGTGATCTGCTCTAGGAGATGCTGCTCTGGCAGGAGTTGGACTGGCTGAGCTCTGGAGGTCCCTCCCAGCCCCTGACACTCTGTGACTCTGTGATCAATGGGTGGGAAAAAAATCAAAACCAAACCCAAAACCCAACAACCCAACCCCCCTAGAACCTCCTTAGAAATGTTTTGTTTTGCTTTCTGTGCCTGCAGTGGCTTTGCAGCCAACACAACTCCCCTTCTTCCACCTATGCTTGGGCAAGTGCCAGGAAATGAACCCAATCAGCCAAATATTTCTGCCAACCTCCTGTGTTTTGGGCTGAGTGTTGGTGTGCAGCTGCTTCTCCTGAGTGCTCTTGGCAGGGAGCTGTGGTTGACAAGAGCAGAGAGATGCTGGTTGGGAGGCCAGGCTGGAGGAGCAATTGCAAACTGAGTGTCCCTCCTAAGCTCTGTTGGAATTGTTAAAACCTAAATAGCTCAACTTCTGCAGTGGAATCTTTGTTCTTGGGCACTGAAACAGCAGGATCCCAGCTGAGCTGGCACCCCAGTCCTGAGCCTTGCCTGGGTAGGCACAAGGCTCTGGACCAGGTGTGGCCAATGTTCATGGTGGCTTCTGGAGAAAGCAACTTCTCTGGAGCTGCTCAGCTCCACCACCTCCCTAGGCAGCCTGTGCCAGAGTCTCACCACCCTCACTTCTTCCTAACATCCAGTTTCAATCATCCCTCTGCCAGTCCAAACTCACTCCTCCTCCTCCTGTCTTGTCAATAGTCCCTCCCCAGCCCTTCAGACCCAGGAAGGCCACTCCAAGCTCTCCCCAAAGCCTCCTCCTCTCCAGGCTGCAGAGCCCAAACTCTCTCATCCTGCCCTCCTAGCAGAGCTGCTCCAGCCCACCCATGCCACGTGTGAAAGCTGCCAGGGTGCCTAATGAGCAGTCAGGTGGCAATGGAGAGAGGAAGGGAAGGGATGCCAGGGAAGAGGCATGGGAGGAGCAGGAGAGGCTGTGCCTGCACTCACCGTCAGCTCCAGGGCTTCATTCAGGAGTCCGTTGCGCTTGCTGTGCAGGTAGGCATTGGAGCTGCCAGTCTTGGCCACTCGGATCCTTGCCAGCCTGGCTTTCTGTGGGGGGCAAGGCAACAAAGCTGCAGTTAGAGACTGACACAAGAGTGACCCTCCTGGTATCTCCATCACAGGGCTGAAGGGCACTTTGGGTTTTCCCTCTGCCCGCCAAAGCTTAGGGGGTGAAGTTCAAGGGGTGAGGGTGAGGCTCTGCTGAGGACAGCTGGCACAGAGCTGTGCACCTCGATCACATTCGGTGCTTGTGCCCCACAACCTCCCTGGGCAACCTGGCAGTGAGATGCCCAGCAACTAGGGACACTTGGCCATGTTCCTGGCATGGAGTGCTTGTGTAACTGCCACCTGGCAGTGTCCACATGCTCTGTGTTGCCTCCTTGACTCCCTCTCCTCTCTAAGATGCTTGGTTTAATCCTCCCTCTGTCTTGCAGCTCTGTGCTCTGACATCTGTGGTGTCACTTGGACTGCTTGTCCTACACCTAGCCCAATGCCACCCTGGTTGGTGCCAGTGGCCTGCCCTCTGCTAGCCTAGTAACTTTGCTAGCTGATGGTGTCAGGCATTTCTCTCTGACTGGCAGAAGTCACTCTGCAACCACACAGACATTCAGTGTGCTCTGGTGGCCAGAGTGGCAATGGGATCCTGTGGGATATTCAGCAGAGTGTGTCCAGCAGATCCAGGGAGGTTCTGCTGCACCTCTACTCTGCCCTGCTGAGACCTCATCTGGAGTACTGCCTTCAGGTTTGGACTGCCCAGTTTCAGAGGGACAGGGATCTGCTGGAGAGGGTCCGAGGAAGGGCTGTGAGGATGCTGAGGGGACTGAGCACTGCCTGGTGAGGAGAGGCTGAAGGACCTGGGGATGCTTAGTCTGGAGAGGAGAAGATTGGACTGGATGAGGCACTTGGTGCCATGGTCTGGCTCATTGGCTAGGGCTGGGGGATAGGTTGGACTGGGTGAGCTTGGAGGTCTCTTTCGACCTGCTTGATTCTGTGATTTAATCAATGTTTATTACTATCTGAGGCTGGGAGTCAGGAGCAGGGGGACAGGCTCTGCTCACTGCTGCCTGGGATAGGACAAGGAGCAATGGATGGAAGCTGCAGCACAGGAGGTTCCAGCTCAACACAAGGGCAACTTCTTGCCTGGAAGGGTCCCAGAGCCTTGGCACAGGCTGCCCAGAGAGGCTGTGGAGTCTTCTTCTCTGGAGCCTTTGCAGGCCTGTCTGGATGTGTTCCTGTGTGCCCTGAGCTGCATTGTCTGGTCCTGCTCTGGCAGGGGACTTGGAGTGGATGAGCTCTTTGGGTCCTTTCCAGCCCCTGACACCCTGTGAGCCTGTGAACTCTTCCTGGGTTTGTCTGTCCCTGCTCTTCACCTCCAGAGGGACAAAGTGGCTGACGAAAAGCAACCCAGAGCCAAGCAGACTGAGAAGCTTCCTTCTGCACCACACTTTTGTAGCATTTCACTTTTCCCCCTTGCCTGTTGCTTCTCTGTCAAGTGCTGATTTGCCTTTTTTTTTTCTTTCTTTTTTTGTTTTCTTTTAAATTTCTTCCCCTTTCTACAGTTAATTTATGACTCAAACACCCTTAAAAAAAAGAAAAAGGCAAATACACGAAATAGCTGTGACTATTAAAAAATAATTACATTGTGCTGGAGTTTCAAACGCTGCATAATCTTTTAAATAACAGGGAACTCGTGATGCCTTTTTTTTTGCCACCCCCCCCTTTTCTAATTAGAGGTGCTAATGGGTAGACACTGCAGGAAGAGTAAAGCCAAGAGGCAAATATCTCAGTGGGTCCAGAGAGTGTAATAATTCCAGCAGCTCTGTTACTGTGCATGCCTGAGCGACTCTGGCCCTCGGTGCCTGAAGGATTTGTTGAACCTGAGGAGCTTCTGCTTAAGCAGTTTGTCAGGGACAGGCGTGTGCAGGATGCTACTTTGAGGCTTTAAGTGGGTGACCATGACCAGCCTGAGAGGTCTTCCTTTGACACCCTAAAATGGGGATATTCTCAGTTGGCTTTGTTTTTCCTCCCTCCCTTCCCTATACCTCACCTAGATTTCGTTGTCCCATTTTAGAGCCAGGACTCCAGGAGAGTGAAGTCTCTGATGGAAACTGCTCTGTGCTGGGGGCAAAGCATCTGCCAGGGCTCTGTGGTCACCGTGGGATGGTTCGGGGGTTTGGAAGGGACCTCAAAGCTCAGCCAGTTCCATAGGCAGGGACAGCTGTGCACAGGTTGCTCAAGGACTCATCCAGCCTGGTACTGAACATCTCCAGGGAGGTTGTGGAGCACAGAAGCACAGAATGTGATCATAGATCATGTTGGGTGCTTCAGTGCTCCACAACCTCCCTGGGCAACCTGGAGGAGGTTCCACACTACTCACCCCATTTTGCCCCTTTTCCCCCTCCAAACCCACAGCACCTGGGCTCTGTTGGAGTCTCCTCCCACCCCAAGTGTGGCCACTTTGCCCTCTCCACTCACTCCCCTATTTAATCCCTCCCAGGACAGGCAGAAGCCCCAAGCTGTGCCCAACTGGGCAGAGGATCCTCCTCCTGTGGTCACTGGTGAGTGCCCCTCGTGCACACTGGGTGAGTGGTGGAGGTTGCCAAAGGCTGGGGGGCCTGGTGGCCCCCCAGTTAGCTAGGAATAGATCTCATTGATGGTCACTGCAGCACAGAATTGTCAGGGCTGGAAGGGACCTCAAGGATCTTCTAGTTCCAAGCTCCCTGCCATGGGCAGGGACAGCTCAGGCTAGATCAGGTTGCTCAGAGCCACATCCAGCCTGGCCTGAAACACGTCCAGGGATGAGGCTTTCACCACCTCCCTGGGCAACCCCTGCCAGGCTCTCACCACCCTCATGCTCAACAACTTCATTCTCACATCCAGTCTGAGTCTCCCCGTTTCCAGTTTTGTTCCATTCCCCCTCCGTCCTATCATTCCCTGACAGCCTAAAAAGTCCCTCCCCAGCTTTCTTGTAGCCCCCTTCAGATACTGCAAGGCCACAAGAAGGTCTCCTTGGAGCCTTCTCTTTTCCAGACTGCACAGCTCCAACTCCCTCAGTTTGTCTCCCTAGGAGAGCAGCTCCAGCCCTCTGCTCACAGGATGTCAGGGGTTGGATGGGACCCATAGAGCTCATCCAGTCCAAGCCCCCTGCCAGAGCAGGACCAGACAATGTAGCTCAGGGGACCATAATTTAGCTCAGGATCATCCTCTGGACTCCAGAGTGTCTCAGCTTCCCTCACCTGCAGTAGGAGAGACCTCCTTCTCCTCTGCAGTGCAGTCTGTTGGTGAAGTGAATGCAGCCTTAGGCTCTTGCAATGAGCATTGCTCCCTTTGCCTCCAGGCCAGCAGGGGACCAAACATCCACAGCTGAGCTCCTCCTGAGCTCAAGATGGTTCGTTCCTGAGGTCTGTTCTCCTTTCTGCTTTGAAACAGGGCCACTAGGTAGCTAAATAATTAAGTCCCATAGCTTTTGTGGTTTAGAACAGACTTTGCTATTTCAAAGAAGGGGGGAAAAAGTCAGTGGGGCAGGGCAGGAACTAATCCTGCTCCCCTCAGACCCGGGCTTGTCACACTGCCTTGCTCTGCAAGTAATTAAATGTGGTAGAGATCTTGATTAACTCAGCTAAAGAAGTTAATTAAAGTGGGTGCATAAAATTGGGTTTGGGCCTCCAGACAGGTTTCCCACCTTTGGAGTTAGAAACAAGTCCCAGGCCAGCACTGGTGCGGTGCTGGGGGAGCCTGGGTGCAAACGTGCTGAGCTTGGGGAGCTGCTCTCCAGGTTTTACCTGGAAGGAGGTTGGAGTGAGGTGGGGGTTGGCACCAGGTGATAAAATGAGAGGTCATGGCCTGGAATTGTGCCAGAGGAGGGCTAGTTTGGAGATCAGGAGAAGTTTCTTTGCTGTGAGTGCTCAGGGATGGGCACAGGCTGCCCAGGGAGGTGGTGGAGTCACCACCCTGGGAGGTGCCCAAGAGATGTGTGGCCAAAGCACCTGGGGACATGGGTGAGTGGGGTTGGGTTAGACTGGATGAGCCTAGAGGGCTTTTCCCACCAAAAGCTCTGTGATTCTAAGTGCCACAGACTTTCCTTGCTGGTGTCCTGTGCTCAGGTGGGATCAGCACTTGAAGTGTCCCACTAGGGTCTGAGTGCAGCTCTGAAATGGGCTTGTGTGACTAAGAGAAGCAGCTTGGGGACATGAAGGGCACCTCGCAGCAGCATGAGACCCAGGTCCCAGTGTGGAAGCAGGGACAAGCTGCCTGGTTTGGGGGAGTTCTGAGTTACCTATTGCCATGCAGGACTTGGGCTGTGGCAGGCTGGCAGAGGAATGCTTTGGCAGGTCAGAGGAGTGACCTGGAGGCAAAAACCCTGAGCTTGGGGCACCCCACACATGCTCTGAAGCAGCAGGGTTTGGCTGGGACCCACACTAGGGACTGGCACATATTTTGCTGTCAGAAACTTAGAGAATCCAGAATTTGGAGAGTGGTCAGGGACTGGCATGAGCTGCCTAGGGAGGTGGTGGAGTCGCCCAGCCTGGCTGTGTTTAGGGCTATGGTTTAAGGAGAATCTTGCAGAGCAGGGTCTAGGTTGGACTTGGTGCTCCTGAGGGGCTGTGCCAGCCTGGGTGTGTCTGTGGTTCTGTGGCAGACCCTTTTAATTCTGCCTGTTTTTAACCCATGTGCTTGCTTTTGTCCTCCCTGCCCTGCAGAGCTCACTCCTCCAGCTCTGCAGGACAGAAGGCAGACAAGTGGAGGCCTCTGTTTTCCTGGCCATGTGCTGCAAGTGGAGGGGAGGCTGAGGGGAGCTGTCTTCTGCATCCTGTCCCACAGATGTGACAGACTAAAGGTCATTAGGGCCAGGCCTGAGATCACTGTTGCTGAATATAACCCCTGCACGGAGAGGCTAAAAAAGGAAAAGCAAATGGCACACTCTGTCTGCATCTGGAGTGGGGAGAGGAGTTGCTAGGAAACCACAGGAGCTCAAAATGCATATGACCTAATCTGGAAGATAATTTATATGATGAAAATAATAATACTAATGACAGCCACTTACAGGTTGGAATGATTAATTTGGTGATCTTGGAGCCCACGTGTTTGAGGGCAGGATGGAAGTAGCTCCCGAGGACTTTGGGCTCCTTCTTGCTTTTTAGGGAACTAAGGGCTCAGAAGAAGCAGGAAGGGGCAGTGATGTGCAGTGGCAGGGCAAGGGGCAATGGGTGTAGAAGTAATGCCACATGGCTGTGCGGTCTGGGGAGGAGAAGGTTCCAAAGAGACCTTCTTGTGGTCTTGCAGTATCTGAAGTGGGCTACAAGAAAGCTGGGGAGGGACTACTGAGGCTGTCAGGGAGTGATTGGACTGGGGGGGAATGGAGCAAAACTGGAAATGGGGAGAGTCAGACTGAATGGTAGGAAGAAGTTGTTGAGCATGAGGGTGGTGAAAGCCTGGCAGGGGTTGCCCAGGGAGGTGGTGGAAGCCTCATCCATGGAGGTGTTTAAGGCCAGGCTGGATGTGGCTGTGGCCAACCTGAGACAGTGTGAGGTGTCCCTGGGCATGGCAGGGGGTTGGAGCTGGATGCTCCTTGTGATCCCTTCCAGCCCTGACTGATCTATGACTTGCTCAGTGTGAGGGTGCTGGAGCCCTGGAGCAGGCTGCCAGACAGGCTCTGGTGCTCCCTCCTCTGGACACATTCAAAACCTTGCTGGATGTGTTCCTGTGTGACCTGCCCTGGGTGCTCCTGCTCTGGCAGGGGGGCTGGACTGGATGAGCTTTCAGTGTCCCTTCCAGCCCCTGACATTCTGTGACCCTGTGCAGGTGGAGTGCTGGGAGGGTGCTGCATGTAGCTGTCAGTGCCCTGGGTACCTGCCTTGGGGGCTGGGAGAGAAGAATCTGACTCCATCTCTTAGCTGCTTAGGAGAAGAGCCAGCAGCTGGAGGTGCTGGGCAACTGGAGGTGCTGGGCAGCTGGCAGGCTCAGGGAAGAGCTCATTGCATTTATCAGTGGTTTTCACCTAGTTCTCATGCAGAAAATGTGCACTCCTGATCTGTGTGGTGTAACAAACTGTTGAGTTACAAGCTATGACACAATTGTGTATCTGCTGGACATCTGCAGAGTTCCGCAGCTGCTGTGCTGGAGCAAGGAGCAGACCCCTGGCAGCTGCTGTCTCTGCAGGTCCCAGGTCCACTCCTGGCCCCACTTTGCACTGGTGGAGCTGAATGGCTGGAAGGGACTGAGACACATTTCAACCAGACTCAGCTGCTCAAGGTCTTGAACACCTCTGGGGAGGAGGCAGCCACAACCTCTCTGGGCAGACAGTGCCAGAGTCTCACCACCCTCCTACTGCACAACTTCTTCCTCAGCTCCAGTCTAACCCTCCTCTGCCTCAGCTCCAAACCATTTCCCTTGTTCTGTCTCTACACAGCCTTGTGAGAAGTCTCTCTGCAGCCTTCCTGTAGCTCCCTTCAGCTATTGAAAGGCAGCTTTAAGGTCCCCCCAGTCTCTTCTCCAGGCTGCACCCTCCCAGCTCCCTCAGACTGTCCTCATAGCAGAGCTGCTCCAGCCCTTGGGGCATTTTTGTGGCCTCCTCTGGACTCACTCCAAGAGCTCTGTGCCCTTCCTTGTGCTGGGGGCACCAGAACAGGACACAGTACTTGAGGTGGACTCTCAGCAGGGAAGAGTGCAGGGGCAGGGTCCCCTCTCTGGACTCTCTGACAGAATTCAGGCAGGAGTTCAGCCAAGGACTCAGTTTGTGCTTCTGAGTGGGAAGTGAGTGTGTGGGCTTGGAAAAGCAATGGCTGAAAGCTTCCCCTGGTGGGAGCCAGTTTGCCTCCCTGGGCTCCTGCAGGTTTTCCTTGGCAAGCAGAAAATGGAAACTTCATTTTGGAAAACCTTTCGGAAAGACAATAGAGTGGTTAAGGCATGAGCTGAATCCCCTCTGTGGAGTGCTCTCCTCAGTGGAAGCAGGCAGCAGAGCTTATGCCCTGCCTACAGCCCTGGCAGACTGAGGTGCCACTGCTAACCAAACTGGGCTGCCAAGTCAGGGCTTGGGGTTATCCATGTGCTTGAAGACCCACTGAAACCACAGCACCCTAGAGGGGTTTAGCTTGGAAGGGATCTTAGAGCTCACAGTGGCTGTTTGGAAAGCAAATAGCAAGTGCTGGGGGTGACTCTGCTGGCCAAGTCCTCAACTGGCTCTTCAGAGCCCTGCCAGTGTGGGCAGAGGTAGGGTCTGCAGAGTACCTTCCTGGCTTTTAAATCTTTTTTTTTTTTTTTTTTTCCCCCTAAGACACAAAGTTTGCACATTTGGACTTCCCTTCCTCTCAAGTCCTTAGGTTAAGCAGCTTTTGAACCACCTCTCAGTGTTCTGTCAGCTCTGCTTCTGGGGGAGGTGTGGCAGAGCTGCGTATGGAAATCAGGCAGCGTAGAACTCATTATATTCCTATATCATTGTATAGAACCACTTGCACTCAGACCTTGATCTTATTTTGGGCCTCTTCATTACTTTCCAGAGATGAAAGATTCCCCTCCCCTCCTCTGTGGCTCTCCTTTTAATCCTACCTTACCCTTGGCACCATTAAAGCAACAGAAGATCATTTGCAGTGCGCTGTGTCGTTTAATCTTTCCCCACCCGGAGGAACATCGAGTCCCACCTATTTATAGAACAATGCACAGAATCTGGACTTTAATGGCTCTCAGCTTCTCTAATAGCCACAGATATCCTGCCTGATTAAACACAGAACTTTGGAACAAGGCTTGGAGCATGCAAGACTTGCAGAGGGACCTGCAGGATGGTTTGGAAGGCTCTGAGGTGCTGAGACTGTTCCCTTCCTACTGCAGACTTCCTCTGGTTCATCTGAAACTCTCTGGTGGGGGTCTGTTGGAGTTTGGAAGTGTTTTGGGGTGTAAATCAGGGTGTCAGAGTTTCTGTTAAATCATACATTTCCAATAAAAGAGCCTTGTGCTGGGGTAGTTTAGCTTGAAGGAGTCCTTGGTGCTCTACAGCTCCCTGAGAGAAGTTTGGAGTGAGGCTGCTGTTGGCCTCTTCTGCCAAGTGACTAACAACAGGATAAGAGGAAATGGCCTCAAGCTGCACCAGGGGAGGGTTAGGTTGAATATTAGGAAAAAAGTCTTCCTTGCAAGAGTGGTCAGGCACTGGCACAGGCTGCCCAGGGAGGTGGTGGAGTCCCTATCCCTGGAGGTGTTTGAGAACACTGCCTGGTGAGGAGAGGCTGAGGGACCTGGGGCTGCTTGGTCTGGAGAGAAGACTGAGAGGGGATTTGATCAATGTTTATAACTCTCTGAGGGCTGGGGCTCAGGAGCAGGGGGTACAGGCTCTGCTCACTGCTGCCTGGGATAGGACAAGGAGCAATGGATGGAAGCTGCAGCACAGGAGGTTCCAGCTCAACACAAGGGCAGCTTCTTGCCTGGAAGGGTCCCAGAGCCTTGGCACAGGCTGCCCAGAGAGGCTGTGGAGTCTCCTTCTCTGGAGCCTTTGCAGGCCTGTCTGGATGTGTTCCTGTGTGCCCTGAGCTGCATTGTCTGGTCCTGCTCTGGCAGGGGGCTTGGAGTGGATGAACACTTTGGGTCCCTTCCAGCCCTGATACCCTGTGAGGCTGAGAAGAATCCTGTGGGCATGGTACTTGGGGCCATGGTGGGGTTGGGTTGATGGTTGGACTGAATGATCTTAGAGGTCTCTCATCACCTTAATGAGTCTGTTTTTTCTGAGTCATGACTAGAGAGATGCTGCTCTCCAGTACTGCAGACTAAGGTCCTGTGTTCCTCTGGAAGCCCAGGGTGTGATGAGCACCTGTCTGCCTCTGACTGATCTGCCTACCTCTGTTTCCAGACCTCACTTTTATAACATCTTTCACACAGCTCACACCCCTAATTAGTAGCTCCAAAGTATTCAAGGGATGGAGAAATTAACAGGATTTGATCTGCTGTCACATGCCAACCTCCTAGCCCTGATAGATGAACACTAATTAATGGTGTGGAGGCCTGTGGTTAGCTACAGACAATGAAGGTAATTACCTCCCCTAGTGCTGCTCACACCTCCCGTGGGAGGATAGGGACAAGAACCACAAAGCCTTTGGGTGAAGCTCAAGGGGGGAAAAACGCAGATCTAGAACACCTGTGCCCTTCCTTATGCCCCCTGGAATGAAGCCCAAGAGGAGGAGGATGTGGTGAAGATGTTCTCCTGCCTCCTTGCCTGCTTTCTGGCAGTTGGAGCCCGTTTCATCCCTGCTGCTGCTCCTGGCTGCCCCGGCAGCAGCGAGAGGAGGGAATGGGCTCAGTTGCCAGGAGGGCAGTGCTGATGGGACCAGCAGCTGTGCTCCACCCATCCCTGTGCCCCCCTGCCCTGTGCTAAAGCTTTCAGCATCAATGGAGAGAAGTTGCTTGCCAGGCAGAGAGAGTCCTGGGGAGACTGGTCGACAGCCTACTGAAGATGAGGCAGCAGTGTGCCCAGGTGGGCAGGAGAGCCAATGGCATCCTGGCCTGGCTCAGGACCAGTGTGGCCAGCAGGAGCAGGGAGGTTATTCTGCCTCTGTGCTCAGCACTGCTCAGGCCACACCTTGAGTGCTGTGTCCAGTTCTGGGCCCCTCAATTCAAGAGAGATGTTGAGGTGCTGGAAGGTGCCCAGAGAAGGGCACCAAGGCTGGTGAGGGACCTGGAGCACAGCCCTGTGAGGAGAGGCTGAGTGAGCTGTGGGTGTGCAGCCTGCAGAAGAGGAGGCTCAGGGCAGAGCTCGTTGCTCTCTGCAGCTACCTGAAGGGAGGTTGTAGCCAGCTGGGGTTGGGCTCTGCTACCAGGCACCCAGGGGACAGAACAAGAGGGGACACAGCCTCAAACTATGCCAGGGCAGGTTCAGGCTGGATGTTAGGAAGAAGTTCTTCACAGCAAGAGAGATTGGCATTGGAATGGGCTGCCTGGGGAGTGCCCATCCCTGAAGGTGTTTAAGAGGAGGCTGCACGAGGCACTCAGTGCCAGGGGTTAGCTAATGAGAAGAGTTAGGTGAGAGGTTGGACTGGATGAGCTCAGAGCTCTTTCCCAACCTGGGTAACTCTGAGACTTTGCTGGCAAACAAAGCAGTGCTCAGAAGTCGTTGGATGATGCTGATGAAGTTGCTGTGTGGTGCAATTGGCACTTTGTTGTTCCTCTTGCTCCTGGGGTTTCTGGGGACAGATCTCTTGTGTTGTGCTTTGTGGGGGTATCCCTGCCAAGCCTCTCTCATGGTCCTGTGTGATAAGTGAATGCTCTCAGAAGGTGTGGGTTCATGTCCCTGTTCTGGCAGCCACAGCACCTTGGCTGCATGCCCATATCTGGCAGAAGTGGAATTTGAAGCCTGCCTGGCATGTTTGTCCTGAGAGCTGGAATCTCCTGGGCTGTCAGCAAGAGCTGTGGAGTTATCCTGTGTCCTCCTCTGACCCTGCTGTGTGCAGCCCAATGTCACTGTGTGGTCCTGCTGGGATGCTTCCTGACTGCACTGACCTGGTGGTTGGTGAAGCTGGTGCTTGGCATGGGCAGAGAGGTGGCAGTGCTGGAGCTGGTGGACTATGTGTGAGGCTGCTGTGTTACTGTGTGTGCCCAGCTGATGCTGAGCTTGGTCTGGGGCTGCTTTGGGAGTGGTCTGCACAGCAAACAGCTCCGTGATGGAGAGGAGGAAGAAGGAAAGGTCTGGCTGCTGGGAGGAGCTGCCTTAGCTCCCTGCACAGTGCTCACAGGCAGATCCTGCTTTCCCCAGGCAGATATTTATGTCCAGTCCTGGCTCCCTTGCCCGTTGTGACCTGCCCCCTGCCAGCATTTGCTGGTGCCCTGCTCGCTGCCCAGGGGCTGTCTTTGCTGCCTTTGAGTCAGCAGGAACTGCTGGTGCAAAAAATCAGGCAAACTTCAAAGCCTGGGAGTGAGCAGCATTGCCATGGCTTCAGCTGGTGACCTTGTACAGGACCTAACTGTGCAAGAACCCACGGGGCCAGGAGGAGAAGTGGATTTATCTCAGTTTTCCAGATGAAAAAGCCTGAGTCACAGAGAGGGGAGCAGGGCAAGGCAGTGCTGCTGCAGCACCACTTCATCAAAGCAGACTGGCTGTAGTGGGCACACAAGAGGTTGGCAGGCTCCTGCTCATGCCTCGTGCTGGGCTAGAGCCTGCTGTGAGGCTGGAGTTACCAGCACTGTGTCTGATGGGAGTCTCATGACCTTCAAACCAGCAAAAGCTTGTTCTGAGTCAGACTTTGCAGACCATTGCTGCTGGGTGGAGTGGGAGGAGTGGAGTAATGAGATTCTAGGACTTCTCAAGTTGGGCTGCAAGACATCTGGCAGTGTGGAAGCAGGGAGAGTCTGCAGGGGCCCTTGAGGGATGTGCTGGCAGGCTGCAGAGTGCTCCCATCCATCTGACACACATGATTAGAGGACTGAGACCTGTGCTGTTGTCTCAGCACCACATGTGGCAGCAACAAATGTTGTCCTCTGTCTGCTCATCACTGTCATGCTACAAATCAGTAACCACAACAAGCTCTGCTACCATGTACACCCACTCTTGGTTCTACTTCCTCCTGGCCCAGTGGATATTTCCACACCCACTACTCCAGGCACTGCCTGCAGCTGGTGCAGCAGGGTTGAGCTGCACTCCTCCTGCAGCCCAGGAGCTGCACTGCCCCCAGCCCACAGCTCTGCCTGCAGCTGGTGCAGCAGGATTGAGCTGCATTTCTCCTGCAGCCCAGGAGCTGCACTGCCCCCAGCCCACAGCTCTGCCTGCAGCTGGTGCAGCAGGATTGAGCTGCATTTCTCCTGCAGCCCAGGAGCTACACTGCCCCCAGCCCACTCCCTTCTGCAGGGCTCAGAGTCGTAAAATAACTTGAAGGCAACAGCGCAGAAACTGGTCACTGGAAGCCAGCCTCAAAGCAGGAGAGGGATTCTCACCACTTTCCTTGGCTCCTGCTGCAGGTCTCCTTGACAGGGCAATCTCAGCTGGCATTTGTTTAGACATCTGGGCTGGAGTGGGCACCATCAGCCACTACACAGCCTTCCAACTGTGCTACATAATGAGCCATCTGGACAGAGGCTGCCACACACAGCCCAGGTTTCCAACAGGTTGGGAGGGAAAAAGGGACACCCTCTGGCTGAGATGACCAAGAAGAGGCCCTTGAGGATGGATGAGTCAAATTCTCACACCCTGCAGGTCGTGGCTGGGAGCTGATGTGAAAAGGATATCAAGGCACGGAGCGAGCAGAGTTAGGTGTGGCAAGGATGTGAGCTGGGCACTAGGCCACTGCTAGCAACAAGCTTAGCATCCATAGGTGCATGGACACTAGCCCAGGTTGCTCAAGACCTCATCCAGCCTGGTCCTGAACACCTCCAGGGAGGTTGTGGGGCACAGAAGCACCGAACGTGATCACGTTCGGTGCTTCTGTGCCCCACAACCTCCCTGAGCAACCTGTGCCACTGTCTCCTCACCCTCACTGCTCTGCAACCTGTGCCACTGTCTCCTCACCCTCACTTCTTGCTAACATCCATTTTCAATCTCCCCTTTTAGCAGTCTTCTCCCTTGGGGGTGTTTGGATGAGACTGGGAGCAGTCAAGCCTAGTTGAGAGGTGCCCCTGCCCACGGTGGGGAGGTTGGAGGAGATGATCTCTGAGGTCCCTTCCAACCTGAGCCATTCTATGATTAAAAAAAAAAAAAAAGAAAAGGCTGTTTTCTCCTCCCTGACAAACTGGTAAATACCCACAACCAACAGCACCACACTCCACACAGCCTCATGGTGGCTGACAACAACTCCATGCTCTGCAAGTGCCAGCTCCAACTTTGGAGCTTCTTGAGTCCCCCAACCCCATCCCATGCTGGGACCTGAGTCATGCTCTGTTGCTGAGCCCTTCTCTGCTTTGCTCCTCCCCCTCTTTCTGGCCCTTTCTGTTCCATGCTCCCAAGTTTTCCTTACCCTACCCCCAAGCTCAAGGTGGCAGCTGGGGAGCAGAGCACTACGGCGCTGCCTCCCTTGCTTGCAGGCAGATCAATTATTCTAATGGCCTTGCTCCTGCTGCCTGTGTGGGTTGCCTTTCTCGGGGTCATGATGATGATATAAATCTCATATTAAGCATTCTCTTCATCACCATCTCCCCTCTCCATCCCTCTGCTGAGTGCAGGTCTGCTCACCCTGCCTCTGGTGGGGCTATGGCTGGGTCTGGAGCAGGCTGTTTGTGCCTCAGAAAGGCGCTCGTGTCCTTACTCTTCCTCCTGGCTTAAGCCCCTTCTAAGCATCTCCATAGTTACCTCTTCATCAGTCTGCAGAGTCAGAGCTGCCTGTTTGCAACCATCACATGAGCAGCTCTTGCTGTCAGGAACAACCTCCCTCCATCCACTGCCATCTGATAAGATGTAGCTGCTTCCTTGCCCACTCCTTCCTCTCTTCTGCAGGTAGATTCTGCCTGAGTGCTGTCCTCCAGCCACCGCACAAAGTGGTCACTTCCCTGCTTCACCAAGTGGGTATCATCCACCCTGGCAGCTTGCCTCAGTTTTCAGCTCCGTATCATAGAATGGTTTAGGTTGGAAAGGACCTCAAAGCTCATCCAGCTCTAACCTCCTGTGCCATAGGCAGGGACACCTCTCACTGGCACAGGTGGCTCAAGGCCTGAGGATCACGTCCAGATGATCAGTTCAGTTGGAGACCTCTAAGATCATAGAATGGTTTAGGTTGGAAGGGACCTTAAAGGTCCTTCAGTTCCAAGCCCTCCTGGCATGGGCAGGGATACTTTAGGTTGCTCAAAGCCTCATCCAGCCTGGCCTTGAGCACCTCTAGGGGGAAGGCAGCTGCAACCTTCCTGGGCAGCCTGTGCCAGTGTCTCCCCACCCTTACTCTAAAAATTCCTTCCTCATCTCCAGTCTCGCTCTCCCCTCTCCTAGCTCAAAGCCACTGTCCCTCATCCTGCCTTTCCCAGCCCTTGTCAAAAGTCCCTCCCAGCTCTCCTGGAGCCCTCTTCAGGCATTGGAAGGCTGCTCTGAGGCCTCCCTGGAGCCTTCTCTTCTCCAGGCTGAACAGCCCCAACTCTCCCAGCCTGTGCCCATAGGGGAGGTGCTTCAGCCTCTGATCCCCTTCATGGCCTCACCTGGAGCTACTACAACAGTCTGATGTCCTCCTTGCACTGGGGACACCAGAACTGGAGCAAGTGCTGTAGGTGGAGTCTCACCAGAGCAGAGTGGAAGGGCAGAATCCCCTCCCTCCTCTTGCTGGTCCCATTTCATCAGCTCACCCATCCCAGGTCCAACTTTGGTGGCTTCATGTGAGAGTGGCTCTGCAAAAGGGTTTTGTCCCTGGACAGTTTGTTCTTTCCTGGAAATACAGACCCTGGAGGGTGAAATGAGGATTCCATTCCAAGGATTTGGCAGTGCATTGCTTGTTCTCATGGAGTCAAAGGCCAGCAGATAATAGATGAAATGAATTGAAGAGACTAAGAAGCTGCAGTCCTCAAAAAGCATCTTTGCTGCTGAGCTGAAAGCAAGCACTGCGCTTACCCAGGGGCTGCATTTGGGGCTGGCAGTTGTGGTTTAGCCTCTGTGAAAGCCACCACTAAAGCCATGCTAATCCCTCTCAGATTATCAACCACTCCAGAGCCTTGGCTTGTTTAGCAAATCTAACCATTAAAGAATAAATGCACTTGACACAGAGCTTGTCACAGCCTCTCAGCTTTGCCTTTCTCCCCTCTCTGCTGTGCAGATGGCAGGAGGCTCTCAGCAGTCTGGGGGGTTCCCTTTCTGCACTCCTGTAACTCACAGAGTGTCAGGGGCTGGAAGGGACCCCCAAAGCTCAGCCAGTCCAACCCCCTGCCAGAGCAGCATCTCCTAGAGCAGGTCACACAGGAACACATCCAAGAGAGGTTTGAATATCTCCAGAGAGGGAGACTCCACAACCCCCCTGGGCAGCCTATGCCAGGCTCTGTCACACTCACAGGCAAAAAATTCCTCCTCAGGTTCCCATGAAACTTCCTCTGCCTCAGCTTCCACCATTGCCCTTGTCCTGGCACTGGGCATCACCCAGCAGAGCCTGGCTCCAGCCTCCTGCCACTCACCCTGCACACACTGATACCCATTGCTGAGGGCACCTCTCAGGCTCCTCTGCTCCAAGCTCCCAGCCCCAGCTCCCTCAAACTTTCCTCCTACCAGAGCTGTTCCATTCCCTTCAGCATCTTTGTGGCTCTGTGCTGGACTCTCTCAAGCGGTTTCTTGAGGTTCTTCTTGACCTGGGGTGCCCAGAGCTGGACACAGGACCCCAAATGTGGCCTCAGCAGGGCAGAGCAGAGGGGGAGGCTGCATCTGTTCCCTACTCCACCACAGGGCAATCATGTGCAGAGAAGCTGTGGAGACTCAAAGCCTGGCAGTGCTGAAAGACAGGTTGGATGGGGCCTTGAGCAGCCTGGTCCAGCAGGAGGTGTCCCTGCCCGTGGAGAGGGGCTGGAACTAGATGAGCTTTAAGGTTGATTCCAACCCAAGCCGTTCCCTCGGTGGGAACAGTGCTGTGGCTTGGGCTGTCTCTAACTTCTAAACAGTGAATTGTGCTGCTGCTGCTGCTGCTGCCAAAGGAGCAGCATCTCCTCAGCTGTTAGCAGCTGCCTCGACTTTCTCTTTCTAGGGTTGAAAAGTGGGAGGTGTGGTCCTCCAACCAGCACCAGCTACTTGTCTCCTTCTCCTTAACACCACATCCTCGCTGCACACCCAAGACAGCAAGAGAGAGAAAGGCTCCAGAGCTATCTGAATTACAAAGTCATTCTCTTGTCAAGCCTTTTAAGTGTCAAACTCTCTTTTAAATCCAAATGCTGTGACATTCACAGGAGAACAGCAGCATTTCAAAGTCAGGAAGGTCTATTCTTAGTACATCAGTCAAAAAGAGAGGAGGGAAAGAAGAGGGAGGGGAAAGAAAAAAAAAGTCTTGGGGAAAAAAAACAATTTTACCAAAATGAAGCTTGTCAGAAATGATCAATTCATCTTCCACTCAGCTTGACCTGGACCTTGCTGCGTGCCAGAGGACGGAATCTGATGATGCAGCACAATAATCTCCGATTGCCAAATCTCCTTGCAATTAACTCCCTTGCACTGCAGCTCTGGCAAGGAAGAATTTCTCTTCAAGGTGATGAAATCCCTGCTAGTTGGGTCCTGGGTGGCTGTTCCTTCTCTGTTTTTAGGGAGATTTCTCCTCAGTTAGTTGAAGAGATCCTAGAATCCTTGACTCAGTCAGGGTTGGAAGGGACCACAAGGAGCATGCAGCTCCAACCCCCCTGCCATGCCTGGGGACACCTCGCACTAGCTCAGGCTGGCCACAGCCTCATCCAGCCTGGCCTTAAACACCTCCAGGCATGAGGCTTCCAACACCTCCCTGGGCAACCCCTGCCAGGCTCTCACCACTCTCATGCTCAACAACTTCTTCCTAACCTCCAGTCTGACTCTCCCCATTTCCAGCTTTGCTCCATCCCCCGCCACTCCTATCACTCCTTGACAGCCTACCTGATGCTGATGAGTGGCAGCAACCTCCCAGGATCTTATTCATGCTCTTTAAATATCTCTTCTTGCCAGACCAGCATCTCCTCAAGAGATAAGGGGCAAAGTGAGGACTGAACCCATCCTAACCCAGTGGGACACCAGGGCTGTGCTGCTCGTTCTGCCTTCAGCAGCACAGTCCCCACAGTGCTCTGGAGAGCCCAGAAACATAGAATTACCCAGGCTGGAAAAGACCTCTGAGCCCATCCAGTCCAAACCTGTAAGGGCTTGCAATGTCAGGACAAGGGGCAATGGGTTTAAACTGGCAGAGGAGAGATTGAAAGTGGATGTTAGGAAGAAGTGAAGGTGGTGAGAGCCTGGCACAGGTTGCCCAGGGAGGTGTTCAAGGCCAGGTTGGATGAGGCCTTGAGTAACCTCTACTAGTGGGAGGTGTCCCTGCCTATGGCAGGAGGTTGGAACTGGCTGAGTTTTGAGGTCCCTTCCAACCTTACCATTCTGTGATTCTATAACCTATCACCCAACACTACCTAATCAACTAACCCCTGGCACTGAGTGCCTCATGCAGCCTCCCCTTAAACACCTCCAGGGATGGGCACTCCACCACCACCCTGGGCAGCCCATTCCAATGCCAATCACTCTTGCTGGGAAGAACTTCTTCCTAACATCCAGCCTGAGCCTGCCCTGGCACAGCTTGAGGCTGTGTCACTGCTTGCCCCAACCTTCAAATGTCACATCCAGACAAGGTGACTTTTGCCTTTGTTATTTCTCTTTGGAGAGCTTCAGTCTGCAGTCCACAGAGCTGAGATTAACATGGGCTGGAGCCTTATCTTGAAACCTGCTTGTCCATGGTAATAATCCTTCTCCAATGACATGCAGCTTCTCAAGTGTTTATAAAATCATTTTTTCCTCAGTTAAATGAGAAAAATGAGTTTTATTTAGCATGCTGGGAACTTAGGGAAGATATCTGTGCTGCTGCTTCTGGGCTGCACCTTCTAAACCCTGTTTGTAAGGAGCTGCTACTGCTGCTGGGCTCTGTCTTCAGGAACTGAAAGGGTGCAAAGAGCTTTTGGCAACCTTCTTGAAGCCATGGGAATGCTTTTGTGTCTCTGATTAGATGGGAGGAGGCTTTCCCTGTGCCTGAAGAAGGGATTCAGTTCAGTGGAGGGTGAGTACTGCAATAAATGTGTTCTCAAATCAGACCCTTAACATCCCTCTCTATGTCTTGACCATCTCCAGAGATGTTCTTAATATGCTTCTGCCTCTCCTCTTTAGCATTCATGCAGTGATGATCATGTGGAAATTACTCACACTTCTGACTTGGGAAAACTTTCTTAGCCCAGAACTTCATCCAATAGCAGGGGAATTAGAAATTCAAATTGGGGGAGAAATTATACACTCTGTGTATCAATACAGCAAACATTATAAAAGCTGCAATCAGTCACAGCAGCAGCAAAGGTGGTGACACAAGCTCCTTGTCACCAAGTGGATCACAGCCCAGTGAATAAAGGGAAAGGTGAATCAGAACAAGAAACTTGTGTGCTGCCTGCCTGGGCAGCCAATCCCAGAGCCTCACCACCCTCCTACTGCACAACTTCTTCCTCAGCTCCAGTCTCACCCTGCTCTGCCTCATCTCCAAACCATTCCCCCTTCTCCTGTCTCTACACACCCTCAGCAAAAGTCTCTCTCCAGCCTTTTTGTAGGATCCCTCCAGCTCTTGGCAGGCAGCTCTGAGGTGCCCCTGGAGCCTTCTCCACACAGCAACATCCAGGTTGGAAAAAAGAAAGACCCTCAGAGTGACCAAGTTCAAGCTGAACACCCAGGCTGTCCAGACTGCACCCCCACAGCTCCCTCAGCCTGTGCTCACAGCAGAGCTGCTCCAGCCCTTGGATCATCTTCATGGCCTCCTCTGGACTCACTCCAGCAGCAATGTGCCCTTCTGCTGGGGACAGCAGAAGTGGAGGTAGTATTCAAGGTGAGGTTTCAGCAGAGCGGAGCCAAGGGGCAGAATCCCCTCTCTTGCCCTGCTGCCCACATTCCTCTGGCTGCAGCCAGCACACAGCTACCTGCTGGGCTGCCTGAGGGCACTGCTGGCTCTCCTCAATCAACACCCCCCAAGTCTCTTTCTTTAGAGCTGCTCTCAACCCACTCTGCACCCTCCCTGGATCTGTTCCTGGGCCTGGCCAGCTGCAGGATTTTGCACTTTGGCTTGTTGACTCTCATGCAGTTGTCACTGGCCTACTTCTCCAGCCTGTCAAGATCCTTCCAGATGGTTCCATCCACATTCTGCTGCATGCCTAATGGGGGAAACAACTTTCCCTCCAGAGCACCTCCTGGGGTCAGAGCGGTTCGATGTTGCCTGTGCACTGTGCCAGTGTTGCTGCAGGTGTGTGTAGAACCCAGGCTGGGAACCTGCAGCTCATCCCTGCCAACCCAGGCTGGGAGCCTGCAGCTTATCCCTGCCAACCCATCTCCGTGCCCACAGGTTGCGCTCTGCAGCGCTTGGCACTGCCGACGGTGCCCCCGAAGCCTGGCAGTGCCCAGCAGGGGCTGAGTGCTGCTTACCTTCTGCGCCCTCCTCTTGTCTGCTCGCTGGTTCTGGTGGTAAATGCGGCTGAAGTTGGACACGATGACAGGCACCGGCAGGGCAATGACCAGGACCCCGCTCAGGGAGCAGATGGAGCCGAAGATCTTCCCCGCAATCGTCTTGGGCACCATGTCCCCGTAGCTGGAGGGGAGACAACAGAAGGGAGACCTCTGCTTCAGGCATCACAGAGTCACAGAGTGTCAGAGGGACAGCTCCAGGCTGGATGGAGAATGGCTGAGAGCAGCCCTAAGGAACAGGCCCTGGGGGTCTGGGGTGATGAAAAGCTCAACATGAGCCTGCAGTGTGAGTGCAGCCCAGAGAGCAACTGAGTGCTGGGCTGCAGCAAGAGCAGTGTGGGCAGCAGGGCAAGGGAGGGGATTGTGCCCCTTTGCTCTGCTCTCCTCAGAGCCCACCTGCAGTCCTGTGTGCAGTTCTGGAGCCCCCAGCACAGGAAGGACATGGAAGTGTTGGAGCCAGTGCAGAGGAGGCCACCAAGATGCTGAGAGGGCTGCAGCAGCTCTGCTGTGAGGACAGGCTGAGAGAATTTGGGCTCTGCAGCCTGGAGAGGAGAAGGCTGCCAGGAGAGCTTGGAGTGGCCTTGTAGGGTCTGAAGGGGCCTACAGGAAGGCTGGGGAGCAACTATTGACAAGGGCTTGGAATGACAGGACAAGGGGCAATGGGTTTGGACTGGCAGAGGGGAGATTTAAAGTGGATGTTAGGAAGAAGTGAGGGTGGTGAGAGCCTGGCACAGGTTGCCCAGGGAGGTTGTGGAGCACAGAAGCACCAAACGTGATCTTTGATCACATTCAGTCCCTCTATGCTCCACAAACTCCTTGGTGGTGTTCAAGACCAGGCTGGATGAGTCCTTGAGTGACCTGCACTAGTGATAGGTGTCCCTGCCTATGGCAGGGGGTTGGAACTGTGTGGTCTTCGAAGTCCCTTCCAACCTTCCCATTCTATGATTCTATGACCTGAAGAGATCACCGAGCGCAACCCCCTGCCCAACCCAGGATCTGCACAGGAAAGCATCCAGGGGGTGCAGGTCACTAAGTGCTTGTTCCTGGAGCACAGGAGAGACATTTTGCTCCCCATCCTGCCTACCCACTCAGGATCCAAGTGGCCCTGAGGGTATCCTTTGGTTAAGAAGCTGTTAAGTACCTTAGGCTGTTCCTTGTCTTCCCTCACCACGTTCCCCCTTTCACCCAGTAAGGATTGCAGCTTTGCCCTGCCCCTCCTGTTCATACCATAGAATTCTGACTTGGCCTGATACAATCCTCATATTGTGTCCCAGGTGGTTGAACGTCTTAGTTCTCACCAACTGCTCCATCATGAATGGCTCCCTCAACTCTCAGCACAGATTCTGATACCCAGTGTGCACCAGATGTTGGCAATGCAGAGGCTGTGCCCTGCAGCTCTCGTGGAACAGGCTGCCTGGGGGAGAGGGGTTGTGGAGTCTCCCTCTCTAGAGATATTCAAGAACTGTCTGGATGTGTTCCTGTGTGATCTGCTCTCTGGCAGGGGGTTTGGACTGGCTGAGCTTTGGAGGTCCCTTCCAGCCCCTGACACTCTGTGACTCTCTCCTGCACTCAGTGGCCAGACAGTGTGTGGCCAGAAGCTGATGAGCACTACTGCTGAGCTATCTCAGCCACTTGTGTCCCAGGAAAGGTTTACTCTAGACCTCAGTGGCAGCTTTCCTTGGCATGTTCAGGGTCGGTTTTGCTTGTGTGTGTGTGTAAATTCTTCAGGCTTTGCTAGTTGAAGCTTAATCATCCCAAGCAGAATCCTTTTCCTGCCTTCACCTGCATCAAAACCCTTCAGAATACCTCAAATCAATAGAATCCTATTTTATGTCTATTAACTTTTTTTTTCGGTTGTTTTTTTAAGCTGCTGCTTCATGCAAAGATGGTTTGAAAGCTCTGCCTGAATGACTTCTGCCTCATTTAACACCACTCTAAAAATTAAATAAATAATAAAAATCTTTTCTCTTGCCACCCCTTAACACAGCAAGGCTGAAAATTAATCACATGCCTCCAACATGCTCTCAGTGACCTGAAGCACTCAGAGAGAGCCCTTCTGTGCATTTGTAGAAAGTACAATAATAAGTGTCTGGCTCACAGTCTGCCTTGTTAGAGTTCTGCTCTTACATGCAGGCTCAGAGCTACCTCATTACTTGGGACTTCAGAGATGGTGCTTTGAAACTCCATCAGGCTGGCTTGGAGCAGAGGATTTTGCTGCAGACATGCAGGACTTCATTTCTGGAACTATTAGAATCATAGAATCACAGAATCATAGAATCAGTCAGGGCTGGAAGAGACCACAAGGACCATCCAGTTCCAACCCCTCTGTCATGCCCAGGGACATCTCACACCAGATCAGGCTGCTCAGCTCCTCATCCAACCTGGCCTTAAACACCTCCAGGGATATTCTGGAGTTCTGTATTGGCTGGAACAGGCTGCATGGGAACAAGACCTAAAACTTGTACCAGTGCCTTTATTACAGATGCATAGAATGGGTTGTTGGAAGGGATCATCCAGTTCCAATCCCACTGCCACAGGCAGAGACACCTCACACTAGTACAGGTCACTCAAAGACTCATCCAACCTGGCCTTGAACACCTCCAGGGAGGTTGTGGAACACAGAAGCACCGAACGTGATCAAAGATCACGTTCGGTGCTTCTGTGCTCCACAACCTCCCTAAGCCAGTGATGCCGGTGTCTTACCACCCTCACTTCTTCCTAACATCCACTTTCAATCTCCTCTCTGCCAATTCAAACCCATTCCTCCTCCTCCTGTCATTCCCAGATCTTGTCAATAGTCCCTCCCCAGCCCTCCTGTAGCCTCCTTCAGACACTGCAAGGCCACTCCAAGCTCTCCTGGCAACCTTCTCCTCTCCAGGCTGCAGAGCCCCAACTCTCTCAGCCTGTCCTCATGGTAGAGCTGCTGCAGCCCTCTCAGCATTTTGGTGACCTCCTCTGGACTGGCTCCAACATTTCAGTGTCCTTCCTGTGCTGGAGGCTGCAGAACTGCACACAGGATTCCAGATCCTGCTGCACTGAATCATAGAATCATTAAAGCTGGGAAAGACTTTTAAGATTAAGGCCACAAAAGACCTCCTTTGACTTTGGCCATGGTGGGGTTTGGAAGGAGCCTGTGAAGCTGCAATTGTTTTGCTGCTCTGTTGACATCTGCAGCTGCTGCAATATAAATTGCTGGAGGGACTGTTTTGGTCCTGATGGTGCCATGAGGCCACATGGCATATTTATAACAGGTCCAGAGCCAAATAATCTCAAATATTGGATTTCAGTTAGTACTAATTGGTCATTTTAGACCCAAAACTTCTCTTCCCCAGGCTGGAATGAGAGAACTCAACTTTCCCAGTCATTTGTTTAGTAAAAGGCAACTTGTCACCTAAAAAACTTCTCCAGAAAGTGCCTTTTAAGTAATTAATCAATAATCTCATTAGGGCAGAGAGAAGATAGAAGAGTCAGGTAATGATTAATATTCAGAGGCTCTATCTGGGTGTAATAAAACAACAGGAGGCTGCAAACTCAGGAAACTTCTGATGTGACCTCCAGTAAATCATTCCAGTTGCTCTCCCTCAGCTGCCCAGTCGGTTGGGGAGCAGCAGTTGCTATGTTCAGTAGGCCCTGGGTGTTCAGAGCAGGAGCTGCCCCATGCTCTGGGGGTACCCAACACCCAGCAGTGCTCCTCCAGTGCTGCTGTGCCGCAAGGGTTGATGACAGGAGGCAGTTGTACATGGTCTGGAGCAAAGAGCCTGTGCTGGCTCCAGGCTGGCCCAGAGCTAAAGGCTGAGCACTGTCTGGGTTGGATGTGGGATGTGCCTGGAGACAAGCATCACTTCTGCTCATTCTGCCATCCAACTCTGGTTAGAGGGCAACAGATTCAGGCAGCATCACTTGCTGAATGCCTTGCTCTGCTTGCTGGATGCCTTGCTCTGCTTGCTGGCTGTGCTGGGTGAGGTACCCTCCCTGACAGCCCAGCTCTAGGGCTGTGACCTTTGGAGTGCTCCCTCTGCACATGGGTGGTGATTCCAGAGCCCCACACTTGTATCCCATGTTTCCAGTGACATAGCTTGTCCCCTTCTCCTCTCCCTCAGCCCTTGGAAGCCCCATTTCCTACCAAGGAAACACTGCACACAGCCTTCTGCTGTACACCTACAGAGGGACTTTCTGGAGAGGGCACTGCAAGAGGGGACTGGGACATCTCTCCTATGAGAAAAGGCTTTCACTCTGGAAAAGAGCGAGGAGGGGATCTCATCAGTGCTTACACATGGAGGGTGGGTGTCAGGAGGATGGGGCCAGGCTTTGTTCAGTGATGCCCAGTGACAGGACAAGAGGCAACAGGCACGAACTTGAGCAGAGGAAATCTCATGTAGGCAGAAGGAGAAACTTCTGCAAAGGTGGTGGAGCACTGGAGCAGGCTGCCCAGAGGTGGTGAAGCCTCCATCTCTGGAGGCATTCAAAACCCTCATGGATTTGTTCCTGTGTGACCTTCTCTAGGTGACCCTGCCTGGGCAGGGGACTTGGACTGGATGGTCTGCAAAGCTCTCTTCCAACTCCCACCATTCTGTGCTGCACCATGTAAAGGTCAAGTGAAACCTTAAACAGAGCAAGCAGGAAGAAACCAGAGAGCTACTTTTAAGTGGTCACTTTATGGACTGGAAGGGACCGAGAATGCAGAATTTCTGCTTTCTTTTTTTTATCTGCAGTGTGACTCCTGTGTTCCTTGGCTATAAAAGGGGTCATGTGGCACTCACCCTAATTAGCAACTATTAGCCCTGACAGCATATAATGAGCTGTTGTTGTTCTCTCTGTCAGCACAGAAAGTGTTATCAAATAGAGGTCACAGCTCCCCAGCCCTGGTGGCAGCAGCAGAGGTGTCTGCCCACTGCTTGGCTCCCCAGCTGCAGACAGCCATAAATAAGGTGCTGAGCAGCTCATCAAATGACTCACTCTAAAAATAGGCTCTCAGCAGCATCTCTGCCCATCCCATCTCCCTGTGCAGCATTCACAGCCCTAGGAATAGGGAGTTGGAGTCACAAAGCTGGAAGCTCTGATGTTGTAGGGACCTCAGAAGGTGCTGCGGCAGTGGCAGCTCTGTGGGGAGAGTGGAAGAGCTGCTGAGGGGATACTGGCTCCCAGCAGCCTCTCTGAGTGCCAACTTTTCAGCCAGCAGAAAGCAGGCAGCTGCCTGAAGCACCTGGAATAGTGTGGGCAGCAGGACCAGGACAGGGACTGACCTCCGTACTCAGCACTGCTAAGGCCTCACCTTGAATCCTGCTCCAAGCTCCCAGCCCCAGCTCCCTCAGGCTCTCCTCCTGCCAGAGCTGTCCCATTCCCTTCAGCATCTTTGTGGCTCTGTGCTGGACTCTCTCCAGCAATTCTGTGTCCCTCTTGAACTGGGGAAGTCTCTGAGGAACTGGTCTGGTGAGGAGCAGTTGAGGGACCTGGAGTTTTCAACCTAGAGAAAAGAGGGACAAGGGAGCCCTCACTGCTCTCTACAATTGCGTGAAAGGAGGTTAGAGTGAGGTAAGGATTGGTCTCTTCTCCCTGGCACCAGGTGGTAGAAAATGATGGCTTCAAGTTGCACCAGGGAAGGTTCAGGTTGGACACAAGGAACAATTTCCTGACTGCAAGAGTGGCCAGGCACTGTCACAGGCTGCCCAGGGAGATGCTGCAGTCATCATCCCTGGAGGTGTTCATGGAACACTTGGACATGGCACTCTGGGACATGGTTTAGTGGCCAGGGTGGTGTTGGGTTGATGGTTGGATTAGGTGGTCTTAGAGGTCTTTTCCTGCCTTAATGGCTTTAACCATAAGCCTGTGGCCCTGCATGGTTGGATTGAGGTGGCAGAGCCCACAGGAGGCCATGTGGGCAGCTGGCTCCTGGGTCAGAAGAGGACTCTGCTTTCTCTGGTCACTGTGTTCAAGTGGTCAAGGGAATATCTCCTGCCTGGTGGTGCAAAGCGATGTGGTTCTCACAGCCAGCCTGAGGGGGCCGCGCTCTGTAGCAGAGGGTGGGGACAGAAACAAAGCTGCTGCAGATGATTTGGTATTTCAGCCTGATGCTGCCATTAGCAGCTCTTTGAGAGCTGCTTTATCTCTCTAACCTTTTGCCCAGCACAGCAGAGTCAAAAGAAGATTTCACTCCAGCCTGTAAGCTTCTGCTTTTAGGACAATAAGGACAGGATAATAACATTCTGTGCTGCACAATGGGATGTGATTTTGAAAGCCTTTTGCATGAAAGAGAGAGAATAAAGAGTGGCAGGAGCCTGTTGCTTTCCAGGTGCAGGAGATCCACTTTTAGACTGGGAAGAAATTGCTCTGGAATGTTTGGATTTGCAGAAAGGAAGGGGGAAAAACAGTCTGAAATTCATCCAGGGTGTCTCAGTGGCGTTGTGTGTGTGTGTGTTTGTCACATCTGACAGCTCAGAGGAGCTCACCTGCCTCTCTTTGATAGGTCCAAGTCCAATGTAATCACGGTAATGCTGCTCTGAACCCCCAGTGAAATAATGATGATGTCACTTCCAATGACACACTGAAAACAGCAAATTCCCTTCATGTCCTCCTTGGGCTTGCAAGTGATGAAAGTGAGTGAGCAGCTGTTCTGCAGGGGCTGCAGGTAGCTCTGCTCTTTGGGGTTCAGACAGGCAACAAAGCTGGGGAAGGACCTGGTGAGGAGCAGCTGGGTCTGCTCTTTGGGGTTCAGACAGGCAACAAAGCTGGGGAAGGACCTGGTGAGGAGCAGCTGGGTCTGCTCTTTGGGGTTCAGACAGGCAGCAAAGCTGGGGAAGGACCTGATGAAGAGTAGCTGAGGGAGCTGGGGGAGTTTGCTCTGCAGAAAAGGAGGCTGGGGGAGACCTTCTTGCTCTCTACAACTCCCTGAAAAGAGGTTGGAGGGAGGTGAGGGGGTTGAGATCTTTTCCTTAGTATCAGGTGGGGAAATAAAATTGTACCTAGGGATGGTTTAGGTTGGACATTAGGAAAAAATTCTTTCCTATGACAGTGGTCAGGGATTGGTGCTGCCCAGGAAGTTGCTGGAGTCACCATCCCTGGAGGTGTCCAAGAAATATATGGACATGGCACTTTGAGCCATTATCCAGCAGCATGTTGGGTCAGTGGTTGGACTTGGAGGATTGAAACGGTTCCATGACTCTGCAATTCCTGGCTGCCCTGCCACAGCAGTTGTGCAGCCACCCTGCTGAAGTTACCCCAGCACAGCCCCCATCTCTGGAGCTCAGCAAGCTGCTGCTCATGTGGGCATTGTCCTGCCCAGCTAGCTCAGGGATTTACACCTCCAGGTGTGCAGGGATGCTGCTGCCCTTTCCAGTATCCAAGCAGTGACAGGCAGGGTCTGGACTCGCCGTGTCTTGGGGAAGGGAAGAGTTTCCAGTGAGGTTGTCTGGTGGATCCAGCCCAGCCTTGAGGGGCAGCACTTGTGTGGGGCACTCCTGGAGCCTGGGAGCTTGTCTCCTGGCCACCTTTCTGTCACGGTCTTGTTCTGCGGCTGCAGGAACGGCAGGGCCACTTTCTGTCTGCTTTTTCTATGCCCCTAAGGGAGATGAAGAGACTCTCAGAGCTGTCCCGGACGAGCGCTGAGGCTTGGCTCGCCGGAGCTGACCATGATGCTTTGGAACCCTCGGGGGAGTTTGTTTTGGTCGGGCTCGGTTTTTGGAAGGGGTTTTGCAGACTCGGGCACAGCGAAGGCGCATAAGGACAGGCTGCCTCGGTGGTGTCGGCTGTTTGAGCACAGCAGCCCCAGAAGGAATGGATGTGCCGATGGACGCCTGAGGAGCCTGCGGTGGGGGGAGCCTTGCGGTGCCTCCTCCGCAGCGTGTGGGCAGCGGAGCGGCCGCGGCTGGGAAGCAGCAGAAGCTCTAAAGAGGCTCTCGAGTGGCAGACTCCAGCAGCAAATCAGCTGTGGCCGGGGAAGTACAGAGCCTATTTCATGCTAGGCTTCTTTTAGATTAAATATACTTATTTGCTGCCTTGTTTTGAGCTGGGCAGCTCCCCAGCTGGGCAGTCAACTTCTGCAGAGCTGCTTTGGCTTGCCACTTCTCATCTCTTTTCTTTTTTTTCCCTGGCATATTTTCTTGGTTAATGTCTTCCTGGCTGCCCTCACCCTCCCCAGCTACCCTGCTGGAATTACATCCCTCGGCCCAGCTGTAAGGGCTGTGGAGTGCTGTAGATGTGTATCAGCAAGCAGAGGCTTAGCTCCAGAGCTCACATTTGGTTTGGTTTCTTTGTGAAGCTGCAGCTAACTTAGGAAGGATTTTCCAGGTAGTGTTGGCTTTTTGGGCTTGTTCTGGTCTTTGCAGTTGTGCTTGGCACTGAATGGTGTGTGATAAAAGTCTGAGGGTTGTATCTGAAGTCCTGAGGGAAGGGCTGCTGCTGGGTGATCCTGCTTTGGCAGGGGGGAGTGACTCCAGTGCCTGAAGGGAGCCTGCAGGAATGCTGCAGAGGAACTTTTCATAAGGGTGTCTGCAATAGGACAAGGGGGGATGGTTTGAAGATGAGAGAGGGCAGGGCTAGAGTGGAGCTGAGGCACAGCAGGGTTAGAGTGGAGCTGAGGCAGAGCAGCGCGAGAGTGGAGCTGAGGCAGAGCAGCGCGAGAGTGGAGCTGAGGCAGAGCAGCGCGAGAGTGGAGCTGAGGCAGAGCAGCGCGAGAGTGGAGCTGAGGCAGAGCAGCGCGAGAGTGGAGCTGAGGCAGAGCAGCGCGAGAGTGGAGCTGAGGCAGAGCAGCGCGAGAGTGGAGCTGAGGCAGAGCAGCGCGAGAGTGGAGCTGAGGCAGAGCAGCGCGAGAGTGGAGCTGAGGCAGAGCAGCGCGAGAGTGGAGCTGAGGCAGAGCAGCGCGAGAGTGGAGCTGAGGCAGAGCAGCGCGAGAGTGGAGCTGAGGCAGAGCAGCGCGAGAGTGGAGCTGAGGCAGAGCAGCGCGAGAGTGGAGCTGAGGCAGAGCAGCGCGAGAGTGGAGCTGAGGCAGAGCAGCGCGAGAGTGGAGCTGAGGCAGAGCAGCGCGAGAGTGGAGCTGAGGCAGAGCAGCGCGAGAGTGGAGCTGAGGCAGAGCAGCGCGAGAGTGGAGCTGAGGCAGAGCAGCGCGAGAGTGGAGCTGAGGCAGAGCAGCGCGAGAGTGGAGCTGAGGCAGAGCAGCGCGAGAGTGGAGCTGAGGCAGAGCAGCGCGAGAGTGGAGCTGAGGCAGAGCAGCGCGAGAGTGGAGCTGAGGCAGAGCAGCGCGAGAGTGGAGCTGAGGCAGAGCAGCGCGAGAGTGGAGCTGAGGCAGAGCAGCGCGAGAGTGGAGCTGAGGCAGAGCAGCGCGAGAGTGGAGCTGAGGCAGAGCAGCGCGAGAGTGGAGCTGAGGCAGAGCAGCGCGAGAGTGGAGCTGAGGCAGAGCAGCGCGAGAGTGGAGCTGAGGCAGAGCAGCGCGAGAGTGGAGCTGAGGCAGAGCAGCGCGAGAGTGGAGCTGAGGCAGAGCAGCGCGAGAGTGGAGCTGAGGCAGAGCAGCGCGAGAGTGGAGCTGAGGCAGAGCAGCGCGAGAGTGGAGCTGAGGCAGAGCAGCGCGAGAGTGGAGCTGAGGGAGACTCTGGTGAGACTCTGGGATGGGCTGCCCAGGGAGGCTGTGGATGCCTCCTCCCTGAAGGTCTTCAGGGCCAGGGTGGATGCGGCCATGAGCAACCTGGACTAGTGGACTACAATCCCAAGCACAAATACAGGCTGGGTGGCGAATGGCTGGAGAGCAGCCCTGAGGAAAAGGACCTTGGAGTCTGGGTTGATGAAAAGCTCAACATGAGCCTGCAGTGTGCACATGCAGCCCAGACAGCCAACCGAGTCCTAGGCTGCATCAAGAGAAGCGTGGCCAGCAGGGCAAGGGAGGGGATTCTGCCCCTTTACTCTGCTCTCGTCAGACCCCACCTGGAGTACTGTGTGCAGTTCTGGAACCCTCAGCACAGGAAGGACATGGAAGTGTTGGAGCGGGTCCAGAGGAGGGCCACAAAGATGATCAGAGGGCTGGAGCAGCTCTCCTATGAGGACAGGCTGAGGGAGTTGGGGCTCTTCAGCCTGGAGAAGAGAAGGCTTCGAGGGGACCTGATAGTAGCCTTCCAGTATCTGAAGGGGGCCTACAGGAAGGCTGGGGAGGGATTATTTACAAGGTCCTGCAATGACAGGACAATGGGCAATGGGCTTAAACTGGCAGAGGGGAGATTTAGACTAGATGTTAGGAGGAAGTTCTTTACAGTGAGGGTGGTGAGGCACTGGAACAGGTTGCCCAGGGAGGTTGTGGCTGCTCCCTCCCTGGATATGTTCAAGGCCAGATTGGATGAGGCCTTGAGTGAGCTGTACTAGTGGGAGGTGTCCCTGCCTATGGTAGGGGGTTGGAACTAGATGATCCTTGAGGTCCCTTCCAATCTTACCATTCTATGATTCTATGATTCTAGTGGAAGCTGTCCCTGGCCACAGCAGGGAAGTTGAAGTAGATGCTCTCTAAGGTCCTTTCCAGCCTAAGCCATGCTATGATCTCCAGAGGTCGCTTCCAACCCATACTGTTCTGTGCTGCTGTGACCCTTTCCTCAGACCAAGAGGAGGGAATGTGGAACACTTAAAATGGGAAGATGGGAGGAGTTTCTGTGCAGTCTGTGAGCAGCAGCCCCCTTGCAATTCACTGTTTCAAGACATTGTGGGGGATTTGGAGCTGCACCAAGGGGCTGCTCAGCTGTGGCTGTGCTCACACAGAGCCCATGCAGTTACATCACCCAGGGTGGAAAGGGATCACTGAGGAGATGGAAGCTGTGTGGCTTCTCTTCCACTAAGAATTAGAAAGAGAAGAAGTTAAAATCATAGAACCATAGAATGGTTTGGATTGGAAGGGACCTCAAGGACCATCCAGTTCCAACCCCCTGCCACAGGCAGGGACACCTCACACTAGGTTATTCTCCAGTGACTTGCTGGGGGGACTCCTGCATTTCTGGGCAGCCTGTACCAACCCTCAGCAAAGCCAAAGGGAGGGATTCCATGGACTTGGGGTCAGGTGTAGCCTGCTCAATCCTGTACGAGAAAGAGACCAAGTTGAATGTCTCTGAGAGCAGCTGGTGGCATAAATATTCCTTACAACAACAGCAGGCACTGCCTTAAGACTCACAGAATGGTTTAAGTTGGAAGAGACCTCAAAGCTCATCCCGTTCCAACTCCCCTGTGCCACAGGCAGGGACACCTCCCACTAGAACAGGTCACTCAAGAAAGGGGAATGTTTTTGTAGGCTCAGGAATAGACCAGGTGGATTATTTAATACACTGAGAGTTGGGAATACTTAATATGCACACACTGGTTCCATTTCTTCTTCCCAGCTTGGATCAGCTCCTCAGCCTTTAGGCACTTACAACAGATGGGCTGAATTTGGGTAACATTCAGCCCTTGAGTTGAAGCTAAAAATGGAGTTTCACAGGCAGGGAAAGTAGGTCAGGAAGCTAAAGCCCCTAGTCCTGACAGGATCAAAGCTGCTCACCAAGGGTGGTCTGCTACCAGCCGTTCAAAGCAGCAGGGCAGGCAGTGTGGTTGGAGACCCCTGGAAAAGAGGTTGCAGTGGGGGTGTCAGAAGCCTCCTTCCACAGCACAGCTCTGCTCTGCTGTCACCAGTGTCACCTCCACCAGTCCCAGCAGCTAGGCTGGAGCTACACAGGCAGGGACTGGTTCTCTTCACGGGAGCATAAGCACCTTGAGCTCCTGCGTCCTCCTGTCCCACTAAGCACCCTCTGCACTGCCAGCCCTGGCTCAGACCTGGGCATTTCATCACCTCTGTGCATCCTGACTTGCACCAGCTCTGAGGCTTTCAGTACTCCGTGGTTTCTCTACTCTCCATCACTCTCCAGTGCCTGCCAGCTGCAGTTCTTCAGTGTGAGAGTGGTAAGGCTCTGGCAGAGGCTGCCCACAGAGGCTGTGGATGCCTCCTCCCTGGGGCTCTTCAAGGCCAGCTTGAATGAGACTTTGAGCAGCTGAGTCTAGCTGAGAGCTGTCCCTGCCCATGGTGGGGAGGTTGGAGTAGATGAGTCAAGAGAGGTTCTCTTGCCCCTCTGCTCTGCCCTGCCAAGGCCACATCTGGAGTCTTGGGCCTCCCAGTTCAAGAGGGACACAGAACTGCTGGAGAGAGTCCAGCACAGAGCCACAAAGATGCTGAAGGGAATGGAACAGCTCTGGTAGGAGGAGAGCCTGAGGGAACTGGGGCTGGGAGCTTGGAGCAGAGGAGCCTGAGAGGTGCCCTCAGCAATGGGTATCAATGTGTGCAGGGTGAGTGGCAGGAGGCTGGAGCCAGGCTCTGCTGGGTGATGCCCAGTGCCAGCACAAGGGAAATGGTGGAAGTTGAAGCAGAGGAAGTTCCATGGGAACCTAAGGAGGAATTTTTTGCCTGTGAGTGTGACAGAGCCTGGCATAGGCTGCCTAGGGTGGTTGTGGGGTCTCCTTCTCTGGATGTGTTCCTGTGTGACCTGCTCTAGGAGGTTCTGCTCTGGGATTGGACTGGCTGAGCTTCGGAGGTCCCTCCCAGCCCCTGACACTGTGACTCTGTGAATTAATAATGAACCCACCCCATTTTGCCCCTTTTCCCCCTCCAAACCCACAGCACCTGGGCTCTGTTGGAGTCTCCTCCCACCCCAGGTGTGGCCACTTTGCCCTCTCCACTCACTCCCCTATTTAATCCCCCCCCCAGGACAGGCAGAAGCCCCAAGCTGTGCCCAACTGGGCAGAGGATCCTCCTCCTGTGGTCACTGGTGAGTGCCCCTGGTGCACACTGGGTGAGTGGTGGAGGTTACCAAAGGCTGGGGGGCCTGGTGGCCCCCCAGTTAGCTAGGAACAGATCTCATTGATGGTCACTGCAGCACAGAACTGTCAGGGCTGGAAGGGACCTCAAGGATCTTCTAGTTCCAAGCTCCCTGCCATGGGCAGGGACAGCACAGGCTAGATCAGGTTGCTCAGAGCCACATCCAGCCTGGCCTGAAACATCTCCTTCAATCCTGACAGGTCTGAATTGCGCTTATTAAAGGCTCAGAGATGTCAGGAGTTGGAAGGGACCAAAAGAGCTCACCCAGTCCAAGCCCCCTGCCAGAGCCAGATCAGACAATCCAGTTCAGGGCCTGGAACACATCCAGACAGGTCTGGAAAGGCTCCAGAGAGGGAGACTCCCCAGCCTCTCTGGGCAGCCTGTGCCAGGGTTCTGGGACCCTTCCAGGCAAGAAGTTGCCCTTGTGTTGAGCTGGAACGTCCTGTGCTGCAGCTTCCATCCATTGCTCCTTGTCCTATCCCAGGCAGCAGTGAGCAGAGCCTGTCCCCCTTGCTCCTGACCCCCAACCCTCAGATATTTATAAACATTGATTAAATCCCCTCTCAGTCTTCTCCTCTCCAGACCAAGCAGCCCCAGGTCACTCAGCCTCTCCTCCCCAGACAGTGCTCAGTCCCCTCAGCATCCTCACAGCCCTCCCTTGGACTCTCCCCAGCAGGTCCCTGTCCCTCTCCAACTGGGCACCACGTGGATATTCTTTAGCATCTCTTGCCAAAGGCAGAAATGGCAGGAGGTTCACCTCAGGGATTTGTGACCATCCCACCCTGTATTTCACCACAGATCTGCTGACCACCTCTGTTGAGGAGATTTGCCACCAGGATTTGAATGAAGTCAGAATGCTTATCCCAGCTGAGCCCTGAGTGCTGATGAATCTGCTGCCTCGAGAACCAGAGAGTGGTTCAGTTTGGAAGGGATCTCAAAGCTCATCCAGTTCCAACCCCCTGCCACGGGCAGGAACACCTCCCACTGCAACAGGTTGCTCAAGGATTCATCCAGCTTCTGTGCTTCACAACCTCCCTGCAGGTGTTCAGGACCAGGCTGGATGAAGGCTACAGTTCAATACCACCCTCCTCACACCCAGTTCCTGCCCTGGCATCATTCCTTTCTGCCCAAGATCACACTCTGCTTTCTAAAACTTCCCCCCCTGGTTAGGATTCAGCTTTCAGTGTCGTTCAATGTTTCTTTCAGCGTAGTTCAATGCTTCCATCTCGTCCTTGCCTAATCCTCCTTTAATTAAGAGCACTGAATGATCTTTGAGGTCCCTTCCAACCTGATTCCTTCTATGACTCCATAATGTTGCCCTATTGACCCAGCCCATGCCAGTCCCTCTTAGACAGCTACCTGATAGTAGCACCCAGGGTTATATCCTCACTTTAAAGCCTTCTCTGGGAGAAGAAAACATCCAGGCTGGAGAGGGCAGGCAGCACAGTGAGCAAATTAGAGCTTGCACCTGATAGCAGGCTTGAAGGCTCCCAGCCCTGGCTTAAACTCTTAACTGTGGTGTCAGCTTAAAGGCAGTGCTGGGTTTTTGCTTCCATTTGATCCCCATTTTCCCCTTTCCTGCCTTGTTGTTTTAAGCAGCTTGAGTGTCCACGCTGAGCCATGTCACATTCAGAGTGATCCACACACTCTGCATTTTAATCAGCTGCTCACACTGATTATATCCAAAGCCAGCTCAGAAATATTTACTGAGTATAAAAAAAAAAAAAAAAAAAAGAGGGAAGAAAAAGGGGTTTAAAAAATAAAAGGGCTCTGGGGAATTAATTAGCTTTTTAAGACTTGGCTGTTTGAAAGCCTCAGAGTCTGGAAAAGTTGAAGTTGGAACTGGAAGCTGTTTCAAAGGAGGTGAGGAAGCTCTTTTTGCAAGGGCTTGTAGTGACAGGGTGAGAGGGGATGGATTGGACTGAAGATGAGGATGAAGCTCTTTGCAGTTAGACACTGGCACAGGTTGCCCAGGGAGGTTGTGGAGCACAGAAGCACCCAACGTGATCAAAGATCATGTTGGGTGCTTCTGTGCTCCTCAACCTCCCTGGAGGTGTTCAGCACCAGGCTGGATGAGTCCCTGAGCAACCTACTCTAGCAGGAACTGTCCCTGCCTATGGAGCAGGCTGAGCTTTGAGCTCCCTTCCAACCCAAACCACCCCATGAGTCTGTGTGAGCTCTGCTGCTGAGGAAGCAGAGGAGATGTGTTGTGTAGTGCAGACTCTCTCAGCCTCTGCTGACTCAGGGTGAGGTCAAGACCTGTGCAGACATCTCAGGGCTTTCAATTGCAGCGAGTGTGGTGTCCCTTCAGTCTGTTCATACCTGGCTCCTGGGGGCTGTGTTCTCCCCCACAGCCTTTACTGCCACCTGAGAAAACTCAGAAGGGATGCAGGGTTGGATTTGCAGAGTTAATGGGGGATTACTGCCTAATGCAATTTGCGTTTGCCCACACTTCCATCACTTCATGATGCTGGCCACAGACACTGCCCATGGCTCTGAGGTCTGCTTGGGTTTTAGCTTGCCCTGCCAGCGGGCACAGGGTGAGGCTGCAGCAGAGCCACAGCCTCAGCATGATCCACCCTGGAAGCTGAGATGCCCTCCAGACCCTGTAGCTCCCTCTGCTCCCCAAAGCTGGGCTGTTTCCCCCTGCAATGCAGAAGGCTTTGGGCTGCTGTGGGAGTGCTTTATTCTACCTTGGGTGAGATACTTGATGAGTTCTTCTCCACACCCTCCTCCTCTGCCCCCCTCCTCTGTACCAGTCCTGCTTAGAGAAATATTAATGCCTTCTCTTTGAGCAGGTGCAAGCCTGGGCTCCAGAAAGAGGGTGTTAAGGTTGCAGAACCCTTCTCCTATCCCCACCATAGAATTGTCAGGGCTGGAAGGGACCTCAAGGATCAGTTCGTTCCAGCCTCCCTGCCATGGGCAGGGACACCTCACACTAGCTCAGGCTGGCACAACCTCATCCAGCCTGGCCTTAAACACCTCCAGGGAGCAGGCTTCCACTACCTTCCTGGGCAACCCCTGCCAGGCTCTCACCACCCTCATGCTCAACAGCTTCTCCCTAACACTGACTCTCCCTATTTCCAGCTTTGTTCCATTCCCCCCAGTCCTATCCCTACCTGACAGCCTAAAAAGTCCCTCCCCAGCTTTCTTGTAGCCTCCCCCTTCTTGTAACCTTCTTGCCACAAGAAGGTCTCCTTGGAGCCTTCTCCTCTCCAGCCTGCACAGCCCCAACTGCCTCAGTTTGGCTCCATAGGAGAGCAGCTCCAGCCCTCTGCTCACAGGCTCACAGATGTCAGGGGTTGGAAGGGACCCAAAGAGCTCATCTAGTCCAAGCCCCCTGCCAGAGCAGGACCAGACAATGCAGCTCAGGGGACCATAATCTAGCTCAGGATCATCCTCTGGACACCAGAGTGCCTCAGCTTCCCTCACCTGCAGCAGGAGAGTTCTCCTCCTCCTCTGCAGTGCAGTCTGTTGATGAAGTGGATGCAGCCTTAGGCTTCATCCCCCCTGGTCCATCATTCTCTCCTTTGCTCCTGGGATGTAAGGAGCACCTCTGGCTGCTTAGCTATAGGCTTTAGTACAAACCAGATGACTTCAGTGCTCCTTGCACATAACTCTGCTCCTTCTGCTTTCTTCTCAATGAATAAACTTTGATTTTTATTTTCTTTTTCAATGAAGCCTTGAAATAACTTCTTTGGTTTCCTCTCCCTGAGAAACAGGTGCCCCTCTGCAAGCCTCCTGAGTGCAGGGCAGCAAGAGGTGGTGACAGAAGAGAGTGAAAGCAAACAGCTTTCTCTTGTGCTAGCTACTCTTTTATCTTCTTTTTATCTCCTCTTTTGGTAGTGCCTTGTTGGGGAGGGTGAAAAAAAAAGTGAGCTTTGCAAACAACACTGCAATACCAAAGGTGTTCTGCTGAGTGTGTGGCAGACAAAGCAGAATGTTTTGCCTCCCTGTGTCGTTGGGTTTTGTTTTGTCAAGTCAAAGACCAGCACCACCAACCTGCTCTGAACCAGCCCTGGAGTTTACTCTGCCTCCTTTGGGAGCAGTCGCTGGGAAGCCACAACAGCACCTTCTGACCTGGCTGGGAGCATTGACTGAACTCTTTAGGGACAGGACTGAGAGCTGTCACTGGGAAGCCACAGCAGCACCTTCTGACCTGGCTGGGAGCATTGACTGAACTCTTTAGGGACAGGACTGAGAGCTGTCACTGGGAAGCCACAGCAGCACCTTCTGACCTGGCTGGGAGCATTGACTGAACTCTTTAGGGACAGGACTGAGAGCTGTCACTGGGAAGCCACAGCAGCACCTTCTGACCTGGCTGGGAGCATTGACTGAACTCTTTAGGGACAGGACTGAGAGCTGTCACTGGGAAGCCACAGCAGCACCTTCTGACCTGGCTGGGAGCATTGACTGAACTCTTTAGGGACAGGACTGAGAGCTGTCACTGGGAAGCCACAGCAGCACCTTCTGACCTGGCTGGGAGCATTGACTGAACTCTTTAGGGACAGGACTGAGAGCTGTCACTGGGAAGCCACAGCAGCACCTTCTGACCTGGCTGGGAGCATTGACTGAACTCTTTAGGGACAGGACTGAGAGCTGTCACTGGGAAGCCACAGCAGCACCTTCTGACCTGGCTGGGAGCATTGACTGAACTCTTTAGGGACAGGACTGAGAGCTGTCACTGGGAAGCCACAGCAGCACCTTCTGACCTGGCTGGGAGCATTGACTGAACTCTTTAGGGACAGGACTGAGAGCTGTCACTGGGAAGCCACAGCAGCACCTTCTGACCTGGCTGGGAGCATTGACTGAACTCTTTAGGGACAGGACTGAGAGCTGTCACTGGGAAGCCACAGCAGCACCTTCTGACCTGGCTGGGAGCATTGACTGAACTCTTTAGGGACAGGACTGAGAGCTGTCACTGGGAAGCCACAGCAGCACCTTCTGACCTGGCTGGGAGCATTGACTGAACTCTTTAGGGACAGGACTGAGAGCTGTCACTGGGAAGCCACAGCAGCACCTTCTGACCTGGCTGGGAGCATTGACTGAACTCTTTAGGGACAGGACTGAGAGCTGTCACTGGGAAGCCACAACAGCACCTTCTAGCCTAGCTGGAAACATTGACTGAGCTCTTTAGGGACAGGGACTGAGAACAGTCACTGGGAAGCCACAACAGCACCTTCTAGCCTAGCTGGAAGCATTGACTGAGCTCTTTAGGGACAGGACTGAGAGCTGTCACTGGGAAGCCACAACAGCCTCTTCTGACCTGGCTGGGAGCATTGACTGAGCTCTTTAGGGACAGGGACTGAGAGCAGTCACTGGGAAGCCACAACAGCACCTTCTGGCCTGGCTGGGAGCATTGACTGAGCTCTTTAGGGTCTGGGACTTGTCTGTACCACTGTCCTGTGCTTGCTGACCCTCTTCACTTGGGGATTACCAGGGACCATCCTCCTCTGGCTTTTAGCATCTTTTTGTCCCTCTAAGCCTGTGTTAATATTAATAACACAGAGATAATTTTTCTGAGTAAGAAATCAAATTCACCTACATGCTGCCAGATCTACGCCTCCAGGGAAGTGTTTTGAGTCTCAGGCTGGTTGAATAATTCTTTTCTATTTCAGACTCCCCTGTCTTCAAAGGCAGCCCAGAGGAGCATGCTCACACATCTCAGCTTCTCTTAAAACGTTTTGGGTGTTTGTTAGAGGGGAGAAAACCCAACAAAAACCAAAGCAACCAAAAAACCCCAAACTAACAACCCAAACCATAAACTTTTAAGTGAAAGCAACAAAAGCCAACTGCAAATATCGGGCTTGTTTGTGCCTAGTTCAATTCCCCCTGTCTCTGTTTGATTAAAACCACCACAGATTTAACAGGAGTTTGCTTCTCAATAGGAAAAAAAACCCAAACCAACAACAACCAAACGAAAAAAAAAATCCCAAGAAGAAAAATAGCCCTGCATGAAGCTCCTTTTATTTTCCTCACCACTGGAGTATTTTATCATTCTGAGCAAAAAAAATTAACTGGGGTTGTCAAAGTTGGCCAGTGATTGATAGTGTCACCTTAACTGTTACTAGTCAAAACTTGTCTTCTCCCTTCTTCGCTCCTCCAGAATGCAGGAGGCAGCTTGCCAGAGGGCAAAGCTCCCTGATGTGCAGCTGGAGCAGGCAGCAGAACCAAGCAGTTGTCACTCTCAGCATCACACTGGGGTAGGGGGCACCAGAGGCAGGTCCTTAGCTTGGCTGTGCAGAGCAAACAGCTCCATAAAATCACAGAAAGATGAGGCTGGAAAGGACCTCTAGAGAACATCCACACCTTACCCAGGATCAAAATGTCCCAGATGGGTTTGGAAGCTCTCCAGAGAAGGAGACCCCACAGCCTCTCTGGGGAGCCTGCTCTAGCACCCTCACACCAAAAGAGTTTCTCTTCACATGGAGGTGGAACCTCCTGGGTTCCAGTTTGTGCTTGTTGCCCCTTGTCCTGTCTCTGGGCACCACTGAAAAGAGCCCAACCTCAGCCTCTTGTCCCCCACTCTTTTTCTCTTACTGGGCATTGATCAGATCCCCTTGCAGGCTGCTCTTCTCCAGGCTCAACAGCCCCAGGGCTCTCAGCCTTTCCTCCTCAGAGGTGGTCCTGGCCCTAATCATCCTCACAGCCTCCTCTGGACTCTCTCCAGTAGTTCCCTGTCCTCTGGGGAGCTTGGAAGTGGACACAGTCACTCCAGGTGTGGCCCTGCCAGGACAGAGCAGAGGAGCAGGGCACCAGAAGGACATCTTCCAGCAGGGCACTGGGTGAGGTGGAGTGGAGCTGCAGGGGCAGGCTTGCCCATGCTCAACTGCTTCTGAAGATGTTTGCCAGGTGGAAACACAACTCATGTTTTACTGGAGCTGCAGAAGGGCTCTGGGCAGTGGGGGGGGGCAGGATGGTGTCATCCCATGGGTGATTTAGGGAGCCTTTGGCAATGGGTGCCCCTGAGCTCCACAACCTGCAGCCTGGAGCTGCTTCTAGGGAGCCTTGGAGGAGTCTGCCCAAACACCCAACTGGACTTGGACTGGGCAGCCTCTCCTCAGCCACTGATGAGTGCAGAACTCTCTCCTCCTCCCTTTCATGGGTCACAGGCATGTTCTGGCAGCACCACCCACGAGCATGTGTTCTTCACAGGCTCTGAGCTGCCTCAGCCAGGTCAGCTTTGACCTCTGTGGCCACGCTCTGATGTCTTCGCTTCACAGCCTCCTCCTCTGGCACTGCACAGAAAGTGGGGGTTGAACCCCTGGCCTTATAACTGTGCTCCTCCAAGCTGAGAAAGCAGACAGATTGTGATGAAAATTAATTTGCTAATAAACATAATTAGTACACAAAGGGACAATCACCAAAATCAAGCCCTGCTTTGTTTCCCTAAGCTTGTTCAAGTGTCGCATGAATAGGAGCAGATTATAAGAATAAATCACTTGCAAGCTGCACCTTGGGACAAAGCTGAAGGATGAGCTTTGTCTCTGCAGATACCTCCAGTCCTTTTCCTGATATTTTATGCATTTGAGCAGACAGAGCTCTATGCACATTCATGAGTGGCTCAGGGAAAACAAAAGGCTGCCTGCTCTGGTCCTGCTTCTGGCATCGCTCTCGCTCCACAGCCCAATTACCATTTTGCAGCTTCCACCCAGTAAATCTTTTGTCTAGTCCTAAATCCACTGTCTAGCCCTTCCCTGTCACTGCTTGCAGAGTTGGTGAATTCACAGCCTCCTTGTCAGCACTTTCTATTTTCTAATTTCCTTTCTGTCTTGGATTTTTCTCTGTAATTTGCACGAGCTGAGTCTCGAACCAGCATCTGCTGCTTCATTGCTGTTGGGAAGAAGC
>VWZE01004447.1:569956-602859 GCA_013396675.1 Eubucco bourcierii
CCCCTCTCTCCCTGCTGGAGGAGGTAGTGAGGGCATGTCATGTTTGCCCCTCAGGTGTTTTTTGTAGTTAGGGTAGATCATGTTTGCCCCTCAGGTGTTTTTTTTTGTACTGAGGTCAGATCATGTTTGCCCCTCAGGTGTTTTTTTTTGTACTGAGGTCAGATCATGTTTGCCCCTCAGGTGTTTTTTTTGTACTGAGGTCAGATCATGTTTGCCCCTCAGGTTATTTTTTCCTCTGAGATGTTACAGGGAGATGCCTGGAGAGGGGGAAAAACCCATTTCTGTGTTTGCTGCTTGGGATAGCTTTTTCTTCCTGTTGCTACAGCTGCACCTGCAGAAGCTGAGCTGTCCCCCGTAGATGCGACACCTCCAGTGCTGACTCTGAGTTGATGCCTTCATAAAACCCCTCAGCTATGACTGCATCCTCTTTCAGCTTCTGCTTCACCACCCCTCCTGCAGGCCCCCCCCTGCAGATGAGGTTAGCTGAGCCTGTGGAGGCAGCAGGATTGTTCCCCCAGAATTACTGTGGAAGAAACAAGCAAAGAAAGCCGAGGCAGAACGAAAGAGGACACCCAGCCCAGGGCTGCTCCTGCCTTTGCTGTGGGGAGGGCTGGCAGAGCTGGGGTGCTTCAGTGTGTTCTGCAGAGCTGTGCAGGATGCCATTTGGAGCCATTTGGAACTGTCACCACTCCAGGCTGTGGCTGGTGGGGAAGCTGCTGCACCTTTTCCCCAGAGATTAGTCGACAGCTGTAGGAGCTGCATGAGATCCATAAGTGAGAGACAGTTCTTCCCAAAATTTCCAGGGGCTTACATAAGGCAAAGCTACTTGGCAAGGAAGTTTTTTCGCTGCAAGAGTGGTGGAACACACTAACAGGCTGCCCAGGGGCTGTGCTTGAGGGACATTCCCTGGGGACAGGCAAGATCAACCTTGATGTGGCCCTGGGCAGCCTGATCCCATCAGAGAAGTACCTGCTGGCTGCAGGGGGTGAGACAAGATCCCAGGCTCAGAGGGTGTCAGGGGTTGTAAGGGACCGAAAGAGCTCATCCAGTCCAAGCCCTGCCAGAGCAGGACCAGACAATGCAGCTCAGGGCACACAGAACACATCCAGACAGGCCTGCAAAGGCTCCAGAGAAGGAGACTCCACAGCCTCTCTGGGCATCCTGTGCCAGAGCTCTGGGACCCTTCCAGGCAAGAAGTTGCCCTTGTGTTGAGCTGGAACCTCCTGTGCTGCAGCTTCCATCCATTGCTGCTTGTCCTAACCCAGGCAGCAGTGACCAGAGGACCTTTGAGGGTCCCTTTCAACCCAGAGGGGCTGAGGGGAGTCCTTGTCACTGTCTGCAGCTACCCAAAGGGACATTGTGGAGTGGCTGCTGCTGGGCTCTGCTCGCAAGGGCAACAGACCAAGGCGGGAATGGCCTCAAGCTGAGGCTGGGGTGGTTTAGATTGAACATTGGGAAAAAGTTTTTCCTGGAGAGAGTATTCAGGGACTGGCATGAGCTGCCCAGGGAGGTGCTGGAGTCCCCCAACCTGACTGTGTTTAAGGTGGTTTGGATGTGGGGCTTGGGGCTATGGTTTAAGGTGAACCTTGCAGAGCAGGGTTCTAGGTTGGGCTTGGTGCTCCTGAGGGGCTGTGCCAGCCTGGGTGTCTGTGGCTCTGAACATGCTGCATTCTGTGACTCTGGCACAGCCTTGCTTGTTGCTTGGATTTATTTTTTTCCCTTTTTCAGTAGATCTTGCACATTTCCCATTTGGCAGACTCTTAACTCATCCTGATTTAGGAAAATCTGTGGCTGACCTTTAAGCTGCCCAGATTCACAACAGGGATTTCCTTTGCCTTCTCACATTCTAAGCCATGTTTCACTCCTTTCTGTATTCACAGGTCGCTTAAGCCCCTGCAAATCTGAACCAGTTTTTTGCCCTCTTTCTCCCCAGTGCTGCCTCAAAAATAGCTGCTAAAAATACCTCATAGGCTGAGTATTTCTCAGGGCTGCAAAACTGGGCTTTATTTTGGGGGAGGCAGGCAAGAGGAATGGGAGACCACTTTGCCCAGGCTGCTGAGTGACCTGAGCTGAGGAGAGCTGTGACAGAGGCACTGTGGGGTTTAGGTGGTGCTTGAAACCCAACTGGAAAGCAGTACAGCCAAAGCTCTGCGGTTAAAGCAAGGCTGCACAAGGGGCTGAGGGCAGATGTGGGTGTGAGGAGTCTGAGAAGTGGCAAATCAGGGTTGAGGGCTGAACATGTTTGCTCTGCACTGCTGCAGGCCCTGCACCCCCTGAGGCAAGGAGCTGCTGTTCCCTGAGTCCTCCTTTGGATCCTAGAGGTACTCCAAGTGTGGAGTCCTTAGTCAGGACTTCCTCAGCCACAGCTGCTGAGGGGGTTGGTTCCTGCCATTGATCACCTCCATTTGTGGGCTCTGCCTGCTGCAGGTGCCTTGTCCCTGCCCGCCCCCGGCTCTGTTCCTGTGGGGAGCAAAACTTTCTTGCTCCTTTTTCTTGTTTGTTTTTTTTTTTTTTTTTTAATTTTTTTTAGATTTGACTTTCTTGTTGTTTTGTTTTGATTTTTGTTTTGGTTTTTTGTTTCTTTTGTATTTTTGTTTCTTTTTTTTGTATTTTTGTTTCATTTGGTTGTGGTTTTTTGGTTCATTTGGTTGGGTTCTTTTGGTTCATTTGGTTGGTTTTTTTGGTTCATTTGGTTGGTTTTTTTGGTTCATTTGGTTGGTTTTTTTGGTTCATTTGGTTGGTTTTTTGGTTTCATTTTGTTGGGTTTTTTGGTTTCATTTTGTTGGGGTTTTTGGTTTCATTTTGTTGGGGGTTTTTGGTGTCATTTTGTTGGGTTTTTTGGTTTCATTTTGTTGAGTTTTTTGGTTTCATTTTGTTGGGTTTTTTGGTTTCATTTGGTTGGGTTTTTGGTTTCATTTTGTTGGGGGTTTTTGGTTTCATTTTGTTGGGGGTTTTTGGTTTCATTTTGTTGGTTTTTTGGGTTCATTTTGTTGGTTTTTTGGGTTCATTTTGTTTCATTTTGTTGTTTTTTTTATTTCATTTTGTTGGATTTTTGGTTTAGTTTTGTTGGATTTTTGGTTTTGTTTTGGTTTTTTGTTTCATTTTGTTGCATTTTTTGTTTAGTTTTATTGGTTTTTGTTTTGTTTTGTTGTTTTCTTGGGGTTTTTGTTTGTTTTGTTTAGTTTTTTGTTTAGTTTTATTGGGTTTTTGTTTTGTTTTGTTGTTTTGTTGGGTTGTTTTGTTGTGTTTTTTTGTTTCACTTTGCTTTTTTTTTTGTCTAGTTTTGTTGTGTTTTGGTTTGGTCCTTTTGGTTTGGTGTTTCAGTGGTTTGTTCTGGTGGTTTGGTGTTTTGCTTTGCTTTGTTTTGTTTTGGGGTTTCTTTGTTGGTTTTTGATTTTGTTTTGGTTTTTTGAATGAACTCTGTGGAATTTTAAATTTCTCTGTGGAAATGAATGGGCAAGTTTAGAGTTGAGCAGAACCAGAACTGAAAGGAGTTTTGTTTCCATCACCACACTTCATAGTTGTACCTCACACAGTAAGGCTGGCACCTGAAAATGGGATGGGGGTGTGGGAGGAACTTCCCTGCCCTCTGACAGGTTTTACATTGCCTCAGGAAAGTGATGTCAAAACCTTAAGTGAGTCCACAGCTGGGGTGGGGTTGCTTGGGTCAGCACCTCCAGCCCCCTTTGGGTTTGGAGCTGTGGGGAGGGTTTATGCTACCCATTTTATGTGCTGGGAACAGGGCAACCTCCTAGCCCTGGTGTTTTCTGTGCCCTGCCTGAAGCACATCTGTAACATCAACCCAGCCAAAGTTCCTTACCCTCCTAATGAAGCAGGCTGCTTAGGCTCTAAGCCCTGCTAATCCAGTGGATGGGTTTGGTAGCAGTAGGGTATGAAGATATGCACAGCTTGTGCTTGATGTAAGCACTGAGATCATTACACTGCTCCAAAGCCTTTTATTTTAAGATTGATTTAGTGCTTGCCCTTCATTGGCCAGTTCTTGGCTTTTAACCCAAAGCCAACTGCCCATCTCTTTGGGCCAGCAGTGTGTCCTTGTGGCCAAGAGGGCCAGTGGTATCCTGGGGGGCATCAGGAAGAGCGTGGCCAGCAGGACCAGGAAGGTTCTGCTCCCCCTCTACTCTGCCCTGCTGAGACCACACCTGGAATGTTGTGTCCAGTTCTGGGCTCCCCAGTTCAGGACAGACAGGGACCTGCTGGAGAGAGTCCAGCAGAGAGCCATGAGGGTGATCTGGGAACTTGAGGATCTCCCCTGTGGAGAGAGACTGAGAGCCCTGGGGCTGTTTAGCCTGGAGAAGAGAAGGCTGAGAGGAGATCTGAGCAATGTGTGCAAATCTCTGGGGGGTGGGTGTCAAGTGCCTGGGGCCAAGCTCTTTTGGGTGGTCAGCAGCAATAAGCCAAGGAGCAACAGCTGCAAACTGAAACAGAGAAGGTTTCAGCTCAACATGAGGAGAAACTTCTGTACAGTGAGGGTGCCAGAGCCCTGGAGCAGGCTGCCCAGAAAGGTTGTGCAATCTCCTGCTCTGGAGGCTTTCCAAACCTGCCTGGATGCAATCCTGAGGGATCCTGCCTTGGCAGGGAGGTTGGACTGAATGATCCCTGGATGTCCCTTCCAACTTCTAAGGTTCTGTGATCACAGGATCCCAGGCTCACAGGATGTCAGGGGCTGGAAGGGACCCAAAGAGCTCATCCAGTCCAAGCCCCCCTGCCAGAGCAGGACCAATCTAGCTCAGGGAACACAGGAACACATCCAAACAGGCCTGGGAAGACTCCAGACTCCACAGCCTGTCTGGGCATCCTGTGCCAGAGCTCTGGGACCCTTCCAGGCAAGAAGTTGCCCTTGTGTTGAGCTGGAACCTCCTGTGCTGCAGCTTCCATCCATTGTTCCTTGTCCTATCCCAGGCAGCAGTGAGCAGAGCCTGTACACCATCCCCCCCACCACGCCCCGCTCCTTCTGACCCCCAGCCCTCAGATAGTTATAAACATTGATTAAATCCCCCTCTCAGTCTCAGTCTTCTCCACTCAGCTTGAGCTTCCTCTTGCCTGGAGCTTGGTGGCACAGGAGGCACAGAGATGCCATCTGCAGGACATTGAGGTGCTGGGTGGAGGCTCTCGGGGCTGTGACTTTTGGCTCTGTGTGACCTTGGGCACCTAAACGTGATCTGTTCTCCTCAGCCACCTCCAAACTGTGGTTCCCTTCCTTCCTGTCAGAGAATGGTGGAAGGCTGAAGAGGGAGCTCTGAAGATCATCCAGCCCAAGCCTGGTGGTTTCCCTTGCCCTTTATGTGAAACACTTTGTCCTCTGAACTGCTGCAGTGTCTGGTATGTATTTTCCTAATCACTATTTGCCCTTTGCTTAGGCACTCATTATCCAATAGGTAGCATGGAAAATGTACAAAATGCCTTTTGGACAATGTTTAAGATCAGAATTTCCTGTTGGAAATCAATGAGGACATCTCCCTTAATAATCAAGGGCCTCTGTAGAAGCAGCATCTATATTTGTCAGTGCTGAGACAAGATACTGTGGTTATCTGTCCCTTCATGGCCTGTTCAGAAATCTGTGATGCTGTTCTCAGAGGCCACCAGCTGGGTATCAGGGATGGATGATTTTTAGCCTGGCACCAATATGGTTTGGGTTTAAACAGCAGCCTGCAGATGAGAGGCTCAACCTCCCCTTGCCACACCACTCCTGTGCACCACTTTGTCACCAGAACAGTTAACTAGGAAGGGTTGTCCCTTCTCAAGTCCTACATGGCTCAAGGTGACTGAGCAATTCCCTGCTGGAGTGGGTCTGTTCAGAATAGAACTTCATCTGTTAGCCAGAGCTGGGTCAGGGAGAGAGAGCCTGGATTCTATTCCTAGTCCTGCAGTGCTTTACCTTGATGGAGTCAACACCTCTGCTCTGGGGTTTATCCTGGATGGATTTAGAGGCAGAGCCAGCGTGAGAGGTGAGCAAGGCCAGAGACAGCAAAGGTCTGTGTGTGTTTGCTCTGGAACAAACTCCTCTGCATCACATCTGTGCAAGGTCCTGCAGCTGGGTTGAGGCAATCCCAAGCACTAATGCAGGCTGGGCAGTTCCTGGCTGGAGAGCAGCCCTGAGGAGAAGAACTTGAGGGTACTGGTGGAGGAGAAGCTCAATGTGAGCTGTCAGAGAGAAGCCAGAGCCTGGGCTGCAACAGGAGCAGTGTGGGCAGCAGGGCCAGGGAAGGGATCCTGCCCCTCTGCTGTGCACTGCTGAGACACCACCTGGAGTGCTGCAGCCAATGCGGGAGCCCCTGGGACAGGAGGGATGTGGAGGGGCTGGAAGGTGTCCAGAGAAGGGCCATGAGGATGAGCAGAGGGCTGGAGCTGCTCTGCTGAGGAGAGACTGAGGCAGTTGGGGTTGTGGAGGCTGGGGAGGGGNGTTGGGGTTGTGCAGGCTGGAGAGGAGAAGGCTCCCAGGTGACCTTCTGGTGGCCTTGAAGGATCTGAAGGGGGCTACAAGAAAGCTGGGGAGGGACTTTTTAGGCTGTCAGGGAATGATAGGACTGGGGGGAATGGAACAGAGCTGGAAACGGGGAGAGTCAGACTGGAGGTTAGGAAGAAGTTGTTCAGTATGAGGGTGGTGAGCGCCTGGCAGGGATTGCCCAGGGTAGTGTTGGAAGCCTCATGCCTGGAGGTGTTTAAGGCCAGGCTGGATGAGGCTGTGGGCAGCCTGATCCAGTGTGAGGTGTCCCTGGGCATGGCAGGGGGTTGGAGCTGCATGCTCCTTGTGGTCCCTTCCAACCCTGACTGATTCTAGGACTGATCTGGCACAGAACATTTGCCCCTCCAAAGTGCAGAGGCTTTAGGGCTCTGTTTGAGGAGCTGAAAGTTTGCTGTTTACCTCGAAGCTTTTCTGCCTACACAAACCTCTGTCTCCTGCATCCCATTTAGCCCAGAGTGAAATCAGTCTAAAATTGCAGGGCAACCTCATCACCTGCAAGCATTCTAGTGGGGAAATATGCAGCACCAGCAGGAATTCAGATTAGAGATGTTCAAAACCATCTCCTTTCATCAGGGCTTTCCTCCTCGTTAAGTGCAGAGCTTGCTCTTAAGTGTTTGCCAAGTAAAAAGGGAGAAATAGGTAAAAGTTAATGCTGTACAATTAAGCTCTCTTGAATCTTCCCAGAAGGTTCACCTGAGCTTAATTTAATATCCCCTCAGTTCTCCCAAGCCATCTGTTTGGCTGAGATGCAAACCAAATGTGTACAGTTGGGTGCATTTATCATGGAAGCCTTGGAGGTGACAACAGCCCTGGGCTAGAGGTTTGCTCACTGACCCTGCAGGGCTGCTCCTTCTCCAAGGGGTCCTTCACCATGGAGCCCAAGGGTTGTCCTGGCAGACACTTGGAATAATCCAACAGGGCAGGAAAGGCCTCTCTTAGATCACAGCATCACAGAACTGTTTTGGTTGGGAAAGATCTCAGAGTGCAACCCAACACCACCATGGCCACTAAACCCTGTCCCCAAGTGCCATGGCCACAGGGTTCTTGAACCCCTCCAGGGATGGGCACTCCAGCACCTCCCTGGGCAGCCTGTGCCAGTGCCTCACTGCTCTTTGCAGGAAAGAAAGACTCAACTTAAATCATCTCTAGGCAAGTCAAGAGCCTCACTGGCTGGGCTCAGCTGCTGTGGGGCTCTGAGCAGGCACTGGCCTGGGTGGAGGCCTTGGGTCCATATGTGAAGCACAAGCAAACTGCTTCCCTCCTGAGCTAGTTAAGAGACTCTTGCTGAGTGGAACAGGAGAGCAAAGCTGAGCAGGAGCAGTGTGATGGGAGAGGAAAGCTTCCTGACCCCTGCAGTGGCAACCTTCCAACTGCCCTCATTAGCACAGCTCTGCCTCCTTGGGGAGCAGATGCCAGCCTTTGGAGCTGCTGCTCCTGTCTGGTCTCTGCTCCACACCCCCCCAGGCAGTGCTGGGTCCTGGGCAGCCCCACAGGGAGGCAGGGGCTTTGTCACAGTATGTCTGGGCATGCTCTAAGCAGTCTGGTCCTGTGCTCCTGTGGCACCTCGCAGTGCCAGCATCCAGGTCAGTGGCCATGGACTTTGCCTTTCACGTATGGTCTAGTGCAGAGATGGGCAAAGTGTGCCAGCTGGTGGGAAGCATGGCCTGGGCAGCTGCTGTGGGGGCCAAAATAGGACACTGGGACTCTGCTTCCCAGCTTGTGTCATTGCCACACAGTGCTCTCCTCAGATCCCCAGGGCTCCTGAGCTGGGAATGCTCCTGCACCATCAACTGGAGACAGGGGAAGGGGCAATGGCCTCAAGCTGAGGCTGGGGAGGTTTAGATTGGACATTGGGAAAAAGTTTTTCCTGAAGAGTGTTCAGGGACTGGCATGAGCTGCCCAGGGAGGTGCTGGAGTCCCCCAGCCTGGCTGTGTTTAAGGTGGTTTGGATGTGGTGCTTGGGGCTATGGTTTAAGGCGAGTGTTGCAGAGCAGGGTTCTAGGTTGGGCTTGGTGCTCCTGAGGGGCTGTGCCAGCCTGCATGGGTCTGTGGTCACAAGCAAGGGGCTAACAGCAGCCTCATTAGCCTCTAATTAACTTGACCCTTTCTTCCTGCAGAAGGTACAACTGACCCAGGCCCTCAGAGCTCTGCAGGTGAAAGGAGCAAGAGGACGAGAGGTCAGAGTGGTGTGTGTGAGCTGCTGACCTCCTGCCTTGTCTGATACCTGCTGTTGTGCTCCTCCTTGCTGCTGCTTCCTGGCACCAAGGAGTGGGTCTGGCACACTGATGAGGCCAGGCTGGTGCTGGAGCTTTCTGGGCTGGCATTTACTGGGCATGTTTGAGTGTGGCCTCGTGGCTCAGGTCTTCCTCAGTGCCCTGAATTGTAAACTTAGAGAATCATTAAGGCTGGAAACGACCTCCAAGTCCATCTGCCAGCCCAACACCTCCATGGCCATTACACCATCTCCTGAAGTGCCATCTCCACAAGTTGAGGTTTTTTTGGCACCTCCAGGGGTGGAGTTTGTCTCTGAATGAAGAACTTTTGTGTGCAGTGTGGTGAGGAGCACTCTGCACACCGAACAGGTAGCTCCTGGGTGAGGAGTGAAGTGCTTGCTAATTAAACTGAGGAGAATAGATGAGTCCAGTGCCTGAAAAGGGCTACAGGAGAGCTGGGAAGGGACTTTGGACAAGGGTGACAGAAGGAGAGGGAAGGGGTTTGAGCTTGAGGAGGGGAGACTGAAGTTGTTTACACTGAAGGTGGTGAGACACTGGCACAGGTTGTCCAGGGAGGTTGTGGATGCCCCATTGGAGGTGTTCAAGGCCATGCTGGGTGAGCCCTTGACCAATCTGGTCTAGGAGAAGGTTCCCTACCTGTGGCAGGGCAGGGTTGGAACTGGCTGAGCTTTCAGGTCCCTTCCAACCCAAATCATTCCCTGAACCTGTGACATTTTACTAAGCACAACTGAACGCTTGCAACTGGCTGCCAAGCAGCAAGACAACCATGCTGAGGCCAAGCCCAGAGGAGCTGATTAGGCTCTAGTTTTTGTTTCAAAGGACTTGATTGCTCCTCAAAGCCATCTGTAAAGTGCTGCACACCCAGGAGCTGTGTTTGAAGTGCAGGAGCAGAGAGCAGAGAGCGTCAGAGCCCATCACAACCTTGCTCCCTGCAACTCTCCAGGCTGCTCTTTCTGAACCCTGACTTGCTGGAGAAGAATTGGCTGCTGGTGTCATTTTATGTGAATTGGCCTCCCTCCTGCACCAAATGGGCTCCAGAAGTGTGCTGGGTTTGGATTGCACATCAGAATCTTTCTCCTGGAGTAAGCAACCTGAGAGCACCCAGGGCTTATTTCTTCATCGCAGCATGGCCAAGCAAGGATGGGAATCAGAGAATGGTTTAGGTTGGAAGGGACCTCAAAGCTCAACCTCCTGACATAGGCAGGGACACCTCCCACTGGAATAGGTCACTCAAGGACTCATCCAGACTGGTGCTGAACACCTGCAGGGAGGTTGTGGAGCCCAGAAGCACCGAACGTGATCTTTGATCATGTTTGGTGCTTCTGTGCTCCACAACCTCCCTGGGCAACCTGTGCCAGTGTCTCACCACCCTCACTGCACCCTAACATCCACTTTCAATCTCCCCTCTGCCGCTTCAAACCCATTCCTCCTCCTCCTCCTGTCTTGTCAATAGTCCCTCCCCAGCCCTTCAGACCCTGCAAGACCACTCCAAGGTCTCCTGGCAGCCTTCTCCTCTCCAGGCTGCAGAACCCAAACTCTCTCAGCCTGTCCTCACAGCAGAGCTGCTGCAGCCCTCTCAGCATCTTGGTGGCCTCCTCTGGGCTGCCTCCAACACTTCCATGTCCTGCTTGTGCTGAGGGCTCCAGAACTGGAGGAGTTGAAGGGAACTGGAGGAATTGGAGGGAACAGGAGGAAGCATTTTCTAGTTGTCCCCAAGACATCATGGAACAGTTTGTGTTTTGAAGGATCCTTTTCTCAGTTCTGAAGTATTTAACTGTGTGTAGAACTTGGGGACAGCTCAGGGCAGGGACCCAGCTAAGGTGGCAAATATCCCAGTGGAACTGGGTGGCTCTCAATGTGATTTTAATGCTTCTGGGGTTGGATATCAGGAACAATTTCTTTCCTGCAAGGGTGGTCAGGCATTGGGAAAAGGGTGCTAGGGGAGGTGGTGGAGGCCCCATCCCTGCAGGGGTTCAAGAAACCTGGGGATGTGGCATTTGGGGATGTGGCATTTGGGGATGTGGCTTAGTGAGTGTGGTGGTGTTGGGTTGGTGGTTGGACTGGATGACCTCAGAGGTATTTTCCAGCTGAAGGGGAGGTGTTTACAAGCTGTGTGGTGTGGTGCTTGGGGATTAGTGGTGGAGGGTTAATGGTTGGGTGTGATGATCTTGGAGGTCTTTCCCAACCTGAGTGCTTCTATGACTCCATGCAGGGGTTAGTTTGTCTTCTATAAGTGACCATCCCTATGAAAGCAGCTCCAAGGCATAGAACTACCCCAAGATGATGCTGAGAAGGAACAGAAAGGCACTGAGAGGAACACAGGCAGGCATGGAAGAGGTGTTTGAAATGAGCATCCCCCTCCCAAGAGTGTTTGAACCCAATGAGAAAGGCCAACAGTTACCAGAGGTCAGGCACATGGAGGCTTTGAGTTACAGCTCAAATACCCTTGAAAATTATGACAAACCTTATCTTGTGTCCCTGCCATGAGTAAAGCTAAGCAGAGTGAGAACTCAGCTGCCCAGACTGGAGAGAGGAGCTCTGTCAGGCACCACAGGGAAGCAGCATTGATGCTGCCCTGGTGGGCTGGGAGGAGTTTTGTGTCTGGCTTGGAGGGGCACAAAGAAGACTTTGAACTGGATTGCTTTCAAATTGTTGCAGCACTGTGAAAAATCTCTTCAGCTCCTGTGAAAAGAACTTTGCATTATCTCCCCTGGCAGGGGACTGGAGCTTGGAGGATCTGCACCTTCCTGAGAGCCAACCAGAAAAGTCAGCAACAGAGCTGGGGAGGTGGAGGTCTGAGGGACCCTGGGTCTGCCTTAACAGAACCGTGGGGGTGGAGGAGTCTAGAAAGGCCATTTTGGGCCTAAAAAGTTTTATTGCCTCTTGTGTATATGCTCTTGAAAATAGAATCTCTCTTTAATTCCAAACAGTGTGCAGTATCCTCATTCTTACTGCTGGAAAGGGCTGAGTCCTTTCTGTGCTCCAGTCCTGGGCAGCTCATGGCCTCAAACTGGGACAAGCTGGGAAGCAGACCTAAACTCTTCTCAAAGCTCAGACCACCACATCATTGAGGCCAAGAGGCTTTTGGGTGTGTTTCCCAAACATCTGATGTGTCTGAACCTCCTTTTCCAACTTCTTTCTGATAGTGTAGGTTAAATACTTGGAAGTAGGTTACCAAAGGACTCAAGTGCTGAAGAACAAATATTCCTCTGGTGACTTGCTTGGTGGCCTAGTTCTTGGGCAGCAAAGTCATAGGAGACAGAACAACTCAAAGCACACTCAACAAATGCTGGAGGAACTTCTAGGAGAGGTGCAGAGAGGTATGGAAGGAAAAGTGAAAAGCTGGTGTTGGGTCTGTAGGAACTGATGACTCTGAACAGTTTCCCTGGAGGAGAGGAGCAGAGGGCAGCAGGGTTAGGATGATCTGGGCAGGCTCTGCTGGGCTGGGAGGCAGCAGTGCCACTTGATCTGGGTCTAGTGTTGAGGCAGCACCTTTGTGAGAGCAGCAGATTGCACTTGAAGCATCCTAACCCTAACCTGCTGCTGAGAGAGCAGCAGATTGCACTTGAAGCATCCTGGCCCTAACCTGCTGCTGTGAGAGCAGCAGATTGCACTTGAAGCATCCTTGAGTACCCTTTTCCCCATCACCTTCTGCTCCAACATGGCATTGCTGATGTCCCTGGGTTATTCTGATTCTCCAAGTTCGTTATGGGTTTTGATGAATATTTGATTAGAAATTACATTTAATTCTCCATCAAATGAATAGAGAAGGGAAAAAAAAAATAAAAAGAAACCAAACTCTCCCCATCAGCTGCTAAATGTGGCCTCTGGTCACTAGAAAGAGATTTGAAGTGGTTTTGAAGGGCCAAAGGCTGCTGCCCTTGAAATGCCTCTTTCTTGTGTGGCTCAACTCTGGTGGGTTGCCCCCAACCACAGGAGACTGCTTTGTAGAGGCTGAAAGAAAGTGTGGTCTTGTCTTGAGAGGTGTGGTGGGACATGGAAGGAGCTGGCTGGTTAGAAGCTGAAGTTGCTGGTGTTTCTATTTTTAATTAAATATTAATTGCAGTGGATGCTCTGCAAACAACTGCTCAGATCATCTAAGCCATATAGATGACCTTTACATTTAGTTTATTCTCCCATGCTTACAGTGCCCTTCAACCCCATCTGGGGACTGAGCTCACCTGCCAGGATGCTCCACACTTCATTAGAAAGATACCTCCTTCATGCTCTTCTTTCATGTTTATTGATGTTGCCCTGCTAGGGGTGCTGTAGGATGGAGAGGTGGGGATCACTGTGCTGGAAAGTTTCCCTCAGAGCTCTTCATGTACAAACAGAAGGGATGGAGCTGCTGGGGAAGGTCCAGAGGAGGCCACAATAATGAGCAGAGGGCTGGAACACCCCTCCTGCAGAAACACATGTACAGAGTTGGGGCTGTTCAGCTTGGAGAGGAAAAGGCTCCAGGGAGACCTTAGAGCAACCTCCCAGAGTTTGATGTGGGCTGCAGGAGGGCTGCAGAGGGACTTGTTCCAAGGGCTTGCAGTGATAGGGTAAGGGGCAAAGGGCTGGAATCAGACCAGGGTAGGATTTGGTTTGGACATTGAGAAGAAGTTCTTTACTGTGAGGGTGCTGAGAGCCTGGGGCAGGTTGCCCAGGGAGGTGTTGGTGGAGGCTCCATCCCTGCAGGAGTACAAGACCAGACTGGATGGGCTCTGAGCAACCTGCTTGAGTTGTGCATGTCCCTGCAAGGTGTCCTTTGAAGGTCCCTTCCAACCCTCTGCATTCTACAGTACTCAGAGCCTGAGAATTGGAGAGTTTCTACTTCAAAGGGACACAAAAAGAGGGGGAGGGGGTGACAGCTGCTCCTGCATCCAAAAATCACACCCACCTGATATGCTCTTTTAGTGGAACATAAGCATTACTTGGGGGGAGAAAAAACCACATTTTTTTCCTCTCCCAACCATCTTAATTCATTTCTTTTGATGCTGATAAGCAGCTTAGCACAGCATGAAATTTTCTACCATGCTTCTGGGTTGCCTGAGAATTCAGGTATAAAAGTGAAGCATCAGGCAGCAAGAACATGTGTGTTCCTGTGCTGAAAGGCTTGCAAGGATTAGGTGCCTTTGCAAAATGCTGCTTTCTGCTCAGAGCTCTGATTCTGCCTCTCCTACTAAGCACCGCACTGCCAGCGCTGCTCTGGGTGGAGATTGTGATGCTCATTGAAGGAGGGGAAGGGAAAGAGCCAAGCAGTCCCCTCTGGTTGCTTGTCTGTAGGACACCTGACAGTAGAAGGTTCCAGCAAAGGGGAGGCTTTGGCTTTGCACTGCCAATGGCTTGAGCTGCTTTGGCACACATGCTGCTTGCCTGCCACTGACCTGCTGCTGATGAGCACTGGAGTATCTGCAGGGGACCTTAAAGGTCCTCCAGTTCCTGCCATGGCAGGGGGAGTGGAGCTTCATGATCTGCACAGGAAGGACATGGAAGTGTTGGAGCAGGTCCAGAGGAGGCCACAAAGATGATCAGAGGGCTACAGCAGCTCTGCTGTGAGGACAGATTGAGAGACTTGGGGTTCTTCAGCCTGGAGAAGAGAAGGCTTCCAGGAGACCTTGTAGTAGCCTTCCAGTATCTGAAGGGGGCTACAGGAAGGCTGGAGAGGAGCTATTTACAAGGTCTTGCAATGACAGGACAAGGGGCAATGGGTTTAAACTGGCAGAGGGGAGATTTAGGCTGGATGTTAGGAGGAAGTTCTTTACAGTGAGAGTGGTGAGGCACTGGAACAGGTTGCCCAGGGAGGTTGTGGATGCTCCCTCCCTGGAGGTGTTGAAGGCCAGGTTGGTTGAGGCTTTGAGTAACCTGTACTAGTGGGAGGTGTCCCTGCCTATGGCAGGGGGTTGGAACTGGATGATCTTTGAGGTCTCTTCCAACCTTCCCATTCTATGATTCTATGATCTGTAAGGTCCCTTCCAACCCAATCCATTCTGTGATTCCATCACTTTGGTGACAAGAAAATAACTCCAAGCAGCTACTACAAAGGACCACCAGACTGAGTGACAGGGAGCCTAGAAAGCTTTTAGCTACCCTAGCACCTAGAAAGCTTGGACAGATGATCCTTGGGGTCCCTTCCAAAGTGCTGTTGTATGATTCTCTGGCTGCTGGATGGAGCATGATGGTCTCCTGGAGAGCAAACTCCTTTCCAGTGTCTGAGGTGGACTGAGGTGGGTTGATGTGGACTGATGTGCCTCTGTGCCTCTGCGTGCCTCTGCCCCTGCTGGAGGCCCATGCTGGTGGGGATGGCCCCAGCACACCACTTGTCTACAGAGCAGAAGTCTCTTGCGTAGCTAAAGATCAGAATCACAGAGTGTCAGGGGCTGGAAGGGACCTCCAGAGCTCAGCCAGTCCAACCCCTGCCAGAGCAGCATCTCCTAGAGCAGGTCACACAGGAACACATCCAGGAGGGGTTTGAATACCTCCAGAGAGGGAGACTCCACAACCCCCCTGGGCAGCCTGTGCCAGGCCTCTGTCACCCTCACAGGCAGAAAATTCCTCCTCATGCTTACATGGAATCTCCTCTGCTTCAGTTTTCAGCACTACCCTTGTGCTGGCACTGGGCATCACCCAGCAGAGCCTGGCTCCAGCCTCCTGCCACTCACCCTGCACACATTGATACCCATTGCTGAGGTAACCTCTCAGGCTCCTCTGCTCCAAGCTCCCAGCCCCAGCTCCCTCAGGCTGTCCTCCTACCAGAGCTGTTCCATTCCCTTCAGCATCTTTGTGGCTCTGTGCTGGACTCTCTCCAGCAGTTCTGTGTCCCTCTGGAACTGGGGGGCCCAGAACTGGACACAGGACTCCAGATGTGGCCTCAGCAAGGCAGAGCAGAGGGGCAGGAGAACCTCTCTCAATCTACTCACCACAGCTCTTCTAACCCATCCCAGGATGGCATTGTCCCTCCTGGCACAAATTCTCCCCTTTGCTGGCCACAGCTTCCTTTAAGCACAGCCCTCAGCAGTGCCAGGCTACCTGTGCTTTAGTTGTCCCCCCAACTGGTGCTCCCTAGCTCTGCTGTCCCCTGCTCTCCCCAGGCAGGTTCAGCTGCAGGGACAAAATCCAGCCCAGCTGCTTGTTTACTGCTCTGAGTGCTGCAAGATCTGAACCTTATTGATCTGGGCTGGATACTGTCTAGACATGCCAACACTTTCCCTTTGGGGGGCTGCTGGAACATTTGGACACCTCAGCAGCTTGGCTTTTATATTTTTTAATCAGTGACATCTACCCTGGTGCCTGAGGAACTGTGAACAATCCTTTTTCTGCTGCCTGCTCTTTACTGGGAGCCAATGCCCTGCCTGATGGCACAAAAACTTGCATTTGACAGCAGACACCATAAGTGGTGCCCACACAGTGCCTGGTACCTTAGCCCTGGTCCCCGGGTTTTGTGTTCTGCTGTTTGTCACAGAATGCCAGAGAATGGCAGGGACCTGCTGAGAGCTCCAGCCCAGGCTCTGTGGAGGTGCTGGAAGGTGCCCAGATAAGGGCAGCAAGGCTGGTGAGGGGACACAGCCCTATGAGGAGAGGCTGAGGGAGCTGGGGGTGTGCAACCTGCAGAAGAGGAGGTTCAGGGCAGAACTCATTGCTCTCTGCAGCTACCTGAAGGGAGGTTGTAGCCAGCTGGGGTTGGGCTCTGCTGCCAGGCACCCAGGGACAGAAGGAGAGGACATAACCTCAAGCTGTGCCAGGGCAGGCTCAGGCTGGATGTGAGGAAGAAGTTCTTCATGGAAAGAGAGATTGGCATTGGGATGGGCTACCCAGGGAGGTGGTGGAGTGCCCATCCCTGGGGGGGTTCAAGAGGAGGCTGCATGAGGCACTCAGTGCCGGGGGTTAGTTAGTGAGAAGGTTTAGGTGAGAGGTTGGACTGGGTGAGCTCAGAGCTCTTTCCCAACCGGATTAATTCTGTGGTTCTGTGAGTCTGTGGTTCTGTGAGTCTGTGGTTCTGTGACTGACTCTGTGGTTCTGTCATTTCTCTGCACTGCAAAGAGGAGGAGCTGGGATGGGTGGGGAGAGACCCCCAGCAGTGGGGTTTGGGGGGACCCTGCTTCTCCAGGGGCTGAGGAATTCAGCATTAACTGCTCTCAGGTCTCTGTGGATGTTGTAGGGAATGTTGCACTGGAACTGTCTAGGGATGGGTGGTGAGAGCCTGGCGCAGGTTGCCCAGCCAGGGGCAGGGACACCTCCCACTGGAGCAGGTTGATTTGCATCCAGGTGCTGAACACCTGCAGGGAGGTTGTGGAGCACCAGGTTGGGTGTTTCTGTGACTGGAAAACTGAACTCTCAAGTTCCCGGCAGTGTCATTTGCCAGCTGCCAGCTGTCCATCAGCCTGTCCAAAGCCTCCAGTCTGCTTCTAGGAGCATTGCCTGGTGTGGGGGCAGCAGCACCACTCTGAGATGTGCAGAGGGAAGGGGCTCCAGCTGCTGTGAATTGTCCTTTGAACTCTCCTTCCATCCCTGGAGGTTGTTAGGGCCAAGCTGGATATGGCTCTGAGTAGCCTGATCTAGGGAGGTGTCCCTGCCCATGGCAGGGGGTTGGGATTGGATGATCCCTGAGGTCCCTTCCAGTCTCTCCGGGTCATTTCCTACATTAGAGGTCTGAATCAGCTCAGTAGATGCTATTGATGCCCTGAGGGATGGGTAAGGAGAGGCAGCTTGGTTGTGTCCCAGCCATGCATTGCTGCCTCTGAGTGTGGAGGTTTGGTCTCTAATTAGGTGACTGAGTTCAGAGTTGAACAAGACAGTAGCATAGATATAAAATAGCAAATGTCTTCTTGTTAACCCCAAACCCTGGGCCCTGCTATCGTAGATTCTTAAACAATATTTGAGGTTGGAATCACAGAACCACAGAACCATGCAGGTTGGCACAGCCCCTCAGGAGCACCAAGCCCAGCCTAGAACCCTGCTCTGCAACACTCACCTTAAACCATAGACCCAAGCACCACATCCAAACCACCTTAAACACAGCCAGGCTGGGGGACTCCAGCACCTCCCTGGGCAGCTCATGCCAGTCCCTGAACACTCTCTCCTAATGTCTAATCTAAACCTCCCTAGCCTCAGCCTGAGGCCATTCCCCCTTGGTCTGGCTCCAATTACCTGTGAGCAGAGCCCAGCAGCAGCCTCTCCACAGTGTCCCTTCAGGTAGCTGCAGACAGCAATGAGCTCTGCCCTCAGCCTCCTCTTCCTCACACTACCCATTCCCAACTCCCTCAGCCACTCCTCATCAGGTTTACTCTGCAGGCCTTTCACAGCTTCCATGGTCTCCTCTGGACCCTCTCCAGCACCTCCACATCTCTGTTGTGTTGCAGAGCCCAAAGCTGAACACAGCACTTGAGCTGTGGCCTCACCAGAGCTGAGCCCAAGAACGGGACAAGACAACAACATTGATATAAAATAGGAGATGCTCTCCTCTTGTCAAGCCTGAACCCTGGGCCTTGCTCTTCCAGACTCTTAAAAGATATTTGAGGTCAGCATGAAGTCCTGGTTCTAAAGACTGCAGGAAGGTGGCTTCTGAATTCATGTGTTTGCATTCTGGCTTTGTTCTGCCCCTGAGGAGAAGGAGGATTTGTCCACCAGGAGAAGGCTACTGCATTCCATCTGACTGCCTCGCACCTGTGCAGCTCGTGGGGTTTGCTCAGCTTGTAACAACTTGCCCAGGAATATGAATTTTGAACCTCAGGTGCTTCCTAACCAGATGCTGGAGACTGATGAGGGTGTTAGACAAATCAGATTCTAAAATTAAATTTCCAGTGCCCAGAGGGAAAAAAAAAAAAAAAAAAAAAAAAAAAAAAAAAAAAAAAAAAAAAAAAAAAAAAAAAAAAAAAAAAAAAAAAAAAAAAAAAAACGAAAGAAAACAAAAAAAAAGAAAAAAAAAAAAGAAAGAAAGAGAAAAGAAAAGATCGCAGGAAACTGATAAATAACTAAGGAAATCTGAATCTGATGCTGAATGTGAAAATGCTGCAAGTCACACTCCAATAACCTCCCTATCTGCACAAGCAGGACCTGGGAAAAGTCTGCTGAGGCAGACTCTGTTTCAGCCTCTGCCTGCCAGCCTGGTACCTGCCTGCACAGCTGGCACCACACTCACACATTCATGGAATGGGTTGGGATGGAAGGGACCTTAAAGCTCACCCAGTTCCAACTCCCCTACCCTGGGCACCTCACACCAGCCCAGGGTGCTCAAGGCCTCACCAACCTGTCCTTAAACACATCCAGGGAGAGGACATCCACAAACTCCCTGGGCAACCCGTGCCAGTGTCTGCCCATGCTCACTGTCAAGAATTTCTTCCTCAACTCCAGTCTGAGTCTCCCCTCCTCAAGCTTCAACCCATTCCCTCTCATCCCATCCCTGCAAGCCCTTGTAAATGCTGCTCATACCACTCAGGTTTTACTTCAGAGCTTTGCCTTGCAGAGCAGTGCTGAGCTGTTGACTGAGAGCTCCCAAGCACCTTGGGGTGATTATTTTAATAAATATGAATTGTGGGGCTGCTGCCTGGAGAGGCAATAGAAATCTAATGTGTAATACAGATGGAAAGCAGTGCAGCTGCACTGTGGTAATTAGGTATACACCAAACATATGGCAATACACCTCCAGACCAACAGGCACACAGCTCTCTTGGATGCACTTTAGCTCTGCTGCACACATAAAGAATCAGTCATGGACTCCAAAACTGCCCAAGCCACAACCTCTGCCCACTGCCGAACTGCTCCAATTACACTGCAGGAATGTTTATGTGGTCACCAGAATGCTGCTGAGGTTTGGGTACTGAAGAAAAAAGGAATGAGGTTTATTTCACAGGATCACAGGGTGTCAGGGGATGTGAGATACCCAAAGGGATCAACCAGTCCAAGCCCCCTGCCAGAGCAGAACCAGACAATCCAGCTCAGGGCACACAGAACACATCCAGACAGGCCTGCAAAGGCTCCAGAGAAGGAGACTCCACAACCTGTCTGGGCAGCCTGGGCCAGGGCTCTGGGACCCTTCCAGGCAAGAAGTTGCCCTTGTGTTGAGCTGGAACCTCCTGTGCTGCAGCTTCCATCCATTGCTCCTTGTCGTATCCCACGGCAGCAGTGAGCAGAGCCTGTCCCCCTGCTCCTGACCCCCAGCCCTCAAAGAGTTATAAACATTGATTAAATTCCCTCTCAGTCTTCTCCTCTCCAGACCAAGCAGCCCCAGGTCCCTCAGCCTCTCCTTCCCAGGCACTGCTCAGTCCCCTCAGCATCCTCACAACCCTCCCTTGAACTCTCACCAGCAGGTCCCTGTCCCTCTCCAACTGGGCACCATGTGGATATTCTTTAGCATCTTTTGCCAAAGGCAGAAATGGCAGGAGGTTCACCTCAGGGATTTGTGACTATCCCATCCTGTATTTCACCACAGATCTGCTGAACACCTCTGATGAGGAGATCTGCCACCAGGGTTTAGATAAAGTGAGAATGGAACAGGTTGCTGAACAGAGTGGAAAAGGTTCAACCTGGTCCTGAACACCTGTAGGGAGGTTGTGGAGCACAGAAGCACGTTCGGTGCTTCTGTGCTCCACAACCTCCCTGGGCAACTTCTATCCTAGGGAGCAAGTGAGCAGAACCTGTCCTCTTTCTCCTGACCCCCAGCCCTCATGCTTATTCCTTATTTGCTCCTGTTTCTGATTTTTCTATGCTCTATAATTCCCACATTAGAGCCTTGACTCTGGGGACCTCAAGGAGTGGCTTAGAGAGAAATACAATGCCAGGGGCAATGCTGTTCCATCACCCTGCAGCTTGAGCAGCTGCCTGTGTGGGTTCAAACAGATGGAAGTGAGTGTAGGGTATTGCTGTAGCCTCACTCACACTCTTAGTGTGAGTTTGCACCAAGGCCCTCAACAACAAAGTTGTGACCCAGGCAGTAAATCGCAGAGCCAAATAATAAGAGCTGCTGGAGCAGGCACACAATGTTCCACCCTTCAGTGCTGCCTGGGAGAGGGCAGGCTTGGGCAGCCTGGCTCTGGTGTGATGGACACTGAGCAGAATCACATGAGATGCAAAGCTGCTCCTGCTGATGTAAGTGACAAATCACCCCTGACTGTGAGGACACCTGCATCTCATCCCTCCAGAGCTGCCAGGGCTGCCTCAGACTTCCCAGGCACAGAGCCTGGCTAAGGACAGCAGGTGACTGAGGATCTGAGGAGGAGGGAAGGGGATGAAGACAGGTTGGATTAAAGGATGCTCTGAAGGGTGCTCTGAGCCATGAATGGCTCTTCTCCAGTGCCAAGAGAATCCTGCTGGTCCCTGCCTGAGCCTGCAGTGGTGATGGGCAGAGAGCTCTCCTCTCTCCACCAACTGTTCTAAAGGTTCAGAGCTTCACATCGGTGTGGCCTTTGCCTCCTACCCCTTAGAGGGGGAGCACTGCACTGCTTTGTGTGCTGGGAGGTGTCCAGAGAAGGGCCACGAGGATGAGCAGAGGGCTGGAGCTGCTCTGCTGTGAGAAGAGGCTGAGGGAGTTGGGGCTGTGCAGGCTGGAGAGGAGAAGGCTCCCAGGTGACCTTCTTCTGGCCTTGCAGGATCTGAAGGGGGCTACAAGAAAGCTGGGGAGGGACTTTTGAGACTGTCAGGATATGATAGCACTGGGGGGAATGGAACAGAGTTGGAAACGGGGAGAGTCAGACAGCTGGAAATGGGGAGAAGTTGTTGAGCATGAGGGTGGTGAGAGCCTGGCAGGGGTTGCCCAGGGAGGTGTTGGAAGCTTCATGCCTGGAGGTGTTTAAGGTCAGGCTGGATGAGGTTGTGGCCAGCCTGATCTAGTGTGAGGTGTCCCTGGGCATGGCAGGGGGTTGGAGCTGGATGCTCCTTGTGGTCCCTTCCAGCCCTGACTGGTTCTAGGATTCTAGGACTGTAAATTGAAGGGGGTTTGATCTGTGCCAGGTTGGACACCTCAGGCTGGTTGGGTGGCACTTGCATAGAGCTAGGAGAACATTGCTCCTTTGCAAGCAAAGTAACCACTTCTGCTTTCCCAGCCTGCTCAGCTCCAGCCCTCAGTCAAAGCCCCCCGTGCTCATGCTGGGTTTGCTGTCTGCTCCAGGCTTCGAGTGCAGCTCCTGTGTCCAGCAGCAGCTCTGGCTGGAGGGGGCTGCAGGACCTGACTCTGCAGAGGCTCTGAGGGCAGTGTGCTCTGAGCAGAGCCAGGCTGAGCAGTGTCCACCTGGAGATAGAGAACGAGATTCTGTGTGCTTGAGGTACAAGCAGGTCCAGCTATGTCTTGTTCCTCTTCCAGTAAAGATAGATATCACCTCCTGGAGCAGACACTTAACACTGCCTTGTCTCATCCCGGGGCTGATGTGGCAGCCCATAATTACCTTTCACACCTCGGCTATGTTTAACTCCCCTCTGTCTCATCTGTTAATCTGCTAACAAGCAGCAAATGTGCTGGAGAGTCAGAGACCAATGGGAGGCCAAGGCCTCATGGTTCACCTTCTGAGGGAGCTGTTCAGAGGGCAGGAGTCTTAACTCACTTTCACACCTCTTAAATCCCTGCATGGTGAACAGCCTGGCCAGAGGGAGAGTTTGTGTCTTAATATTAATGCAGGAAGTTGTAAATGGACTAAAAGCTGATTGCATAAAATAATCTTTCATTTCCTTTTGGTGCTAGCAAAATGATTTAGCCTAAGTGGAAGGTGCCAGCCTGGCAGCCTGCAGGCATCCTCCACGTGCCTGGCCAAAACAAGTTGTGCTGCCCTGGAGCAGCTTAATCTGCTGCAGGCAGTCTTGAAGAAATAGTAGTGGGGAGCACTTTGTTGTGTGGTGCATGAAAGCAATGTACAACTGGGACTCAGCATTCTGCCCAGACAGCAACCGAGTGCTGGGCTGCAGCAAGAGCAGTGTGGGCAGCAGGGCAAGGGAGGGGATTCTGCCCCTTTGCTCTGCTCTCCTCAGAGCCCACCTGCAGTCCTGTGTGCAGTTCTGGAGCCCCCAGCACAGGAAGGACATGGAAGTGTTGGAGCCAGTGCAGAGGAGGCCACCAAGATGCTGAGAGGGCTACAGCAGCTCTGCTGTGAGCACAGGCTGAGAGAGTTGGGGCTCTGCAACCTGGAGAGGAGAAGGTTTCCAGGAGACTTTGGAGTGGCCTTGCAGGGTCTGAAGAGGGTTCCAGGAAGGCTGGGGAGGGACTATTGACAAGGGCTTGGAGTGCCAGGAGGAGGAGGAATGGTTTTGAAGTGGCAGAGGGGAGATTGAAAGTGGATGTTAGGGTGCAGTGAGGGTGGTGAGACACTGGCACAGGTTGCCCAGGGAGGTTGTGGAGCACAGAATCAGCCAATGTGATCTTTGATCATGTTCGATGCTTCTTGCTACACAACCTCCCTGCAGGTGTTGAGCACCAGGCTGGATGAGTCCTTGAGCAACCTGTTCTAGTGGGAGGTGTCCCTGTCTATGGAGCTGGCTGAGCTTTGAGGTCCCTTCCAACCTAAACTGTTCTATGATTCTACAATCAGAGAATCACAGACACAGGGCAGAAGCAGGAGGATCACCTCCACCTGCTGTGTTCCTCTTCACCCTCCCTGAAGCTGACACCCACCCCAGTGTGTGATGCTCCTCTGGACCACCTCAACCGGGACTGCTTCTTTGCATCAGCCCCGAGCCGGGTCGGGATGCACCTGTGCCTTTGTTTCTCTGCCCAGCATTGCCTCTGGTTGTTTGCATAAGAATGGAGATTAAAACTTGGGCAGTAATAGCTTGGAGCCAAAATTGGATTCTAAGCTTCCCAGGCCAGGGGATGATTAGAGTTGTCAGAGCCTGTTCCGGGAGAACTCTCCGCTCGTTAGCGGCTCTGATCCGGCTCCAGCCCTGCTCTGCCTGCAGATTAAAGGAAGATTCTCCTTTCATTTTCATATTCTGCAGCTCTCATTTGCAGAAGTAAATAGATTGAAGCCGCTTCTGCCATTTGCCCTAAGTCTCTTTTCCAAAGAGCTGCCACTGATATTTGACCTTTTTGATTTCCCACTGCTAATCCTCCCTCCTTCCTTCAGTGGTCTGTTTGGTTACTAATCCCATCTGTCGTGTACCGAGATGGGAGGAGATGGAAATCTAATCTCCATGCAGCTTTCATTCTCTGGCTAATGGATTCAGAAAGAGCCACAGGACAGAAGCTTTTTGGGTTTGTTTTTGGATGGGGTTCTTAGGGAAGCAGGATGCCAAGCCGAGCAGGTAGAGGTTTGGAATGGCTTTATTCAGGTTTTTGTCTATGGTTATCAGTTGCACTCTTAGCCTTCCTGATAACTTCACCGAGCCACAAGTGCTCTCTTAAGAGGTTTGGAGCCTTTCCCAATCAACCAACTTCTTTAAATAGGACACAGGCAGAGAGTCAGCTCCTCTGAGGAGATAGAGGCAGAGCACACCTCCTGCAGCAGCTCCCTGCCCCATTGCCCAGCAGGGTGCCTGCTGGTGCCAGGCTGGGTTTAGGATACTCATTCCCACTGAAAATTCCATAGGTGTGAAGCTCACAGGACCACAGGGTGTCAGGGACTGGAAGGGACCCAAAGAGATCATTCAGTCCAAGCCCCCTGACAGAGCAGGACCAGACAATGCAGCCCGGGACACACAGAACACATCCAGACTCCGCAAAGGCTCCACAGAAGGAGACTCCACAGCCTCTCTGGGCAGCCTGTGCCAGGGCTCTGGGACCCTTCCAGGCAAGAAGTTGCCCTTGTGTTGAGCTGGAACCTCCTGTGCTGCAGCTTCCATCCATTGCTCCTTGTACTATCCCAGGCAGCAGTGAGCAGAGCCTGTCCCCCGCTCCTGACCCCCAGCCCTCAGATAAACATTGATTAAATCACAGAATCAAGCAGGTTGGAAGAGACCTCCAAACTCACCCAGTCCAACCTATCTCCCACCCTTGGCCAATTAACCAGACCATGGCATCAAGTGCCTCATCCAGCCCAATCTTCTCCTCTCCAGAATAAGCAGCCCCAGGTCCCTCAGCTTCTCCTCCCCAGGCAGTGCTCAGTCCCCTCAGCATCCTCACAGCTCTCCCTTGGACTCTTTCCAGCAGATCTCTGCCCCTCTTCAAGTTCCTCTTAAAGCTTAGATGCTTTCTGCTCCTTGGGGTGCCTTCAGCTCACTAAAATCACTGTGCTCTGGCTGCAGGTGGTCACCATTTCTGGAGGTGTCCAAAAACCATGTGGACATAGCAGCCGGGGACATGGTTTAGTGGCCATGGTGGTGTTGGGCTGGTGGTTGGACCTCACAGGTCCTTCCCAGCCAAAAGGATTCTATGATTCTGTGGCTCCTGGCAGCAGGCCCCAAAGCTGGTGAGATGCAGCATTTCCTGAGTGAGTGCTGTGCAGAGCTGGAGGAGCTGGCACAGGCCTGTCAGAGCAGAGGCTCTGGGAGGTGGGGAGGATTGACAAGTCTAACGTCACAAGGCTGCTACCAAATGGCTCTGCTGTGAGAGGCATTAGTCATAAGTCCAAACTGCAGGGAGATTTGCATTTTATTCTCTTTATCCTACTTCAATCCTGAACAGCCCCTTCTGCCCACCCCACTTTGGCATATTTAAGGGGATTTGCTGCATTTTCAGTAATTACAGGTCCTGGAGAAGAGTGAACTGGTTTGGATGGGACCAGACTTGTGCCCAGCTCTTAGTGCTCAACCGCTGCCGCTGGTGTATCCATCCCAGCATACTCATGCCCATCCCACCAGGCTGGTGCTGGATCAGCCCTCAGGAGCCGCTCTGCTCACTGCCTGTTCTGCACCCGTGCCTGTTGTGAACCCACCCTTCTGCCTTTACATGGGTTCACAGATTGCACTGGGCTGGAAGGGACCCTCAAAGGACATCTTGTCCAACCCTCCTGCAGGCAGCAGGGACAGAAGCACAGAATGACAGGGGTTGGAATGGACCTCTGCAGATCATCCAGTCCAACCCCACAACTCCAACCACAGCAGGCTGCCCAGGGACACAGCAAGGCTCAGCTTGGAGGTCTCCAGGGATGGAGCCTCAGCCACAGCCCTGGGCAGCCTGTGCCAGTGTCTCACCACTCCCGTTGTGCAGAACTTCCTCCTGCTGCCCAACCCAACTCAGCTCTGCTACACTTTCAAGCCATTGCCACTTGTACTATCACCACAGGCCCTGCTAACAGTCCCTCTCCAGCCCTCCTGGAGGTCCCTTTCAGATACTGAAATGCAGCTCTTAGGCCTGCCTGGAGCCTTCTCTTCTCCAGTCTCAACAGTCCCAACTCTCCCAGCCTGTCCTTGTACACGAGGTGCTGCAGCCCTCTGAGCATCCTCATGGTCTCCTCTGGATCCCATGGGTTTTCTTTTTTCCTATATAGATGCTCTCAGGGAGGGTCTCTTCTGCTGGCTGGGCCCCAGGGCAGGAGAGGCTGTGGGGGGAGCACATTTTGGCTTAGGCTGGCAGAGGTTCTGCAGAACTGCCTGTACAGCTCCACCACGGTTTGGCCTCCATGCTGGGAGCTTGGATTTCTCTGGCATCCATCATGTGCTGGTCTCATTGCATTTTATGACTTTTAATTAATTAAGCTTCATAAAATCCTAATCACACAGGAATTATTAATCCTGTTCTAAATTAACTGGCCAGAGAGAGGTGAAGCATCTTAGCTGCCGATGGGTACCCAGTCTGAGCCCTGGCCTCCTGCTGACTCTAGCCCCACACCAACCCAAGCAGGAAGATCTGCTTCCTGCAGGACTTCAGGTGAAGCCTTCAGATCTCAGGTGCCCGTGCTCAGCTGCCCCTGTTGCAGGGGGCTGTGGCCCCTCTGACCCTAACAAGAGTTTCTTCTGCTAGGAGCCAGCCCCAGCTCTTTTGGAGCAGACATCCCCAGGCACAGCAGAAGTGAGAATTCCCTCTCCTCCTCCTCCTCCTCCTCCTCCTGTGCCAAAACCCTTCCACATGACTCCCTAATTCTTTCTGCACAACTGCAGAAGGCAGCCCTGTTTTATCAGCCTTAGCCTGGGATTTCTTGGCATTAAGTGACTTGTCATTTGCTTTGGAAGGCGAGTTTGTGAGTGGTTATTTAAAGCTCCGTTGCACCTCCCTGGCGAGGTGTACCACATCTCTGTCCTTCCCAGGAAGGAAGTAATCCTGATGAGAATGTGTGTTCTGGCTGCACTTCACTGAGCCCAGAGCCAGGCAGCAGTGTGGCACTGCTGGGGGCTGTTGCAAACGCTCAGCTTGGTATGGTCACAGCTTCCTCGGCTTGCTGAGCACTGCAGTTGGGTTTTGCTGTGAAGGGCACAGGCAGGGGTGGCTGTGACCGCGGGGGTGGGCGTAGACAAGCTCAGCCAGAGAGCTGATCTGCAGGTCCCATGTGAAAATTAGCTCACAAAACAATCTTCTTTTACTGAAAAAAAACCAAAAAACCCAAAACGAACCCCACAAAACCCCTCCACCACACCCCAGCTTCTAAATGCAGGCCTGCACTTAGCACATCCTTCCGTGAAGTGTTGGGTGTGAGGGGGAGGAAAGTGCTTGGCTCAGCTGTGATGAAAAGCTGAGGCTTGGTGTAGCCTGCTCCTCTGAGCAGCAGTTTCACCAGTGCTGGGGGTCCCTGTGCTGCTGAGGCAGCTGATTGTGACATCTGCCAGAGCCAGCACTGACTGAGGCACAACCTGGGTGGTGGTGCTGCCTCTGTGTGCCACCCTCGAGTGCCTCTTGCAAGAGGTGCCCCTGATGGTGGCAGGGGACGGGATGGGTCCCCATGTCTCTTGCATTAGTTTGAGGCTGTAGTGACTTGTCCTGTGACCTCTGGATCTTCCTCTCTGCCACAGGGCAGAAGAGGATTCCCTGTATTCACAGGTGCCAGCTGCTTTTACATCCATAGGATGGAGTTGGTCACTGCCTCTCTGTTGCCTCATGGTCTGGCTGCAGCCAGGAGACACAAGAGGGTGTCCAAGCAAGGGGAAGAGCTTCTGCTCAAGCCTGGCAGCAGCTTACTGGGACCTTGTGACCCTGGGGACAGGAGCCTGAGCCTGGCAGAGCACAGACAAGCTGGCATGGCTCAGGAGGTGTTCCTGATTGTGGCAGAGTTCCCATCCCAGCAAGAGGGGCTTGTTCCCTGCGGATGCTGTCACAGCCCCAGTGCTGACCCTGCTGGCACCTTGCTGGTGTTTCACTGACCCTGCTGGCACCTTTCTGGTGTGCTGACCCTGCTGGCACCTTGCTGGTGTTTCACTGACCCTGCTGGCACCTTACAGGTGTGCTGACCCTGCTGGCACCTTGCTGGTGTTTCACTGACCCTGCTGGCACCTTTCTGGTGTGCTGACCTTGCTGGCACCTTGCTGGTGTTTCACTGACCCTGCTGGCACCTTACAGGTGTTTCACTGTTTTTGAACCCTCAGTGTGATTCAGGCCTTGGCTGAGCTTTGCAGCAACTTGTTCTGCTGGTTTTTGCTCTGCTGCCTTTTGCTCTGCTGGCTTCTCCAGAGCTTGCTGCTAGCAACCCTTCCCAAGGAGGACATGGAGAGCTGAGGAGTGTCCTAGACCAGCAGCCCTCTCTGGCTGTATGTGGGTTGGTGCTGAAAGGCTACAAGAGCAGCACAATCTCACATGTCCCCTCTGCAGTGGTTTGCTTCCATGCTCGTTAAGGTGCACACGAGTCTGTGGAATTAATCAGCACAGCAGCACTGCTGCCCAGCTGCCTCGCAGCTCTCTGCAGACATTAGTCACATCAGTCCCTGTCTGAGGTGAGAAAATGCTGGCTCCTACCTGCATCAGTGGCTGACAAAGCTGCTGCTTGGAGGGGAATCCATCAAAACACAGCAGTGCCCTGTGCAGGGTGGCAGCTGCGGCTGTGCTTCCCAATCCTTGCCCAGCAAAGGACAAGTCGCCTGATCCCACCTGCTCCAGCCCCAGCACAAGGGAGAGGGTTTGATTTGCCTCTGGAGTGGGCATCAGTAGCCAGCTCTGGGGCTGTGGTGGGCATCAGCAGCCAGCTTTGGGGCTGTGATGGGCATCAGCAGCCAGCTCTGGGGCTGTGGGCATCAGCAGGCAGCTTTGGGGCTGTGGGGGGCTGAAGAAAGCTCAGCTGCTTCAAACTGCCCCCCTCCCTTGCCTGGCAAGCACTGCAGACTGCCAGCCTGGTGCAGAAGGAGCCTGGGCTCTGGAGTTGTCACTTCAAGCTAAGGGATGTGAGATCTCCTTCAGGGTTCTCTGCAGTGCCCTCCTCATACATTCAGTGCCTGGGTGATGAGGACAGGTCCTGTTCTCTGCCATGGCAAAGCAGATGAGCCAAGTCCAGTTGGGTTCAGGACCTGAGTCCTCTGCAGCCCCACGAGGTGCTCTCAAGGCCTGGTGAAGCTCAGAGGAGAACTTCTCAGCAGCTTTGCCAGGAGGTTTTTCTTTGCAAGGTACTGAGCACTGAGCAGCTTTTGTGTCCTGAGGCTGCCTCCCCCTCAGCACCCACAGCTGGCACCAGCAAACCTTTCTGTGGGGCCATGGCACCTTGAGAAACCTGCAGTGCTCCACAGAGCTGCTCAGCCAGCAGCAGCCCTCCTGGGCAGGGCCCTGGCCATCAATAATCTCATGGCCTTGCTGAGATCTGTGTCTGCCCAAGGTTGCTGATGAGATTAAAGGGTTATGATGTGTGACAACTTCTGCTGAGCTCTTTAGTGCTGCTTCTGTGCCAAAACATTTGAAGTGGAGTGAAAAGGGTCATAAAAGGTTCTGGAAACCAAACATTTGTTTAGCCAGGAGTTCTGTGGCTATTGAAATGGGTTAAGGAGGTGAAGTCATTGCAGGCTACAGGAGGTGGAGGAGAGGTGGGGGAATATTGGGGCATCACTTGTGTCCCTCTGCACACACCTGCTTATCACAGAACCACAGCAGTAGTTCAGATCTCTAAGAATGGGTCCAACCACCAACCCAACACCACCATGGCCACTAAACCACCTCCCACAGGTTTCTTGAATTCCTTGAGGGATGGAGACTCCACCACCTCCCTGAGCAGCCTCTTCCAATGCCTGCCCCCTCCTGCAGAAAAGAAATGTTTCCTGATCTCCATCCTAACCCTCCCCTGGCACAATTTCAGGCCTTTTCCTGTCATTCTATCACCTGAGACTAAGGAAAAGAGCCCAACCCCTACCTCACTCCAGCCTGTTTCCAGGGAGGTGTAGGAAGCAATGAGGTCTTCCTCCCTTTTTCCTTTTTTCCCAGCTGAACAGCTCCATCTCCTTCAGCTGCTACTCGCCAGGAGGGTCCAAACCCCTCACCAGCTTCATTGCCCTTTTCTGGACCTGCTTTAGCCCCTCAGTGTCCTTCTTGGAGTGAGGGAGGGGGACACCCAAAACTGCTCCCAGCATTCAAGGTGCAAACTCACCAGTACCTTGTGCTCCTCAGGCTACCTATAAACAAGCCTCAGATTTCAACCTGGTGAAGATGGCACCAAGCTGTGTGGCACAGTCACTTGCTAGAGGGCAGGGATCCATCCAGAGGGACCTGGACAGGCTGCAGAGGTGGGCCCAGGCCAACCTCATGGCATTCAACAAGGCCAAGTGCAAGGTCCTGCACCTGGGTCAGAGCAATCCCAAGCACAACTCCAGGCTGGGTGGGGAATGGCTGAGAGCAGCCCTAAGGAACAGGCCCTGGGGGTCTGGGGTGATGAAAAGCTCAACCTGAGCCTGCAATGTGAGTGCAGCCCAGACAGCAACTGTGTGCTGGGCTGCAGCAAGAGCAGTGTGGGCAGCAGGGCAAGGGAGGGGATTGTGCCCCTTTGCTCTGCTCTCCTCAGAGCCCACCTGCAGTCCTGTGTGCAGTTCTGGAGCCCCCAGCACAGGAAGGACATGGAAGTGTTGGAGCCAGTGCAGAGGAGGCCACCAAGATGCTGAGAGGGCTGCAGCAGCTCTGCTGTGAGGACAGGCTGAGAGAGTTGNACCGAACGTGATCTTCGATCACGTTCGGTGCTTCTGTGCTCCACAACCTCCCTGGAGATGTTCAGTACCAGGCTGGATGAGTCCTTGAGGGACCTGTACTAGTGGGAGATGTCCCTGTATATGTCAGGGAGTTGGAACTGGCTGGGCTTTAAGCTCCCTTCCAACCTTCCCATTCTATGATTCTCTAAGTTAAAACTCTGCAGAGTGCGAATGGGAAGCTGTGAGTGAAATCACCTGGGTGAGTTTTGACCACAGCCAGCCCAGAGAATTAAGAGAGGGATTTAGAGATTGGAAATATTGGGCTGAATTTTTTTTTTTTTTTTTTTTTTTTTTTTTTGTGTGGAACTGCTAGATCATCCTGATAACCTTGGGTTTTATTTGAAAGGGGAAGATTAACATCCTGATCAGGGGGAATAATTGTTCCAATATTTCACGTGGCACTGAAGCTGCTTGCTAAAAGCCTCTGTTTGACACTGCTGAATCTTCTGCTATTTTATCATCTGCTGCCCTGCATAGGAAATGTGAGCTCCTGGCAGGGGTGCAAAGTGCTGCTGCTGCTGGTGGTGCTTTAGCATTCCAAATAAATAAATAAATAACCCAAAGCAGCTACCTGGTGGGGGCTGCAATGAGGTTTCTGTTGTGCCTTTGGAGCACAGCGCAGAGGGACCCTTCAGTGGGTTATTAACCAGCCTAGAGGGCAAAGCACAGCCCAGGCTGCATCAAGAGAGGGGTGGGCAGCAGGTTGAGAGAGGTGATTCTGCACATCTGCTCTGCTCTGGGAGGGTCTCACCTGGAGTGCTGTGTCCAGCTCTTGGGCCCCCAGGCTCAGGGCAGAGCTCATTGCTCTCTGCAGCTACCTGCAGGGAGGTTGTAGCCAGCTGGGGTTGGGCTCTGCTGCCAGGCACCCAGGGACAGAACAAGAGGGGACACAGCCTCAAGCTGTGCCAGGGCAGGTTCAGGCTGGATGTTAGGAAGAAGTTGTTCATGGAAAGAGAGATTGGCATTGGAATGGGCTGCCTGTGGAGGTAGTAGAGTGCCCATCCCTGGAGGGGTTTAAAGGAGGCTGCATGAGGCACTCAGTGCCAGGGGTTAGTTAATGAGAAGGGTTAGGTGAGAGGTTGGACTGGATAATCTTGAAGTTTTTTTCCAACCTGCTTAATTCTGTGATCTGTGTGTGAACACAAGAAGGACATGGACCTGATGGAGAGTGTCCAGAGGAGGCCACAAGGATGCCCAGAGGGCAGGAGAACCTCTGCTATGGGGACAGGCTGAGAGAACTGAGGCTGGAGAAGAGAAGGCTGCAGGGACACCTAAGAGCTGCATTTCGATGTCTGAAGGGGACCTCCAGGCAGGGACTGTTTAGAAAGGCTTGGAGTGATAGGACAAGAGGCAATGGTTTGAAGCTGGAGCAGGGCAGAGTTAGATTGGGCAGCAGGAGGAAGTTCTGCACAGTGAGTGGTGAGACATTGGCACAGGCTGCCCAGGGCTGTGGCTGAGGCTCCATCCCTGCAGACCTCCAAGCTCAGCCTTGCTGTGTCCCTGGGCAGCCTGCTGTGGTTGCAGGTATCCCTGCTGAGTGTAGGGGGCTTGGACAAGATGCCCTTTGAGGGTCCCTTCCAGCCCAGTGCAGTCTGTGAGCAGCAGTGATGCTTGCCTGGAAACTCTATCAACCTCATGGTGCTGAGGGCTTGTCAGGTACTTGATGATACTGTCCCAAACTCTACAGCAAAAGGAGGAAAGGATGTTAAAGGGAGTGGTCACTAATAACCTTCTGAGGCCTTTGCACAGAGATTCTCAGGCAGGAGTCTGTAATTTCCTGGGCTTGTGACGCTGGTGCAGATTATTAAGCTCTGTGATGTTGTTGGAGAAGCCTTCAGGTGGGTTTGTGCCTGCTTTTCTGTTACAAACCTGACCTGATAAAGGACATTTTAGAGGTAAATTCCTTATGCAGAAATAGATTTTCTCTGTCTTTTCCCCTGCAACTCTGAGCCTTGCTTCCTTGTCTACACGCAGGGGTCCTCAGTGCCCTTTGTTGTCCCCAGGGTAGAGGTGTCCCAAGGTATGGTGGGACCCATGGGGACATTGTGCTTGATGGGAAGAGCTCTCTGTGTGTGGTCACAGATCTCAGGATGTCAGCGGTCGGAAGGGACCCAAAGAGCTCACCCAATCCAAGCCCCCTGCCAGAGCAGGACCAGACAATGCAGCTCAGGGCACACAGAACACATCCAGACAGGCCTGCAAAGGTTCCAGAGAAGGAGACTCCACAGCCTCTCTGGGCAGCCTGTGCCAGGGCTCTGGGA
>VWZE01004447.1:605714-623023 GCA_013396675.1 Eubucco bourcierii
TCAGCCTGTCCTCACAGCAGAGCTGCTGCAGCCCTCTCAGCATCTTTGTGGTCTCCTCTGCACCCACTCCAACACTTCCATGTCCTTCCTGTGCTGGGGGCTCCAGAACTGCACACAGGACTGCAGGTGGGCTCTGAGGAGAACAGAGCAAAGGGGCAGAATCCCCTCCCTTGCCCTGCTGCCCACACTGCTCTTGCTGCAGCCCAGCACACAGTTGCTGTCTGGGCTGCACTCACATTGCAGGCTCATGTTGAGCTTTGCATCACCCCAGGGCCTGTTCCTCAGGGCTCCTCTCAGCCATTCCCCACCCAGCCTGGAGTTGTGTTTGGGATTACTCTGACCCAGGTGCAGGACCTTGCACTTGGCCTTGTTGAATACCATGAGGTTAGCTTAGGCTCACCTCTGCAGCCTGTTCCTCTCCAGCTCCCTCAGCTACTCCTCATCAGATTTGCTGTTGCTGTTTCAAGCATCAGCTGGAGGTGCAGCCTCTCTGTGTGCTCACTAAAGTAACTTTAAATATTTTCCCTGAACACTCTGAGGCCACAAAGCATGTTCCTGTCTGTGCTTGTTACCAGAGCAGGCAGAAGGTTTGGTTTTACCAGGCTGTGAGGATTAATTGGACCTTTCCCCCCATTTATCAGTGCTTACCAACATGAGTGGTGACATTCTGATGTCTCAGCTGCCAGGCAGAGTAAATGTAGAACTCCTCAGCCCTTCCTAGGGGAGTTTTTGCTCACTGCCTCTCTACACAATGAGCATCTCATGCTGCAGGAAGAGTGGAGGTGTCCCCTTCTGGGCCACTCAATTCAAGAGAGATGGAAGGTGCCCAGAGAAGGGCAGCAAGGCTGGTGAGGAGCCTGGAGCACAGCTCTGTGAGGAGAGGCTGAGGGAGCTGGGGTTGTTCAGGCTGCAGAAGAGGAGGCTCAGGGCGCAGCTCATTGCTCTCTGCAGCTACCTGAAGGGAGGTTGTGGCCAGGTGGGATTGGACTCTGCTGCCAGGCACCCAGGGACAGAAGGAGAGGACACAACCTCAAGCTGTGCCAGGGCAGGCTCAGGCTGGATGTGAGGAAGAAGTTCTTCATGGAAAGAGAGATTGGCATTGGGATGGGCTACCCAGGGAGGTGGTGGAGTGCCCATCCCTGGGGGTGTTTAAGAGGAGGCTGCATGAGGCACTCAGTGCCAGGGGTTAGTCAATGAGAAGGTGTTAGGGGATAGGTTGGGTTGGATGATTCCAGAGGTCTTTACCAGCCTGCTTAATTCTGTGATTGTGATTCTGTAGTTCTGTGATTGTGTGGTTCTGTGACTCTGTGACTCTGATTCTGTGACTCTGTGACTCTGTGGTTCTGTGACTGATTCTGTGGCTCTGTGATTCTGTGACTGTGATTCTGTGACTGACTCTGTGACTCTGTGTTTCTGTGACTGTGGCTCTGTGATTCTGTGACTCTGATTCTGTGACTCTGTGACTCTGTGGTTCTGTGACTGTGATTCTGTGGCTCTGCGACTCTGATTCTGATTCCTCTGCACTGCAAAGAGGATGGACTGAGATGGGTGGGGAGAGACCCTCAGCAGTGAGGTTTGAGGGGACCCTGCTTCTGTGGTGGCTCAGGAACTCAGCACTAACTGCTCCCAGGTCTCTGTGGGTGTTGTAGGGAATGTTGCACTGGATCTGCCCAGGGATGGGTGGTGAGAGCCTGGCACAGGTTGCCCAGGGAGGTGTTCAGCACCAGGCTGGATGAGATTAGGGAAGAGGTTTCAAGCTCCTGTTAATTTGCTACCCAAAGAAGTTCTCATGGGAGGTCTCTGGGTGTCCTGCAGCAGAGCTCCCAGAGCTTGGGCATGCCATTGGCATCCAGGGACGTGCCAAGCAGCTCTGATATGTAGCCAGAGGTCTGTCCTGCTCCCCTTTTTGGTGTTGGCAGAGGTGGCAGATGAGATGAAATTTAAAAAGGGGTGAGATAAGCTGAAATGAGATAGGAGGAGACAAGGAAGAGCACTTCTGGACCCCCAGTAGGTGAGATGATGTTCAAAACAAATACCCACATGGCTCAGGAGGCAACAGAAACCCCATCCAGAGACTTTCTAACTTCCAGTAACACTGCTGAGTAGTTGAAATGTGCAATTTAACATATGGCTAATAAAGTACTAATTAAAACAAATAGGAAACAGTCAACTAATCAAATCTCCTTGGTGCCATATGGCAAAACTCCCTGGCAGCCTCTGAGAGAGGAGTCACCCAGCTCAGGGTATCAGCAGGGGCCCAGTGGCTCAGCAGGGGTGAGGGTGAAGCAGGGAGCTCAGGGCAATTACTCATCCAGTCCCCAAGCATCAGCAGCTCCTTTCCTCTCTTCTCTGCTTGCCATCAGCTTTGCCAAGCCTCTCTGGGCCAGCAGGATGGGTCCAGACCTGCTGCTTCTCCCAGTATCCCCCTTCCAGTGGAAGAAGGGAAGCTGAGGGAACTTTTGACATGCTGCAGTGGAGGCTGAGATGTTCTCCTTGACTGCAACATGGTTTGAGGTGCATTCACCTCACATCCAGGCTGCTGAGAACAGTAGGGCTAGGGAAGGAATCTTATGAGGAACATCTGAGGGACCTGAGGATGGTTAGTTTGAGGAAGAGGAGGCTGAGAGGAGATCTCATTGCTGTCTACAGTTACCTGAAGGAATCACATGCTCACAGGATGTCAGGGGCTGAAAGGGACCCAAAGAGCTCATCCAGTCCAAACCCCCTCCCAGAGCAGGACCAGACAATGCAACTCAGGACACACAGGAACACATCCAGACAGGTCTGCAAAGGCTCCAGAGAAGGAGACCCACCTGGATATGTTCCTGGGGGGCTGTGCCAACCTACATGGTTCTGTGCTTCTGTGAAGTTCAAGCAAAGTCTGGTAAACTCCTTTGCAACCCTGGTAAGCTCCTGTGCAACCCTGGTAAGCTCCTGTACAACCCTGGTAACTCCTGTGCAACCCTGGCAAGCTCCTGTGCAACCCTGGCAAGCTCCTGTGCAACCCTGGTAACTCCTGTGCAACCCTTGCAAGCTCCTGTGCAACCCTGGTAACTCCTGTGCAACCCTGGCAAGCTCCTGTGCAACCCTGGCAAGCTCCTGTACAACCCTGGTAACTCCTGTGCAACCCTGGCAAGCTCCTGTGCAACCCTGGTAACTCCTGTGCAACCCTGGTAAGCTCCTGTGCAACCCTTGCAAGCTCCTGTGCAACCCTGGTAACTCCTGTGCAACCCTGGCAAGCTCCTGCACAATTCTGGTAAGTTCCTGTGCAAGTCCCTGGGAGCAGGCAGCTGGGAAGGCAGCATCCTGGGGAGCAGAGCTGCCCCCCTAGGGCTGGGAGTGCCAGGGAAGAGCTGGAAGCAATTGGCAGGCTGGGGTTTGCCTGCTGGAGGGTTTGGTTGAGAGGTGCTTTGTTCTAATGCCTGTGGCAGGAGAGCAGCCAGGCTGAGGATAATTTACAAGCAGGGGAGAAAAACCTCTGAATGATTCAGCAGGAATTAGCTCTGCTCCCTGCACAGTCTCCATCCCATGGATCAATGAGAAAAGCATCAGCTCCAGAGCTGGGAGGGTGGTTAAGTGTCTCTGACCCATGGATCTTGCAGGGCAAGGCTGTAAGGTTGGAGTTGGTGATCCTGAAGGGTTTTGCCAGGCCTGGATGTGTCTGGGGTTTTGTGATCCTCTCCCTAGAGTGCTGCCAGTAGGCTTAGTTGTGGTGGATGTGTTGTGATGTAGAAGCTTGAGTGGACTGAAACTGGAGGAGGGGAGATTGAGAGTGGAGATGAGGAAGAAATTCTTCACAGGGAGGGTGGTGAGAGCCTGGCACAGGTTGCCCAGGGAGGTTGTGGAGCACAGAAGACCTCCAGGGAGGTTGTGGAGCACAGAAGCACTGAAGGTGATCAAAGATCACATTCAGTGCTTCTGTGCTCCACAACCTTCCTGNTTTGATCACATTCGGTGCTTCTGTGCTCCACAACCTCCCTGCAGGTGTTCAGCACCAGGCTGCACAAAGCAACCTGCTCCAGTGGGAGGTGTCCCTGCCCCTGGCTGATCTTTAAGGTCCCTTCCCACCCAAACCCATCCTGTGACACTATGAATCTCCTATGAATCTAAAGGCAGCAGTTGGGTGAATCACAGCCCCCAGCCAGGCACAACCATACCATGGTCACGCAGGCTCCAGAACCACCAACCCACAGCCAGGCAGGCCCTGAGCTGTGCTCTGCAGGCAGTGGATCCTTCCCTGCCTGTTTGTGGCCCAGAAATCTAATTTGAAACTGTTTGCATCAGATCAGATTGAAACTGGCATGAAATAAAAGAGGCAATCGGGAAGAGTAAATCCTGTGGTGAGTCACGGGGAGGCTGCTGTGGCCCTTCCTAAATCTTTGTGTTCCTACAGGAGGAATCCTTTTTCCTCCATTCAGTGGTGCTTTCTAGTTCTTAAAGGGCATCCCTCTTTGTCTAGGACCTCTAATTGAATCTTTTTCACACCTTCTACCCTTGGCTTGCTTCAGGTTTTTCAGATGCAATACTCCCTGTTAACAGCTCCCAGACAGGAGGGACAGGAGAGGTCTCTTTATTTTTCCTGTAGGGATGGTGAGGTCAAAACATGGCCTGGTGGGAAAGATCTGTGCAGTGAGGACTTGTTTTTGGAGTTGGCTGATAGGAGCCACAGCTTCAGAGCATCAGAGAACGGTTGAGGCTGGAAGGGACCTCAAAGCTCAGCCAGTTCCATAGGCAGGGACAGCTCCCACTGGAACAGGTTGCTCAAGGACTGATCCAGCCTGGTGCTGAACACCTCCAGGGAGGTGGTGGAGCACAGAATCACCCAATGTGATCTTTGATCACATTGGGTGATTCTGTGCTCCACCACCTCCCTGGGCAACCTGTGCCAGTGTCTCACCATCCTCACTTCTTCCTAACACCCAGCTTCATTTTCCCCTCTGCCAGTCCAAACCCATTGCTCCTTGTCCTGTCACTACAATCCCTTGTCAGTAGTCCCTCCCCAGCCCTCCTGTAGCCCCTTTCAGATCCTGCAAGGCCACTCCAAGGTCTCCTGTACTCAGGGCTGCTCCCAAGGCAGTCCCTGCTCAACCTATCTTGGTGCTTGGGATTGTTCTGTCACTTGTTACTGGGTAGAAGAGGCCAACAGCCAACAACCATTGCCCTGCAGCCTCTTTCCAGGGAGCTGTAGAGAGCAATGAGGCTTCCCCTCAGCCTCCTCTTCTCCAGACTGCACAACTCCAGTTCCCTCAGTTGTTCTCCAGAGCCTTCCCCATTCTGCTGCTCTACTCTGGACCTGCTCCTTTCAGAGACACAGAACTGCTCTGCCCAGGGATGCTGAGGCTGCAGCTGTGGGCTGGGCTGCAGAGCAGAGAAGCACAGCCCAGAGCCTGGCTGCAGGCTGAGTGAGAAGCTGATCCAGGAAAGGCAGATAAATATCACACACACAGAGCTGCCTTCAAGCAGAGTTTAGTCACATTAGATAAGCCTGATACCCAGAAATGAGCTTTCCATGGCTGGACCTTGAGCCTCCCCTGGCACCCAGCACTGAGCTGTTGCCTCCTCCTCCTCTCCAGCTCGGGCAGGAGCCAACTGCTCCAGCCCAGGCCATATGCTCGCTCACATTTCCCCTTGGCCAGCAGGCAGGTCCCAGGCTCCTGCCTTTTTAGTGGGCCAGCCAAGCACAGGGATGCCAGGAGACAGGGCTGCCCTGCTAGAGGAGCTGCAGTCTTCTTCCCAAGGGGACATCTCACCCCGTGGGGGACTGAGACAGGTTTGTCTGTCAGGTAGAGCTGGGTGGGCACTGCCTGCTGCTTAGCATAAGGATCTTTCCACCTCCCATCCCTCACATAGCTGTTGGGAGGGGATGTGCTACCCTCCCTCCGTGGCAGGACCCAGCTGTGCCCATGCAGTGTGCTCTGCAGGAGGGTGTGCTTCAGCCCTGCCTTCACCTCAGCCTGTGCCCGCTCTGGATCGGGGAAGTCACCCAGCAGCAGATGCCATCTGCAGCAGCTCCCAGGTCTGCTCACAAGCCACAGAAACCTCTTGAGACCCCAGCAATCACCTCCCTCCTTGTGAAGCTGACCAAGGGGTGAGTCATGAGCTGCTGTGCTCTAAGGGCTCCTGTTGCTCTCCTCCCTGAGCCCTCTCTGCCAGGTTCACACCTCCAGCTGGCTTGACTCATGGCACAGACCAGACCTGACACCACTTCCATCACTCTCTGCCCAGGAGGCAACCACTGCAGTGACCCCTGAGAAGGCTCTGAGGTCTGATGATGCTCCTCAAGGAAAGCAGCAGGACTTGGGCTGATCAGCAGCCCAAAGCATGCACAGGAATGGTGCTTGCCATGAATCTGTGCTAGCCCTGGTGAGCTACCATGAGAGAACCTGCTCAGAGCTCTATGGAACCTTAATTTTCTCTCTGTGCCCTCCTCAGCCCTCTCTGCCCCATTCCAGGCTTTTGTGGTTTTCATTTTTTCCTACTCTACTTTTTAAGGGTTGTGTCATCCCCTCCAGTGGTTTCTCACCAGGGTTCAAAGTGCTTATAACCATCCCTCTGAGATTAATTAGACACCAAGGAAGGTTCAGTCATTTGATTCCAGTCATTTTAAAGGTCCTCAGCTGGAATCTAAAAGCTTCTCACTTAACCCTGCCCCAAAGTGCTGACAATGAGGTGTGTTTGGAGACCCTGGCACAGGGTGCCCAAGGAGGTGGTGGATGCCTCCTTGCTGGAGGTGTTTGAGGCCAGGCTGGCTGAGGCCTCCATCAGTCTGGTCCAACAGGAGGTGTCCCTGCCTGTGGCAGGGGGGCTGGAACTGGCTGAGCTCTAAGGTCCCCACTCTCTGAATCTGATGGTTTCAGGGGTTAGCTCCCTGGGTTTGCATCCAAGGCTCTGAAGGACTTGCAAGTGGAGCTGCCCTCATTTGTGTTGTTGCTCTTCCAGCACAAGCCCCTTCAGAAGGAGCTGGGCTGAGGCTCTGCCAACAGCCTCGCTCTACATTGCAGCCTAAGGTAAAAGAGTTGGGAGGGCTGAAGCTGCTGGGGACTGTGGCAACCTGTGGCTGCAGGACTCCAGACCCACTCAGTGCTCCTCTGCTCTGCTCTGAGGCAGGATCTGAAGAATGGCAATGAGGTCATTTTTTCAGATATTCACAGACTGCTCTTCAATGTTTGATGAGCAGCGTGGGGCTCTTGATGGAAAGTGACTGCAGAGTTTTACAGGGGCTTTTAGTTTGCTTTAATTTGTATTTATTCCAGGCTCATAAGGTGTTTGGAGAGCTGACTGGGGCTTGCTGAAAGCCTGTCTGAAAGCCAGGCTGTGCGGTAGCAGCCTGTCCTCGCCTAGCTCTGCCTGGAGTGGTGAGCAATAGCTGCCAGCGCTCCCAGTAGTGCTGCAAACGTTCAGCAGAAGCAATCAGATGCCTTTAGTATCTCCACTGGAGAGTTTGTTTCATGCCTCATCCATGATTCAGTAAAAATACCCTGGCATAAAATATTTATGAACTACAAATGAAGATTTAGGCCCTCAAGTACTGTACCAAGGAGTTGCTGGGCACGGCAGAGGGCTCTGTGCTTGTGGGAGGTTGCTGCAGGATGAGAGCTTCTGGCAGGTGGCCTTGCCCCTTGGGCTGCCCAGCTGGAGCACAGCCTCTCACCTGCCCATCTGTGTTACCTCCAGCAAAAGGACCTGTCTGGCATCCTCACAAAACTCCTTCTTGGTTCCTGCTGGGCAGATGTGTGGCAGTGACCCGGGCAGGGGGCAGCTCTTGTGATGCCAGCCTGGGCCAGGTGGGTGAGATGCTGCTTTCTGCTCTGGGCCAGGTCAAATCCTGTAAGCAGGGGTTTGAAACTTTGTCTCTTCTAGGCCATGCTCTTCTCCCAAAGTTCCAACTTGGGGTTTCTGCTGCTTTCATCTCTTTCAGATGGAAAAGCCTTCAAAGGTCCAACATCAACCCAGCAGCACCGTGGCCACTAAACCATACTGCCAAGTGCCATGTCCAAGGGTTTCTTGAACACCTCCAGTACCTCCTTGGGCAGCCTGTGCCAATCCCTGACCAGGAAATTTTTCCTCATGTCCAACCTAAACCTTCTCTGGTGCAACTCCTCCTGCCCTACCTCTATAATTACTCACCAGAAGTTAGGCCAACAGCCTCTTCACTACAGCCTCCCCTCACAGAGTTGGAAGCAGCAGGAAGGTCTCCCCTGGAGGTGCTCAGGACCAGGCTGGATGAGGTCTTGAGTGACCTGTTGCTCTGGATCTGCTCAGAGAGGGTGGTGAGACATTGCTACAGGTTGAGGGTGGTGAGACCCTGGCACAGGTTGCCCAGGGAGGTTGTGGAGCACAGAAGCACCGAACGTGATCAAAGATCATGTTTGGTGCTTCTATGCTCCACAAGCTCCCTGGAGGTGTTCAGCACCAGGCTGGATGAGTCCCTGAGTGACCTATACTAGTGGGAGGTGTCCCTGCCTATGGCAGTAGGGTTGGAACTGGCTGAGCTTTGAGGTCCCTTCCAACCCAAACCATTTGATGAATCTCTGCAGAACCTTCTCCTTCTGTCCTGCCCTGAGGACCATGGTGCTGGGCTCTGCAGTGCTGCATCCTGGGCTTTGGGTTGGATTGCTCCTGCTTGTGCCTGGCAGTGAAGGTATTTGCCACTGTCTGCTGAGGCACAGCATCCTTTTGGCATTTCAGAAGAGGTGGGCAGGATGAATTATTCATTTTAAAAGTGTGTGACATTATGATGGAGCTTCAGCAAAGTACATTTAAACATTACAAAATAGGATGAATCAGTTTAAACTCATCTGAGCTTATCATCTCTCAGATACAATGACTGATACAAAGGCTAAAAAAGAAGAAAAAAAAGCTCTGCTCAAATAATTTCTAAATCAGACTCCAAAACCACACCAAATATGCAGGAGGGTTTATTTTCAGATCTTTTAAAGCCAAGAGGTTTAGGGAACATTGATGAACAGGCAGGGTTAGACCCCGCTTGGCTAAAAAAATGATGTGACTGTTGGAACTGTGCTGATGAAGGTCCCTGGATGCACTGGGACTGCTGGATCACTGAGGATCTGAGGAGCACCCCCAGCTGCCTCAGCTACACCTCCCCAACCCTGTTCTCCAGAGCCTTCCTCAGCTTTCTTTTGCCCTTCTGTGGACCTGCTCCAGCCCTTTAGTATCCAGATATGGACAGAGGAATCAGTGCACCCTCAGCAAGGCTGCAGATGGCACCAAGCTGTGTGGCACAGTCACTTGCTAGAGGGCAGGGATCCATCCAGAGGGACCTGGACAGGCTGCAGAGGTGTGCCCAGGCCAACCTCATGACATTCAACAAGGCCAAGTACAAGGTCCTGCACCTGGGTAGGCACAATCCCAAGCACAACTCCAGGCTGGGTGGGGAATGGCTGAGAGCAGCCCTGAGGAACAGGCCCTGGGGGTCTGGGGTGATGAAAAGCTCAACCTGAGCCTGCAGTGTGAGTGCAGCCCAGATGTTAGGAGGAAGCTCTTTACAGTGAGGGTGGTGAGACACTGGCACAGGTTGAGGGTGGTGAGACACTGGCACAGGTTTCCCAGGGAGGTTGTGGAGCACAGAAGCACCAAACGTGATCTTTGATCACGTTTGGTGCTTCTGTGCTCCACAACCTCCCTGCAGATGTTCAGCACCAGGCTGGATGAGTCCTTGAGCAACCTTCAGCAAAACTGAACCTACTGCTTGAGATGTAGAATGTGACCATCCCTGCTCTGGTCCTGCTGAGCCAGGCCAGGATGCTGCTGGCATAGAGGCTCTTATCAAACTCCTGCATTGCCTTGGCTGTGCTGGCCATGCCAGGTGAGGAATGACAGCTGGATGCCCAGGAGCCATCATGCTGCCTCAGGACAGTGTTCCAGCAGCTTTTCCTTCCTTCCTGTCCCTCTGCTCAGACTATCCAGGTCTTTGCACCATGCCCACCTTTTTCCTATCCAAACAGGAAAGGCTTTTCTAGCCCAGTATTGAACTTGTAGCCTCACAGGTGTCAGGGATTGGAAGAGGCCCAAAGAGCTCATCCAGTCCAAGCCCCCTGCCAGAGCAGGACCAGACAATGCAGCTCAGGGCACACAGGAACACATCCAGATAGGCCTGCAAAGGCTCCAGAGAAGGAGACTCCACAGCCTCTCTGGGCAGCCTGTGCCAGGGCTCTGGGACCCTTCCAGGCAAGAAGTTGCCCTTGTGTTGAGCTGGAACCTCCTGTGCTGCAGCTTCCATCCATTGCTGCTTGTCCTATCCCAGGCAGCAGTGAGCAGAGCCTGTCCCCCTCTCCTGACCCCCAGCCCTCAGATATTGATAAACATTGATTAAATCACAGAATCAAGCAGGTTGGAAGAGACCTCCAAGCTCACCCAGTCCAACCTATCTCCCAGCCCTAGCCAATGAGCCAGACCATGGCACCAAGTGCCTCATCCAGCCCAATCTTCTCCTCTCCAGACTAAGCAGCCCCAGGTCCCTCAGCCTCTCCTCACCAGGCACTGCTCAGTCCTCATAGCCCTGTGCTGGACTCTCTCCAGCAGGTCCCTGTCCCTCTGAAACTGGGCAGCCCAAAGCTGAAGGCAGTAATCAAGATGATGTCTTAGCAGGGCAGAGTAGAGGTGGAGGAGAACCTCCCTGGATCTGCTGGACACACTCTGCTTAATGTCCCCAACTGCAACTCCTCTTCCCTGCAGGGGTAACTCAGCTACCCTGGCAGGCACTGGGTTCCCCCACAGCTAACTTTGCTGCTCTGCCTTGCCAAGTCCCCCGGAAGACTCCTAAAGCTGGGTGCTGATGAAGCTGTGGAGCCATGGGCTGAGAGCAGAGAGGCAGCAGAAGCAGAGACAGGTCTGTGAGCAGCCCCTGCAGAGTTGCTTGGCATCTTAGCACCCCCAGTGACAAATGGGACTGGCTGCTGAAAAGAGACCCTCAGCTGCCAGCGAGGGCAAACCAATACCCCAAGGACATCTCTGCTGATTCTGCAGGCTGCTGCCCTTCCCTACAGCCTCCTTCTGTCTGACATCAGCTCCTGGGTGTGATGGAAGTGTTTGTCCTTTCTGGGAAGGAAGCTGAACTCTTCCTCCCAGGGAGGCCTTGAGGCATTGACTCCCCCAAGGCTTCTGACCTGCGTCTGTGGGCATTGAGCTGCTGCTTGGGTTTCTCTCTTTCATTCACAACCCTGCTGAGGAGTTTGCTGGAGGTCTGCCTGTAGTTCCACAGAACCTTTCACAGCTGTTTGCTGCATTCCTCCTTTTAATTCAGAACCTTTCAGGCCAGCCTCCCCCTCCAGTGTCTCTAAGGACAGTGGGAGTTGCACAGTCCTCATCTATTGCTCTGTGCCATTCGTTACAGATGGGATCACAGACTCACAGACTCATGGAATCACAGAATCACAGACTCACAGACTCATGGAATCATGGAATCACAGAATCACGGAATCACAGAATCATGGAATCACAGACTCATGGATTCACAGACTCATGGAATCACAGACTCATGGAATCACAGAATCACAGAATCACAGACTCATGGAATCACAGACTCATGGATTCACAGAATCATGGAATCACAGACTCATGGAATCACAGAATCACAGACTCATGGATTCACAGACTCATGGAATCACAGACTCACGGAATCACAGACTCATGGAATCACAGTCTCATGGAATCACAGAATCACAGACTCACGGAATCACAGAATCACAGACTCATGGATTCACAGACTCATGGAATCACAGACTCATGGAATCACAGAATCATAGACTCACAGAGTATAGAATCACAGAATCATAGACTCATAGAATCACAGAATCAGTCAGGGTTGGAAAGGACCACAAGGAGCATCCAGCTCCAACCCCCTGCCATGCCCAGGGACACCTCACGGTAGCTCAGGCTGGCCACAGCTTCATCCAGCCTGGCCTTAAACACCTCCAGAGAGGAGGTTTCCACCACCTCCCTGGGCAACCCCTGCCAGGCTCTCACTACCCTCATGCTCAACAACTTCTCCCTAACCTCCAGTCTGACTTTCCCCACCTCCAGCTTTACTCCATCCCTCCCAGTCCTGTCACTACCCGACAGCCTAAAAAGTCCCTCCCCACCTTTCTTGCAGCCCCCTTCAGATCCTTCAAGAAGGTCCCAGAAGGTCACCTGGGAGCCTTCTCCTCTCCAGCCCCAAGATGTGGGCTTGGGCCTTGGGTTTTGGTTTTGGTTTTTTTTTTTAACACAGAAATATTCCACCCCAATCAGATCTGCCTGTCTCTAATTGCATTCTGCCCAGCTAAATGTCCTTGCAATTCCAATTGGCTGTGGTGTTACTCATTAGGTGAGGTCCCAATCTGCTCTACCCTGTTGCTGTGCAACAACTGCCTGCAATTAATCCCCTGGGTCAGGAAACTGATGGAGTCCTCCTGCCTGTTTGTCATTTGTGAAGTGGTAATGGATCTTTTTTTTTTTTTTTGGTTTTTTTTTTTTCCAAGGAATATGACTTAATATTTAATACCAACAATCCTAATGGACTCTGCATTTCCTACAATTAAACACTTGGAAGGCTGAGGCTGCAAACTCTGCCTGCTCAGCTGCTGGAGTCTGGGTAGTTTTGGAGAGGCTTTGTGCTTCAGGACACGAAGAGAGGAGGTGTTTGTGGCCACAGGCTGCAGCTGCTAAAAGCATTCATCATAATTAATGTAACCACACTGATTAGCAAAGGATGTTTGTACCAAGATTGATTTGTCACTTGTAGTAGAGCCATACAGGGCAGCAGAGCACAAATTCCCCTGATTTACTCTAGCAGAGCTCTTCCTTCAGGGCAAACCTGGGGCTCTGTTGCTGCTTTCTTCCCCCCAGGTCCCTCAGAACTCTTTTCTGTGTGGTGAAACAGAACCACTGCCACTGGCAGGCTTGAGAGAAGGGACAGGGCTGCCAGAGATGCTTCATAGCTCAGTGGAAAACAAAACCCTTTCCCCTCATCAAAGAGCAACAGCAAACTGCATTCAGGCTGTGAGAAGCCCTCCGGAAGGTTTTGCTGCCCCCAGGCAGCTTTCACCACCACCTCCCATTGTTGCCTTCCCTATTTTTAGTTGAATTTCCAGGTTTTGGTTGTTTGTTTTTTTTTCTCAAGCCAATTCTTTTCAGCCATTCAACATTTCTCCCATCTCAGAGGCAAGGATGGCTTTGCATGGTGTTGCCATGGAAACACCTGCCGGGTAAGGGATGGAGATGGGAGAGGAGCAGGGGGAGAAGAGGAACCGAGCAGGGAAGGTGCAGGAGCCTGTGGGGGTTCCTCCCTTTGAGGGGCAACCTGCAACACTTAGCCCACATCTGCTGCATTGGTGGGCATAGCTCAGGGGAAGTGGGCACACTGCTGGGCAGGCAGCAAGGGGAAAGGGACAGGCACTATCCCTGGTGAATTCATATGCCCCCTTCCACAGTCAACCTCTGCTTTTGCCATGGAAATCTGCTCCCAGCCTGCCCGACCCCCTTGGCCCTCTCCTCTCTGCAGCCCCTGCTCAGATCCTTCCTCCTGGGTTGTCTTGGTAACATCTGATGTCTGGAGAGAGGACAAGGCAGCAGGCAGGCAGTGCAGAGCCTCCCTAGGGTGGTACCTGGTTCCCAGCCCATGGTGAGAGGCAATGCTCTGTGTAGGAGAGGGAACAGAGGAAGAAGCTCCAGAACGTCTCAGGGAGGTGGTGCCAGGAGCATGTTTTGAAGCCTGAGTCTGCACATTTTGTGTTACTGACTCCAAATCTGATGCTCAGTTCCTTCACCTGACAGCCTGATCCAGGGCATGCTGCAGCCCACAGGAGCTCTGTTTCCCTCATCAGCCTTTGGCTCAGGCACCACCATAAAAGCTTTAGGATCAAAGCACAACGTGGTGCAGAAACCCAGACAGGTACCAAGAGCATCTGTTGTGTTGAGTCATTTGAGTGTGTGCCATGCTCCAGGCCACTTGTGGCTAAGCCCTCAACTCTCTGCTGGCTGTGTACCAGTTTAAGCTAAGCTTAAGCTTTGCCTCTCTAATTTTAAGCAGAGGGAAAGCTGTCAGCTGTGCTTGTGCCTCTCCAGCATCGTGGGCTGCACAGAGGCTGTGGGCCTCTGAGGGCAGAGGGCTCAAGGAGGGCTCTGAGATGATGAACTCCTCAGTCAGTGCTTCTGCTGCCTTGGCAGGGCTCTGAGATGTCAGTGAAGAGATCAAAAGCCCCAGGATGGTTGCTGGGGGCATGGCCATGCCTGGGTGGGTGGCTTGGCTGGCTGCAGACCTCCCTTTCTTGGACGGTGCCTGTGTGCTTTCAGGGTTTTCTCTGCCTTTGCCACATTCAGAAACACAAACTTGCTCTTCCCAAGTGGAACAGCGCCCTGCCAGCCTGGGGGAAGACACAGCTGCTGAGGGAGGCCATGCTCCTGCTTGCTGCCAAGGGCACCACTGCCTTGTGGAGCTAGAGCAGACTTTTCCTTCAGAGTCTGCCTTGGGTTACCCAAAGCCAGCAAGACCTGAGCAGCTCTGCAATGAGTTGTCCCCAGGAACTGAAATCCTCCTGGGAACTGGGGTCAAAAATTGACTCTCTCACTGTTGCAAAGCATCTGCTAAGTGTTCAGAGGGGCTACAAGAAGCTGAGCCTGCATCCCAGAGAATCACAGAATGGCTCAGATTGGAAGGGACCTTACAGAGCTTCTACTCCAAGCTCCCTGCCATGAGCAGGGACACCTTCAGACACCTCTCAGCTAGACTTGGCAGATCAAAGCCTCATCCAGCGTGGCCTTGAACACCTCCAGGAAGGAGGCATTCACCTCTGCTCATCCTAACCCAGATTCTCACCGCCCTCATACTGAAGGATTTCATCCTCAGCTCCACTCTAACCCTGCTCTGCCTCAGCTCCAAACCATTCCCCCTTGGCCTGTCTCCAGACACCCTCAGCACAAGTCCCTCTGCAGCCTTCCTGCAGGATCCCTTCAGGCACTGGCAGCAGCTCTGAGGTCCCCTAGGAGCCTTCTCCTCTGCAGGCTGCAGCCCCCCAGCTCACTCAGCCTGTGCTCACAGCGGAGCTGCTCCAGCCCTGGGATTGTCTTTGTGGCCTCCTCTGGGCTCGCTCCAGCAGCTCTGAGTCCTCCTTCCACTAGGGACAGTGGAGCTGAAGACCTCAGCGTCTGAGGTGAGGTCTGAGCAGAGCAGAGCCAAGGGGCACAATCCCCTCTCTTGCCCTGCTGCCCACACTCCTCTTGCTGCAACCAGCACACAGCTGCCTACTGGGCAGCCTGAGGGCACTGCCAGCTCACGGTGAACTTCTCCTCAATCAGCACACCCAAAACTTCAGAGCTGCTCTCAACCCACTCTGCACCCAGTTTGGATTTGTGCCTGGACTTTCCCTTTTATTTTCTGGTCATCCCTTATCCTGCTTTGATCCCTGCCAGTGTTGCATTTTCCCCATCAGTAGGTTTGCCTCTCTGCTGGGAACCTGAAATTGTGTGCTCAGCTATAGGGCTCAATTTGCCTTTTATGCCTCCTGCAAATCTTATTAAATCCTGTTGTATTAAATGGGAGAAGCAGGCAGTTAAGGCTGTGGGTTTCAAAATGCATTTAGACTTCTTTTCAAGTATGCAAAGTGTAAATGGATTTTGTGCTTGGGGAGCAGAGCAGCGTGTTCACAATTTTGGTTAGATAAAAGGATGCTGAGATGGCCTTTAACATTGATTTTGTGTTACCTTTTTATTTCTCCACCCCCCACCCCGTGCTTCAATACAGTAGCCTCAGAGATTCTTCCAGCATTTTGATTTACAGGAGAGCTCAGAAGATGAGGTTTATTTTATTTATCAGCCAGTAATGTGCTTTGCTCCCTGTTCCTCCTCAGCGTGGTTAGCCCTGAAAATAGCAGCTTGGGCAATCTCATTAGGTCAGGTTTCCTTCTTGTGAGGTTTCTAATGTAGGATGGTTTGAAACACTGAGAAATTAACTTCTGAACCCTCTCAGCCTCTTCCTTCTGCAGCCAGCTCAAAGCAAGCAGTTTATAGAACCATAAACAGTCTGCCTCAAACTTGAGCCCTTCTGAACCTGTAAAGAGCATTCCCTGAGTGTTGCAGATGAAGTGTGAGGGGAATCTGAGCTCTCTCTGGGTTGGAGGTGTCCTTCCCAGCACCTTCCCTTGCTGCAGCATCCTCAGCTGTAAAAGCAGAGCCTGGTGCTACTTATTTATGCTGCAGAGGCAGCTGGGAGGTTGTGTTTGTTGTAAGGGGAGGTTGCCATGGAAGTGCTGTGCTTAGCCACACGGAGCTTTGTCCAGGGAGGTTGACAAAAAAAAAAAACAGTGGCAGAAGAACCCAAAGCAAGGCCTTGCCTGGGGTGAGGTGTCAGGACCTGTGTCTTTGGGTGCTGCAGAGGCAGGGGGATGCTCTTGCAGCAGAGAGAGGCCACAGAAACTGACCTGGAGTTTGGACTTTTCAGGTGCTGCCTTCATTATTGAAATCTAAATTTAATTCCAGCTCTGATTACCCTGAGAGTGATGCCAAGTCCTATATTACCTGACCTACTTCAGAACTGTATGGAGAAATGCATCCACCACAGTGACCTTCCTTGTGTCATTTCACAGCTCAGATGCCACTGTGGGGAGCTTGGCATCAATTTTTCAGCAGGGAGAGACAGAGAGAGAGAGAGGCTGGGGCAGCAGTGGTCAGTGGTAGGTAACTGGATGCAAATTCCTTATTGATCTCCAGAAGGAGACTTTGAGCCTGTCGGGTGCTGAACCTCCTGTCTGCTCCCTCAGATGCCTCTTCACTGAGCTGCGGGAGAAGGCCCTTGAGAAACTCTTGAGTTTAAGCTGGTAGAAGTCTGAGATATGAGGATGGATTAATCACAGGCTCCCAGCATGGTGAGAGGCTCCTGGGCTGCAGCAAGAGCAGTGTGGGTAGCAGGGCCAGGGAAGGGATCCTGCCCCTCTGCTGTACACTGCTGAGACCCCACCTGGAGTGCTGCAGCCNACCTGCTGGTGGCCTTGCAGGATCTGAAGTGGGCTACAAGAAAGCTGGGGAGGGACTTTTGAGGCTGTCAGGGAATGATAGGACTGGGGGGGATGGAACAAAGCTGGAAATGGGGAGAGTCAGACTGGAGGTTAGGAAGAAGTTGTTCAGTATGAGGGCGGTGAGAGCCTGGCAGAGGTTGCCCAAGGGGGTGTTAGAAGCCTCATGCCTGTAGGTGTTTGAGGCCAGGCTGGATGAGGCTGTGGCCAGCCTGATCTAGTGTGAGGTGTCCCTGGGCATGGCAGGGGGTTGGAGCTGGATGCTCCTTGTGGTTCCTTCCAGGCCTGCCTGATTCTACGATT
>VWZE01004447.1:624946-643056 GCA_013396675.1 Eubucco bourcierii
CAGATCCACCAGCCAGGCCAGATCCACCAGCCAGGTCAGATCCACCAGCCAGGCCAGATCCACCAGCCAGGGCCAGATCCACCAGCCAGGCCAGATCCACCAGCCAGGTCAGATCCACCAGCCAGGCCAGATCCACCAGCCAGGGCCAGATCCACCAGCCAGGACTGACTCCACCACCCAAGGCCAACTCCACCAGCTGGGGACAGCTCTGCCAGCAGGGCCCAGCCAGGGTCAGCTCCACTAGATGGTGCCAAGTCCCTCAGCCAGTGCCAGCTCCAGCATCAAGGGCAGGGCTGTGGTGCCAGCTCTGTGGGATCCCCACACCAAGGGTGTCTGTTCCCTGCTGGACCATCACAGGGTGCAGAGGTCTTTTCAGTTGTGCCCTGCCCTGCTCCCTGCCTGCTGGCCTCAGCCCTTGCCCCAGGGATTCAAGCAGGGTGATGCTGGGAGCTGAACCTCATCTGAAGGCCTTTCCCTGCAGGTTTGGGAGTGTTTAGGAGAAGGAAGCTCAAAGCAGTGTCTAGAGCTGGGATGCAGATGGTAAAGGACCCAAGCATGTGCCTGCTCTGCATCTCTGATGGATGCTCAGGAGCCATCTCTCTGTAGCTACAACTGGCCAGATCCCACTTTGATGTAAACCTGGGTGAGCAGAGCTGCAATCATTTACTCCAGACAGGGATGGGGGCCTGGGAGACTTTGCCTTGAGTTTCTCACATGCACCTCAATCATGTTTTAGTGTTGCTTTAGCAGCTCAACAGGCAGAGCTGGCATAGCAAATTCATCACAAATCTACATGATTTATGTCCCTGTGTTGGTATAAATCCTCCCTCTCCTTGTTTGCCAACTCATTCATCATCCTCACGTGGTCATTTCTTTCCACACTGCAATTCTTGGGGTTTTTGGGGTGTTTGGGGTTTTTTTGTTGTTGTTTATTTGGGTTTTTTTTTTTTTTTTTGGCTGCTTCTGGCACTTTCTTAGGAGCTTTGAGTACTGTGTCCAGCTCTGGACATGGACCTGATAGTAGAATCATAGAATGGGAAGGTTGGAAGGGACCTCAAGGATCATCTAGTTCCAACCCCCTGTCATAGGCAGGGACACCTCCCACTAGTACAGGTCACTCAAGGACTCATCCAGCCTGGTGCTGAACACCTCCAGGGAGGTTGTGGAGCACAGAAGACCTCCAGGGAGGTTGTGGAGCACAGATGCACCGAACGTGGTCTTTGATCACGTTCGGTGCTTCTGTGCTTCACAACTTCCCTGGGTAACTTGTGCCAGGGTCTCACCAACCTCAACCTGTGCCAGTCTCTCACCACCCTCACTGTACCATGGAGTTGTTGAGAGACTGCAGCAGCATCTCAGAGGATGCTCAGAGGACTGAAGAACCTCTGCTACAGGGCCAGGATGAGAGAGTTGAGACTGGAGAAGAGAAGGCTGCAGGGACACCTAAGAGCTGCATTTCGATGTCTGAAGGGGACCTCCAGGCAGGGACTGTTTAGAAAGGCTTGGAGTGATAGGACAAGAGGCAATGGTTTGAAGCTGGAGCAGAGCAGAGTTAGGTTGGGCAGCAGGAGGAAGTTCTGCACAGTGAGTGGTGAGACATTGGCACAGGCTGCCCAGGGCTGTGGCTGAGGCTCCATCCCTGCAGACCTCCAAGCTCAGCCTTGCTGTGTCCTTGGGCAGCCTGCTGTGGTTGGAGGTGTCCCTGCTGAGTGTAGGGGGCTTGGACAAGATGCCCTTTGAGGGTCCCTTCCAACTTGATGCACTCTGTGCCTCTGTGACCAGAAGATCCTTGCTACTTGGTCCTCCTATGGTACCTACAGAGTGAGGCTCAGCCTCAGAGCTCTCCAGACCAGCACATGACCTAAAGGTTTTATCAAGCTCTATTAATGTGTTTTGTGATTTCAGCACAAACACAAAGATAGCTCTGCTCTGTATTTATGCTCTTGGGACTTTTAATGAGCTTTTTTCCCTGACTCTAATATTTATTGGACCAGAATAACAGCAGATTTAGGATTCTCTGGTAATTCAGTTAGCCAGGAGCCAGGATACAGTGCAGAGCTGAGCTGCTTTTAGCTCTAGACACAAACAGCTCCTTAAAATATGAGCTGGGCCTGCAGAAGGGAAATGCCATGTGCAGGAATCTCAGCAGGACCCACAGCACAGCTGGGCTGGGGCAGTCACCTCCTCACCCACCAGGGAGCTCTGGTATCCTCGGGCTTGTTTGGTGGGGAGGGGGGCAGGAGGTGTGCCCTGCTCTGGGCACCCAGGGAGGGATTCATTGAATGGTTTGGGTTCGCAAAGGCCTTCAAGATCATGCAGTTCCAACCTCCTTGCCATGAGGCAGGACTCAGTTGGGTGGGTGAGGTTCCAGGTTTGGTGGTATCAGGTTCAGAGATTCAATCATTCAAGGGTTGAGGGTGGAAAGGTCTTTAAAGATCATCTAATTCCAGTACCCCTGCCATGGGCAAGGACACCTCCCAGGGGCAGGGACACCTCCCACCAGCCCAGGCTGATCAAGACCTCATCCAACCTGGCCTTGAACACCTCCCTGGAGATGTTCAGCACCAGGCTGGATGAGGCCTTGAGTGACCTGCAGTTTAAACTCACTTTAATCCCAGTTTCAGAGGGACAGGGATCTGCTGGAGAGAGTCCAAGGGAGGGCTGTGAGGATGCTGAGGGGACTGAGCACTGCCTGGGGAGGAGAGGCTGAGGGACCTGGGGCTGCTTAGTCTGGAGAGGAGAAGACTGAGAGGGGATCTGATAAATGTTTATAAATATCTGAGGGCTGGGGGTCAGGAGGGGTTGGGACTGGCTCTGCTCACTGCTGCCTGGGATAGGACAAGGAGCAATGGATGGAAGCTGCAGCACAGGAGGTTCCAGCTCAACACAAGGGCATCTTCTTGCCTGCAAGGTTTCCAGAGCCCTGGCACAGGCTGCCCAGAGAGGTTGTGGAGTCTCCTTCTCTGGAGCCTTTCCAGGCCTGTCTGGATGTGTTCTGTGTGCCCTGAGCTGCATTGTCTGGTCCTGCTCTGGCAGGGGAGTTGGAGTGGATGAGCTCTTTGGGTCCCAACCCCTGACATCCTGTGGTCCTGTGTGAGCCTGCAGAGCAGAGAAGAGCAAAGCTGATGCTTAGAGCCAGCCTGCACAGAGAGAAAGTTTGCTTGAGGCAGCAGGAATTGGGCACCTGTCCCAGGGCAGGTTGTGCTGAAAGTGCTTTTGTGGAGCTCTGAGCTGTGTGGTGTTCTCAGGAGCAGAACAATTGCAGCTCTCACCAATACATCTTCCACTCCAAAACAAATTCTGCCTCCCCAGAAGTGATTTTAGGGCTGATGAAGAAGCACACCTGGAAGTGGCATAGGTTTTAGTTTAACTCTGATGTGATTTCGGGGTGAGGCTTTGGATCAGAGGTGGAAATGAAGAGAAGAATCATCTCTTCTTAGGAGGGACTCTTAGGAAACTTAATCAGCTTGGAGTCCATGGGGAGTGCAGAGCCTTGCAGCCAAGCTCCTGGGGAGGAGAGCAGGTGCACAGCTATGGCCTCAGGTCAGCAGTCTCTATTCAGGGCAGAATTTTAAAGCAGCCTGAGCTGCTCTCTGTGCTTCACATGAAGTCTGAGTTGGAGGTCTGGCTCAACAGGAGTGGATTACATAAATAGCACTGAGGTATTGCTGAGTTCTGAGCCATCCTCATTTTTCTGCAGGCCTTCCAGAGGCAAGGATTATAAATCTCCTAATGAGGATCCACTTGAAAACCTCCAAGCGCTCTGAGATGTTGAGGCAGAGACCTGTTCCTGTTCTCCCTGCCCAAAGTGACACCGCAGGAACACACATTTAGAGAGCAATAAACACATCACAGCTCAGCTTTTGTCTTTGCTGTCCATGGCGGCAAAGCATCCCTGAGAAGCCACAATGCACCGAGCAAGCTCTTTGTATTCCACCAGCCCTATTGCTTATCTTATTGACTAACAGAGAGAAGAGCCAGGGCGGGGGGCAGGGGGGGAAAGTGCATTTTAATTAGACATGAGCACTTGCTTTGTAGGGGAGGTCACACTGCAACCTGGCTGAGTTTGCTGGCAGACTGAATCCACTCCAGGAAAGGACCTGCCCTTAGCTCAGGGGTGGGCTTGTGACATCCTTCTGCTCTCTTCCTCTGCTCTGCTGGAGATCAGGGACAGCCTTGCACAGCAGCATCCAGGATCTCCTTTCCTGCTGCCTTTACCAGCAGAAGTGATTCTGCCTTCAGCTTTGGGTTCCCCAGTTTCAGAGGGACAGGGACCTGCAGGAGAGAGTCCAAGGAAGGGCTGTGAGGATTCTGAGGGGACTGAGCACTGCCTGGGGAGGAGAGGCTGAGGGACCTGGGGCTGCTTATTCTGGAGAGGAGAAGATTGGACTGGATGAGGCACTTGGTGCCATGGTCTGGCTCATTGCCTAGGGCTGGGGGATAGATTGGACTGGGTGAGCTTGGAGGTCTCTTCCAACCTGCTTGATTCTGTGATTTAATCAATGTTTATAACTCTCTGAGGGGGTCAGGAGTGGGGGGACAGGCTCTGCTGTCCAGAGGAGGGCCACAAAGATGATCAGAGGGCTGGAGCAGCTCTCCTATGAGGACAGGCTGAGGGAGTTGGGGCTCTTCAGCCTGGAGAAGAGAAGGCTTCGAGGGGACCTGATAGTAGCCTTCCAGTATCTGAAGGGGGCCTACAGGAAGGCTGGGGAAGGATTATTTACAAGGTCCTGCAATGACAGGACAAGGGGCAATGGGTTTGAACTGGCAGAGGGGAGATTTAGACTGGATGTTAGGAGGAAGTTCTTTACAGTAAGGGTGGTGAGGCACTGGAACAGGTTGCCCAGGGAGGTTGTGGATGCTCCCTCCCTGGATGTGTTCAAGGCCAGATTGGATGAGGCCTTGAGTAACCTGTACTAGTGGGAGGTGTCCCTGCCTATGGCAGGGGGTTGGAACTAGATGATCCTTGAGGTCCCTTCCAACCTTACCATTCTATGACTCTATGCTCACTGCTGCCGTGGGATAGGACAAGGAGCAATGGATGGAAGCTGCAGCACAGGAGGTTCCAGCTCAACAAAGGGGCAACTTCTTGCCTGGAAGGGTCCCAGAGCCCTGGCACAGGCTGCCCAGAGAGGCTGTGGAGTCTCCTTCTCTGGAGCCTTTGTAGGCCTGTCTGGATGTGTTCTGTGTGCCATGAGCTGCATTGTCTGGTCCTGCTCTGGCAGGGGTTGGAGTGGATGAGCTCTTTGGGTCCCTTCCAACCCCTGACATCCTGGGATCTGGGATCTGTGATTCTTTTCCTGCACCACTTCCCACTGCGTGCCTCAGCTTCTCCTCCTGCAAGGGGAGAGCAGCAGCAGTGACCTCCCTAGCAGAGCTCTTGGATGTCAGGGGATGAGAAGTGAGGATAAGCTCAGCCTAAGTACTCCCAAGCATTTTAGCTTCTCCCTCCTCCAGCTTGTGCCTTTGTTTTGTCTCAGAGACAACCCTGAAGGGGTCTCACATTTTACAAGTCTTGGAGCTTGTATTACCTGAAGGGACCAAACCCCAGAACCTCCCAACCCCTTGTGAATATAACCAGTGGGGCACAACTGATTGCTCCAAAGTAATCCCACACCTCCTGCTTCCCTGAATGGGAGGCCTCAGACACCACCACTGGAGCAATTCAAATTCTCCCCAAGGAACAACCTCGCTACCTCCTGCTGGGATGGCTTTGTCCTGCTGGAGCTGGAACGGATCGGCTCCCTGCCAGGGGGCTCTAATGAAGGAGATGGGAAGTGATGAAACAGACCAGGAGCTCAGTCAGCCCTGGCAACACCACAGGATACCTCCTAGGAGCCGTACGTAGGCTCTGTGGAGCTATCCCAAGGCAGCCTGAGAGCTTCCAGGAACAACAGCATGATTTGTCCTGCCCCACCTGCCAAATGAGTGCCAGGGAAAGGCCTTGGAGGTCCTATCACAGCTTTTTACCCTCTTTCCTTGGAGCTTGGTGTTGCCAGCTCTTCTCCATCCTTCCAGCTCTGCCTCTTTGCTCTCCTGTACTGCACTGAGCAACTCAAATTCTATCCCAAGCTCAGAAAACAGCTCTGAGCTGCTCCCATCCCCTGGGCTGAGCTCAACTGTGGCTCCAACAGGAGACCTCTTGGGTGGGAAACGTGTAGCAGATGTTCCAAATCCCCCCTGCTGCTGCATGATTCTGATAACCCCCAAGCCTCTGCTTTTGGGCATCTGAACATCTGCTGGGCTCTGGGGAAGGCAGCAGAGCTGCTTCTCTCTGCTGGCTGGTGGAGCTGGCAGAGCACAGGAGATGCCTTTCCCAGGGCTGTGTCCAGTTTGTCACATCTCTGCTCTGCTGAGCTTCAGGGGGTCATAGAATCAGGGAATTGTTTGGCTTAGGAAAGACCTCCAAGCTCATCCAGCCCAACCTTCAACCCAGCACCACCAAGCAAGGCTTTGTTCTGCTCTCCTCAGACCCCTCCTGGAGTCCTGTGTGCAGTTCTGGAGCCCCCAACACAGGAAGGACATGGAAGTGTTGGAGCCAGTCCAGAGGAAGATGCTGAGAGGGCTGCAGCAGCTCTGCTGTGAGGACAGGTTGAGAGAGTTGGGACTCTGCAGCCTGGAGAGGAGAAGGCTGCCAGGAGACCTTGGAGTGGCCTTGCAGGGTCTGAAGGGGGCTAGAGGAAGGCTGGGGAGTGACTACTGACAAGGTCTGGGAATGCCAGGAGGAGGAGGAATGGGTTTGGACTGGCAGAGGGGAGATTGAAACTGGATGTTAGGAGGAAGTTGTTTGCAGTGAGGGTGGTGAGAGCCTGGCACAGGTTGCCCAGGGAGGTGGTGGAGCACAGAATCAGACAATGTGATCAAAGATCAGGTTCAGTGGTTCTGTGCTCAGCACCAGGCTGGATGTGTCCTTGAGCAACTTGTTCTAGTGTGAGGTGTCCCTGCCTGTGGCACAGTGGGGTTGGAACTGGCTGAGCTTTGAGCTCCTTTCCAACCTCAACCATCCTCTGACTCTCTGGTCCTCCTTTTGCCCAGCTGTGATGTACAGCAAGCTGTGACTCTCTGCTCCTGCTTCCTCCTGCTTTGAGGTCCCGTCCAGCCCAAACCATTCTATCATTCTCTGACTCTCTGGTCCTCCTTTTGCCCAGCTGTGATGTACACTGAGCTGTGGCTCTCTGCTCCTGCTTCCTCCTGCTTCCTCTTGCTTGCTCCTGCTTCCTCCTGCTTGCTCCTGCTTCCTCCTGCATCCCCCTCCTTGCTCCTGCTTCCTCCTGCTTTGAGGTCCCTTCCAGTCCAAACCATTCCATCATTCTAAGGTTTCCAGCCCTTCTCTTTACCCTGCTCAGACCGCATGGGAGCTGTGAGATGGAGTCCAACTGTGCCTCTCCTGACACATCCCCTAGAATGATGAAGCTGAAGTGTAAAGAAACCCAGTTTCTTCCTCTTCTTTTTGCATAAAGTGCTCATTGTTAATTTAGCTCTGAAAGGTGCTTGATGGATGGTACCAGGTGAGACTCTCCATTATTCTTCCTTGATATACAATTGAAGGGAGCAGAGGGAGGGGGGAGTGGGTTAGAAAAGTAATAAGGAAGCCAAAAGATCAGAATTCATTTATGCAGTAATTTCAAGCATTCACTAAAACAAAACAAACAAAAAAAAACAACCAAAAAAAAAAGGAGAATAAAAAATAACCCATTAAGTATTGTCCTCTGCTAAATTTAGGAGATGCTCAGGTGTGTCTGCTCTTGGGCTGCACAGAAAGTTTCAACACAGATTTAATCATCCTGAGTGTTAGGGGAAAGAGCTAATTAGATGGACAAATTTAGCAGGCAGAGGTATGTGATATGGGAAGAAATGGGTGATTAGATATTATTCACTGGAAAAAGGGGACTGGCCCTGGGGAATAGCTTTAAGGGTGTTATATGACATAATCCTAGGTTAAAAATGGAGGAAGGAAAAGTTCACAGCAGCCTCCAAATCCATCCTGCTTTCCAAAAGGGTTTCACCCCGCAGCAATTTCCAGCAGGTTTTGTGGCAGCCAAAGGCAGGCTCCGGGCTGGGAGAGGGAGAATCTTGCTGCATTTTTGGATTGGCTCTGTGTGTCTGGTCCTCTGTCCTACGTTTTGCCCAGGGGCTGGGTGGGGAAAACCTGCTCTGTTCATCCCCATGCTTGCAGCCCTCAGGAGCCCCCTCCCTGCACGCCGCTCTGGTGCCATCAGGAGCTTGTGTGGTGTCTGCAGACCCAAACTGCCTTCCTTTGGCCCCAGGAATTGTCTTCTCACACTGACCACACAAACAGGCCCCTTTACAGCATTGCCCCTGGGAAAGCAGGGTCAGAAGGCAAAAAGGGGATTGCTTTCTCTCTCCTGATATGGTGCAGTGAGGGAAGTCTCAGTGTTAATGACTTGGCTGAGCTTTAGTCCCTGCAGAAGGTTGATGCAGCAGGTTGGGAGTTGAGGCACATGGAAGGCAGGAGGAGGCTCTGTTTGAAGACTCAGCCTGCCAGGGGTCTAGACCAGCTCATTTCAACTCCACTGTCACCTAGAAAGGTTGGCCCAGGTGCTCCTTGGGGTCCCTTCCAGCCTGGCACTCTGGGATTCTGTCATGTTATAGTAGCTGTTCTTACTGCTGTCTTCAGCTCTGCTCTCATCAACTTCTGTTTCCTCCTCTTAAGGGTGGGAAGACACTGGAGCAGGTTGTCCAAGGAGGCTGTGGCTGCCCTCTCCCTGGAGGTGTTCAAGGCCAAGTTGGATGAGGACTTGAGCAACTTGGGCTGGTGGGAGGTGTCTATGCCCATGGCAGGGGGGTTGGAACTGAATGGGCTTTAATGTCCCTTCCGATCCAAACCATTCATTGATTCAGCAATTCAATGATTCTGTTTCTATGATTCAGTGACTCTATGATTCAATAATTCAATGATTCTATGATTCAATGATTCCATGATTCTATGATTCAATAATTCAATGATTCTATGATTCAGTAATTCAATAATTCAATGATTCCATGATTCTATGATTCAATAATTCAATGATTCAATGATTCCATGATTCAATAATTCAATGATTCTATGATTCAATAATTCAATGATTCAATGATTCCATGATTCTATGATTCAATAATTCAATGATTCTATGATTCAATAATTCAATAATTCAATGATTCCATGATTCTATGATTCAATAATTCAATGATTCCGTGATTCTATGATTCAATAATTCAATGATTCTATGATTCAATAATTCAATAATTCAATGATTCCATGATTCTATGATTCAATAATTCAATGATTCTATGATTCCATGATTCTATGATTCAATAATTCAGTGATTCCATGACTACCTTATTCTATGATTTAAAGATTCAATGATTCTGTTTCTATGATTCTATGATTCAATGATTCTGATTCAATGTTTTTATGATCTATGATTCTATGATTCCACTTTCCATGATTCAATGATTCCATGATTCTGTGATTCAATAATTCAATGATTCAATGGTTCTATGATTCTGTGATTCAGTAATTCTATGGTTCAATGATTCTATGGTTCTATGATTCAAAGATTCAATGATTCTGTGATTCTATGATTCAATGAGTCTATCAAACCATGAATCTATGCTTCACCAAAACTTGAGCTGCAATAGAGTCCTGCCCCCAGCAGTGCTCTTGAAGCCACCATCCCCATGGGTCCTTCTGCCCCAGACTGCCCAGGCCAGGCCATACCTTTCCCTCCTCACTCTACAGGGGCAGCAGAAGAGACTCAGAGCTGCCTTTGGCAACTGCTTCCATCTCCTGAGGTCATTGTTCAAAGAGAGGTATAAAAGGTGTCAGGAGCTCTGCTTACTGCACAGAGCCAGCAGAGGGCTGATTGATAGGATGTGTCAGTGCTAAATTGGTCAAATAAAAAGTGATTCATTCCAGTTCCCTCACACTTGTCCTTCCATTACCCAGCACTGTTTTATGGGGGGTACACACCTGGGTGTTTACAGAGAGCATTTCAACCCAGGGAGCCCAGGGAGGAATACTCCAACAGGCTTAAGAATGACAATGAAAGCAATTAAGTGTGTGGTGGTAGAACCACAGAAGGGCTCAGAGCTCATCTGCTCCACTCTCCCTGCCATGGGCAGGGACAACTCTCAACTGGACTTGACTGCCTCATCCAACCTTGCTTTGAGCACCCCCAGGGAGGGATCATCCACAACATCCCTGGGCAACCTATGCCAGGCTCTCACCACCCTCATGCTGCAGACCTTCTTCCTCAGCTCCAGTCTCACCCTGCTCTGCCTCAGCTCCAAACCATTTCCCCTTACCCTTCTCCAGACCCCCTCAGCAAAAGTCTCTCTGCAGCCTTCCTGAAGGATCCCTTCAGGCACTGGCAGCAGCTCTGAGGTCCCCCTGAAGCCTTCTCCTCTGCAGGCTGCACCCCCCAGATCCCTCAGCCTGTGCTCACAGCAGAGCTGCTCTAAATGGGATCATCTTTGTGGCCTTCTCTGGGCTCACTCCAGCAGCTCTGAGTCCTTCTGCTGAGGACACCAGAACTGGAGGCAGTGTTTGAGGCGAGGTCTCAGCAGAGGAGAGTCAAGGACAGTCAAGGCTCCAGCCCTTGTGACCCTCCTCTGGCCTCACTCCAGCAGTTCTTAGCCTGTCTTAGGTTGGTGCCTTTGCTGCCACAATCACTAAGGCAGGCTTGTGTGGAACAGAGTGGTCCTGCTGGATGCTTTGCAGCATCTCTGTTAACTCTATCAGAAAAATCAATCATCAGCTTGTTTTGTCCTAAAGCTCACATTATTTTTCCCTCTTCTAAGGCAAATTTCTGTTTCTGTTTCATCCTTCCAAAGGGGTTCATTTAATAGTGTGTGAAATGAAATGTCAACAGGAATTAGAACAAATGGCATTGCAATCCCCAAGAGCCCACAAGTTTCTGCTGGGAGATATTTGTAGGCAGCCCAGCGTGGGCAGTGCTGGGGAGAGGTCTCAGGTGCTGCAGGCTGCTCTGTAGCAGTGCCACAGCCCTCACCCTGCCTGCAGCTCTCTTTTGGGAAAGGTTGAAGGATGAGGATGCCAAAAACTACTCCAGAGAGCTGAACTCTCCTGGAGGCTTTGGGAACCTGGCCCTAAAGTCTGTGAGTAAAGCTGGCTGCTGTGCAGAGGGAGTGAGAGGGCTGGATCCCATCCCATCCTCTCCTCCTGTGCTGGAGCAGAGGGCTTTGGGACGGTCCCTGGCAGGGCAGAGGGTCCCAGCCCAGCTGTTCCCACTGCCCAAGGCTCTGCTCCCTGTGGGGCTTGGGCATCTGCTGTGGGCACTGGCAAAGGGCTGCTCAGCTGCAGCTTCATGGCTCTGGGGGAGGAAGCACAAGGAGGAGGAAGATGGCCTAGGAAGAAAGCCAAATGCTGCTCCTAAACCTGAGGTGGAGAAGCCTGAAACATGATGAGGGGAAGAGGGCAAGTCTGGCTTGGAGGTTGCAATGAGCAGTTCCTCTGAGCTGTGAGGAGCCAGCCCTGAGCTCTGCAGGGGGCTCTGCCCTCCTTGCCACCTCCTGCTCTCACCAGAGATGGGTTCTGCCTCTCAAGCTCCGAGTTCACCCTCGGTGGCCTCATCCTGAGGGTTCTGTGTGCTGTGGGTGAGCTCCAGCGACAGCCAAAGTGATGCTGAGGGTGGGTGCCTGGTGTACTGAGGCAGGGCTGCAGCAGGGCACAAGTGCAGCCCCAACCACAAAGCTCCTGCCCTTGGCATCAGTCCTTTTATCAGCTGTAACAATCCATTGTTCGGGGGAAGGTCATGGGGGCACAAAGCACAACCGGGAGGGATGCAGATAAATCCTGTGACAAAACTGGCATGGAGCTCATTAGGATGGAAATCACTTCCAGACGTGACTCTGGCAGGGCTGCTGCCAGGCAGCAGGTCCAGAGCTGCTGCTGGGTGCCTCTGCCTGGGGAGTGCCAGGTCTATGCTGTGTGGGGAGTAGTTCTTGTGCTGTGTGGGGAATACTTCTTTGGAATGTAATTCCAGGGAAACAAAGGCCAAGGGACAATCAGGAAGTCTCTGCTGTGCTGGATGAGTCCCCAGCAGGCCCCAGCCTTTTGTGGTGCTCAGGAGCCCTCCCCAGCTCCTGGCCCTTTGCATCCAGCACAGGGGTGGGGGTTGTGATGTTGTTGGCTGCATAAAGCCCAATGAATGCAAGGTTAGGGGGCAAGTAACACCTGTGAGGTGGTACAAAGTCACAGCCAGGCTGGTACAGCCCCTCAGGAGCATCAAGTCCAACCTAGGACCCTGCTCTACAAGATTCACCTTAAAACTGAGAACCACATCCAAGCCACCTTTGTCCTTTAGTTCCCAGTGAGGTCTGGACTGTGTGGGAGCTCCTGCAGCACACACACCAAAGCATTTCTGAAGGCTTCTGCTGTTTGATGGGGAGCTTGGCTTGGCCTCTGTGGGGTACTGGCTTGGATTAAAGATGCTCTGGGCAGCAAGAGCAGGGAGGGGACTGTGCCTTTGGACTCAGCTCTGGTGGGGCCACAGCTCAAGTACTGGGTTCAGTTTGGGGCACCTCATTACAAAGAGGATGTGGAGGTGCTGGAGTGAGTGCAGGGGAGGGCAGGGAAGCTGGGGAAGGGCCTGGGAAATAAATCTGATGAAGAGTGACTGAGAGAGCTGGGGATGGTTAGTGTGAGGAAGAGAAGGCTGAGGGTAGAGCTCATCACTGTCTACAGCTGCCTGAAAGGAGGTTGTGGAGAGGCTACTGCTGGGCTCTGCTCACAGGGAATTAGTGCTAGAACAAGGGTGAATGGCCTCAAGCTGCCACTGGGTAGGTTTAGACTGGACATTAGGAATAATTCTTCCCAGTAAGAGTGGTCAGAGACTGGAATGAGCTGCCCGGGGAGGTGCTAGAGGTGTTTAAAGGTCGTTGGGATGTGGTGTTTAGGGCTATGGCTTGAAGTGAGCTTTGCAAGAGCAGGTTTATGGGGTGGACTTGGTGCTCTTGGGGGGCTTTGCCAACCAGAATGTTTCTGTGATTCTGAGGGTTTCTCTAAAGGGCTGGAAACAACTCCCAGCCTCAGCTGACCCTTTTCAGCCCTGTCATGGATTTGTGCCTTCTCTGACGTGTGGGAGGACAGAGCAGAACCACCGTGTGGGGAGAAATGGCAGCATCGGAGCCACCTGCACTGCCACCAGAGTCTCCGCCTGAGTGATGCTGCAGTGGTTAGCAGGATTAGCAGGATTAGCAGGATGTCTTTGACCACACTGGGTGCTTCTGTGCTCCACAGCCTCCCTGGAGGTGTTCAGCACCAGGCTGGATGAGTCCTTGAGCAACCTGTTCTAGTGGGAGGTGTCCCTGCCTATGGCACAGGGCTGAGCTTTGAGGTCCCTTCCAACCTCAACCATTCAGTGAGTGATTCTCTGATTCTCTGGCTCTGTGCTGCTCCAGGGGACAGTCTGAGGGTTTGCCCAGGTTCCCCTGCTCCTCTGGGGGATTTGTGCTGCTCTGCCTCCAAACAGGGAACTCTCTGTGGCATGGTTTGTGCAGGAGGAGTTGAGTCCTTTGCTGACTTGGGCTTTCCATCAGTGGATGGAGTTGTCAGTGTTTGTTTAGGAGTGCAGCCAACTCCCATAAATATTTGTAGCACATTCCAGAGAGCCTTGGAGAAGTTGCAGAAATGTCATTAAAGCTCACTTGCTCCTCAGTTATTTATTGCTTTGCTATCAGCCCAGAGACCACTTGGGGCTGTTTCCTTGCTGCAGTAACCAACCTGTGGCCTTTTGATTTGGTACAGGAGCCTGTAGGAACAAGCAGCAGAGTTCCAGTTGCCTGAGCACACTTAGTGGAGCAGCAAATGGCACCTATGTGCCTGACATCTGTAATTAAACTGATTGACCTTTTCCATCTACAGGCTGGAGGGGAGGGAAATAAAGGGGAGTGCTAGGGAAAGATGGATTGAGAAGTGAATGAGATGCCAAAGGAAATCTCATTTACCCATCCTGGGTGTCAGTTGTGAGCTGGGAGAAGGTTAAGCCTCCAAAATCATCTCACCTCACCCACACCAGGTACCAGCTACTTGCTGGCAGAGCTGGCATGGGGTGGAGGTGCTCAGCAGGGCAGCAGTGGAGCTGGGAGTCAGCCCTCGAGCAGGGTTACCTACCAGGGCCACAGCACAGGCACTGCCCCTCTGCCTCTCCTCCCAAAGAGTAGCACAGAACCAGTGCTTGGGGAGGGAGAGGGCAGCAGCATCTGGCTCAGGTGGGAGTGAAAAATTACCCTTAGGGGGGATGTGTTGTGAGAGGCAGCAGAAATCAGTGGCCCTTGGTGGCTCTTTGCTTCCCTTGGTCCCTAAGGAAGAGTCCTTTTGGGTTAGGGATTAAACCTCAAGCTTGTCCCTAAGGAAGAGCCTTTTGGGTTAGGGATTAAGCCTCAAGATTGCAGATATGGAAATGGGACACAGGCAGGTTGGAGCTGTGCTCCTCCACCCCTCCCTGCCAGGCTGCTCCCACCTTGGTGCTGAGGATAGGATGAGTGAGGCCCAGGCCTGGCACTTGTCCTCTCTGCAGAAAAAGGCTTTGGGGAAAGAAAGAAGCAACTTGCATTTACCCACTCACCCTCTTCCTGTGTTCCTTGTCTCCATGCCCATGGGAAAGCTGATGGCAAGTGGGCACTGGCAGGCTTTACCAGGCAGCTCCATGCCTGGGGCAGCAGCATACCCTGCCCTAAGCTCACTCACTGGCCCCAGCCTTGCTTGGGACCACATCCTGGCTGGCAGCCCCAGTCCCCAGCACTGCTGGTGTGATGCCTTGTGTGAAAGACAAGCCTGAGCAGTGCTTAGCTCTTAGCTCACTGCTGACAAAGGCAATTATTCACCCTGGGCACACAGCCAGTATCCCTTTGGCTCCCAGGGTGCGCCCTGGGATGCTGCTGTCAGCCCTGGTGTGTCCTGCCCGTGATGGGTGACCACAGGGGGCACTTGGAGAGAAGGAAGAGGATTTTTATTGACAGCTGTGTGCAATCTCTTCATCAACCTCATCTCTGACATTTCAGACTTCATTTCCTACCACTCCTGGTGGTGCTTTACCTCCTTCATGTCTGTAATTAGCCTGAGGTTCAGGTTGCTCAGCTGTACATTGGTCCATAAACAGGCTGCAGAAGTATTGCCCAGGGTCTCCCAGGGGGTGCTGAACTGCTCTCTTGTGCTGATCAGTCTCAGGTCAGCCTTAGCTCAGCACATCAGCACCGGAAGAGCAGTTTTTCTGGCATGTCTGAGCATTAAAAAGCCTGGAGGGGATTTTATTGTAAAGCCCAGGTGGCAGGGAGGGGGCAGGTTGGATTCAGAGAGGCAAAGAATGCATCAGGTTGGAAGGGACCCTCAAAGGGCATCTTCTCCAACCCTCCTGCAGGCAGCAGGGACACCTCCAGCTAGAGCAGGTTGCTCAGGGACAAGGCTGATCAAGGCTGATCTGGAATGTCTGCAGGGATGAAATCACCACCACACCCCTGGGCAACCTACTGCAGTGTCTCACCACTCTCACTGTGCAGAACTTCTGATGCCCAACCTAACTCTGCCCTGCTCCATTTCCAAACCATTGCCCTCAGGTCCTTCTAAACACTCCCTCCCCAGCCTGCCTGTAGCTCCCTTTCAGAGTGTGCAGTTCAGCTCTTACATCTCCCTGGAGCCTTCTCCCCTGCAGGCTGAGCCAGCCCCAACTCTCCCAGCCTCACAGAAGAGCTGCTCCTTCCCTCTGCTCTGCTGCCCCCACCATGATTTCACTTCTCATCTATCCAAGGGGTGCAGCTCTCAGGTTCTGAGGAGCTCTTTCTCTGCCCTCTGATTTCCACAGCCTCCTGAGGGACATTTCCCCTTCAGATACAGAAATGCAGCTCCAAGGTCTCCCTGCATCCTCCTCTTCTCCAGGCAGTGGAATGGGCAGAATCTCTTTGTTTCCGCACCAGCAGCAGCCTGGAGCAGGCTGAGTCCTGGCAGAGCCTGGGAGCTGTGTGTGTGTGTGTCCTGTACATGCCTGCATACATTCCTTGGCTGGAGGATTCTGCAGATTAGTTATTTATAGTATTTTAGTATTAAATAATAAATCAGTGTCTGGGAAAGGGAGAAAGAAAGGGAGAGAGAGGACTTCTGTTTGCCTTTTGCTGAATCATTTTCCACCCTTCCATGTAAAGGAGGGAGGCAGAGACCTGTGGAACATCTTTTTGTTCTGTCATCTAGAATTCTGTCTGATTCCCTGGCACCATTTTATCTGTGAGAGGAGATGGACTTCTTTGATATTTTATTTAGAGTGCACTGCACATTTGGGAAGGGAGCACTTGGAGCTGAGGTCTGCTACAGGTTGTGACCACTGACAGGTCGCCTGCTCTGCCTGCATCTCTCCCCTTTTGGCTGTGCCTTGGAATCATCAGAGAATGGTTCAGGTTGGAAGGGACCTCAAAGCTCAGCCAGTTCCAGAGGCAGGGACAACTCTCACTAGAACAAGGTTTTCAAGGATTCATCCAGCCTGGTGCTGAACACCTCCAGGGAGGTTGTGGAGCACAGAAGCACCAAACATGATTGAACGTGCTTCTGTGCTCCACAACCTCCCTGGGCAACCTGTGTGAGGCTCTCACCACCCTCCCTGCACCCTAACATCCAGCTTCAATCTCCCCTCTGCCAGTCCAAACCCCTTCCTCCTCCTCCTGCCATTCCAAGCCCTTCTCAATTGACCTTCCCCAGCCCTCCTGTAGCCCACTTCAGCTCCTGCAAGGCCACTCCAAGCTCTCCTGGAAGCCTTCTTCTCTCCAGGCTGAAGAACCCTAAGTCTTGTAGACTCTCCAGCACAATTCTAACTGGAGCCATCCCACTGTGGGATGAGAGGGATTTACCCCTTTTAATCCCAGAGGGATCCAGATGGTTTTCCAACTGCAAAGTTTATGGCCCAGCAGCTGGCAGTTGTTCCTGGGTTGGGGGAAGAGCAGAGCCTGGCAAAGGAGGCTTTGGAGCTCTGTCATCTGAGGTGACCTTCTTGTGGCCTTGCAGGATCTGAAGTGGGCTACAAGAAAACAGGGGAGGGAGTTTTTAGGCTGTCAGGGAGTGATAGGGCTTGGTTTAATGTTGATGAGAAAAGGCCAAGGACCTGTGTAAACCCTCCAAAGGTGCTGAACCAGGATTATAATTGAGAACCAGTTCTAAAATCAATTGCAGGGCAAGCAGAGGTTTGTATCTGTGCTAGCAGGTAGTGTGGCTCAGCAGCAGCTGAACTGGTGCAGAGGACCAAGCATCCTCTGCAGTCTGGAGAGGAGAAGGCTCCCAGGTGACCTTCTGGTGGCCTTGCAGTGTCTGAAGGGGGCTACAAGAAAGCTGGGGAGGGACTTTTTAGGCTGCCAGGNGATGAGGCTGTGGGCAGCCTGATCTAGTGTGAGGTGTCCCTGGGCATGGCAGGGGGTTGGAGCTGGATGCTCCTTGTGGTCCCTTCCAGCCCTGACTGATTCTGTGATTTCCCAGCCAGAGGAGAACTCTGAGTCTCCCCTGACTTTGAGAATCCTGGCACCAGGATTCCTGCAGCTAACTGACAAATGACCTCCAATCCTTTCCCAGGCATCTGCTGAAGGTTGCCATGGGAAGCACAAAGGTGTCACAGATTTGCCTTGCCCAGGTGAAGCTTTCTGCCCTGAGTCCTAGTGAGAGCTTACCCAGAAGCAGAGGTACTGCTGTGCTCTCGTTTAAGCCTTCCCCTGATGGCAGTGCTGGCTGAGCAAATGGCCATGGCTGGCTGAAAGCCTCTTCACCTTCTCCCCTGGCAATTAAATCCGACCTTCAGAAGCCCATTATGCTGAGCCCCTCTGACAGCTTGTGAGGGAGAAACATTGTCCAGAAATGCAGGGGAGAAGCCAACCTCCTCCTGCACCCTGCTTTGTGGTGTCCTGTGCTCCAAGGGATGCTGATCTTCGGAGGAGGAGGTGGATCTATTGTGCAGCCTGCTGAGGAGCTGGGAACAAGAGTTAGGTGAGAGTTGGACTGGGTGATCCTGGAGCTCTTTTCCAGCCTGCTTCATTCTGTGATTCTGTAAAATCTCTGAGGGCTGGGGGTCAGGAGGGGGTTGACAGGTTCTGCTCACTGCTGCCTGGGATAGGACAAG
>VWZE01004448.1:0-14234 GCA_013396675.1 Eubucco bourcierii
GGGGTTGGAAAGGACCTCCATAGATCATCAAGTCCAATGCCCTTACCAGAGCAGGACCACAGAATCTAGTTGAGGTTGCACAGGAACACATCCAGACAGGGCTTGAAAGACTCCAGAGAAGGAGACTCCACAATCTCTCTGGGCAGCCTGTTCNCCAGCTTTTAGTCAGACAACAAATTTACAGTAGAAGCCCTGACAGCCTATGTGGGAGTATTTACAGATTGAAGGAGTAAACCAAGTAACTCCCTGTTTTCCTCTCTCCGGCATAACAAACACATCCAGGAGCAGCATTTCAAAGGGGATCCTCCCTTCCCACTTACAGAGTCAAAGAATGGTTTAGGTTGGAAGGGACCTCAAGGATCATCTAGTTCCAACCCCCTGCCATAGGCAGGGACACCTCCCACTGGTACAGGTTACTCAAGGCTCCATCCAATCTGGCCTTGAACACATCCAGGGAGGGAGCATCCACAACCTCCCTGGGCAACCTGTTCCAGTGCCTCACCACCCTCACTGCAAAGAACTTCCTTTCAACATCCAGTTTCAATCTCCCCTCTGCAAGTTTAAACCCATTGCCCCTTGTCCTGTCATTGCAAGACCTTGTCAATAGTCCTTCCCCAGCCTTCAGATATTGGAAGGCTACTCTAAGGTCTCCTGGAAGCCTTCTCTTCTCCAGGCTGCAGAGCCCCAGCTCTCTCAGCCTGTCCTCACAGCAGAGCTGCTGCAGCCCTCTGAGCATCCTTGTGGCCTCCTCTGGACTGGTCCAAACAGTTCCATGTCCTTCTTGTCTTGGGGGCTCCAGCATTGTACACTTGAAAGGGAAGGAGGGACCAATACCTCTCAGTGCCCTCAAGAGCACCATGATGCTGTCAGGTGTGAGGCAGGGAGGACAGGAGAGGTCATTCAGGCTAGGCTCACCTCAAGGATGGGCAGCAGTAACTGCAAACTGCATCCAGTGCCCTGCGAGAAGTGCGTCAGCAGCGGCGGTGAAGCAAGTGGCCTGGCATTGACTGCCGAGCGCAGCGCTGGCGCAAACAGCAGCGGATCAATGCCTGCTGTACTGCTTATGTCAGCGCTCGGCCGCGCGTGACCCGCCAGCGGAGCACGGCAGGCACGGCCCCCCCGTGCCAGCGTGTCACGGCCTGACGCGGTGCCTTGCTGTGGGTTTGGGCTGAGCTGGAGTTCACTCTCCCCCCAAAGCACCTTCCCGGTGCTGTGCTTTGCAGTGCTGTAGCTGAGTGCTGGTAACACAGCAGTGCTTTGGCTACCTGAGTGGAGCACCCAGGCTGTGCTTCTTCAACATTTCCCCACTCCAAGGGTATACTGAGAGGACACAGCTGAGCCAGCCGACCCAAGCTGGCCAAAGGGGTATTCCATGCCACAGGGTGCCAGCTCAGATACAATAACAAAGCGAAAGAAGGGAGTTTGGGGATTCACCCACAGTGTTTGTCCTCCAGAGGAACCACCGAGCGTAGAGAGCCTGGCTTCCTGAGACCACTCATCATCCTTGCTGGTGGGAAGTAGAGACTAACATCTCTCTCTGCTTTTGCTTTCCACGTGGTCTATTGCTCTGGTTACTGCTATTATTAAATTGCCACTTCTTACCACTGGCTTTTGCTGTATTTTCCCCTCTCTGCTATCTCCATTTAAGAAGGGGAGTGGTAGAGTGGCTTTGGTGGGCATTTGGCCCCCATCCAGGGCCAAACCACCCCACTCCTTTAAAAAAACCAAACATCAAGCTGCAGACTACCAGAAGGTCCAGACTATCTAGGAGTGGACAGGGAAATGTCATCTTTTGTTATTTCATTCCCATGGTGCTCTGCATCTCTACAAAAGTGGCTGCAGAGCCAGTTTCTTCCTTTTTTCCCTCCTTACTGCTCTCCAGCAGGAGCCCTTATCTGGTAAGCTGGGGGAAGATCTCAGGCCTGTTTGGTCTGAATGATTTTTCCTGTGCAGTCTTGACCTGGGAAGTGATGGGGGTGAGAAAGAGCACTGGGAGTTTGGTCTGGTTTTGGTGGAGGGTAGGAGGTCTTTAGCCTGATGGGGCTCTCCATTAAACCCAGACTATAGGGTTTTGTGTATGTCATACGCTTCTGCTTGGCATTGTAGTTTGTAGTTATTAATCACAGGATCACAGGATGTTAGGGGTTGGAAGGGACCTCCAGAGATCATTGAGTCCAACCCCCCTGCCAGAGAAGCACCATAGAATCTAGCTGAGGTTGTACAGGAGCACATCCAGATAGGCTGGAAAGTCTCCAGAGAAAGAACTCCACAACTTCTCTGGGTAGCCTGTTCCAGTGCTCTGTCACCCTTCCAGTCAAGAAGTTCTTGTTCATGTTGAGGTGGATCTTCCTGTGCTGTAGTTTACATCCATTGCCCCTTGTCCTATATCCCATGGCACAACTGAGCAGAGTCTGTCCCCTCCCTTTTGACCCTCAGCCCTCAGATATTTATAAACATTGATTGGATCCCCTTTAAGTCTTCTCTTCACTAGGCCAAGCAGTTCCAGATCCCTCAGCCTCTCCTCGTAGGGCAGTGCTCCAGACCCTTCATCATCTTCATAGTCTTCCACTGGACCTTGAGTAGATCCCTGTCTCTCCTGAACTGGGTAGCTAAAAACTGGATGCAATATTCCAGATGAGGTCTCATCAGGGCAGAATAGAGAGAAAGGAGAACCTCCCTGGAGCTGCTGGACACACTCCTCTTAATGCACCCTAGATTAACAGAGGGGGAGGACAAGCTCCCTGGACCTGCTGGACACACTCCTCTTAATGCACTCCAGATTATTAATAGCACCTTGCATTTATTCTTCCAATAATGTTCTGTATTTCAATCCAATCCTGTGTGGAGTCCTTTAATTACTTTGAGAGTAATTTTAGAGCCTGTCTTCCTCCACTACTGATTTAACCAAAGACACAGGGTTTTTCCCAATCATATTCACTGTGCCCCCACTCTGAAGCATACTCAAAGATCCTGCACCAATCCCCCTCAAAAAAGCCCCCTGAAGCCAATATTGTCAGATGATCCAAAGGGAAAGACAGAATCAGATGCCTAAGAAATAAAAGAAAGTAAAAAGAGCAAAAAAAATGCAACCCCAAAGTAGTCTCTGATCCAACTGCAATGCTTATTTTAATCCACAAACTTCAACAGGGATTTAATCTCAGAGTTACTGAACACCAACTTAAGTTCTTTAGACCTTTTAAAAGTGAGGTTGGTTTAAAATCAAAATGAAGAATTTGGAAATCTTGACATTTGGAAATCTGCCCATTTTCAGCACTCTTCCCCCATCTGAAAATGCTAAGTGGCTTTGTTGAAGCTGCCACACCTTTCAGAAAAGAACATTGTTGAGAAGGAAGGCACGAGCCTCAGTACTTTGCTGCTGACACATTTCAGGGCAGAGACCAAAAGTATCTTCACCAAAAGCAGAGGAGGAAAAGTGAAAGGCTATATAAGACTGGAAGATCTAGTGACTTTCCATGGCCCCACCTGGATGACATCTACTCCAACCATTGTGGCCTCTGGCAGATGTCTCATGGTATATTCTGGGGTGTATTAAAAGGGCTGTGGTTTGTAGGGCGAGGCAAGTTCTCCCCCTCCTCTACTCTGCCCTGGGGAAGCTGCATCTGGAGTACTGTGTCAGTGCTGTGTCCAGTTCTGGGCACCTCAGTTGAAGAAGGACATAGAATTACTTGAGAGAGTCCAGCACAGAGCCACAAAGATGATGAAGGGAAGGGAACATCTCTCTTATGAGGAGAGCCTGAGGGAGCTGGGGCTGTGCTGCTTGGAGAGGAGATTCAGGGGTGACCTCATGAATGGTTACAAAGATGTGCAGGGTGAATGCCAAGAGGTTGGAGCCAGGCTCTGCTGGGTGATGCCCAATGTCAGGACAAGGGGCAATGGGTGGAGGTTGAGGCATAGGAAGTTCCATGGAAACATGAGGAGGAATTCTTTTCCCTATGAGGGTGACAGAACCCTGGAACAGGCTGCCCTGGGGAGTTGTGGAGTCTCCCTCCCTGGAGATATTGAAGAGTTGCCTGGATGTGTTCCTGTGTGTTCTGCTCTAGGTGATCCTGCTCTGCAGGGGGGTTGGACTGGATGAGCTTCCAAGGTCCCTTCCAGCCCCTGACATTCTGTGGTTCTGTGATACCCTGTTGGGCATCTCTGGGGTTTACTGTCCACAGTGGTCTTTTAAGTGCAAGGGAATGGTCACCTGCATGGCCACTCTTCTGGATCACAGGCTGGCATGAGAAGCTCAGCAGCCAAGGAAAGCAGGTCTGTATGGAGGCAAGGGGCTGCTGGTAGGACACAGCTCCAGCAAGACAGCTCTTGGGCTGGAGGGGAAAACTTCTTACACTCCTACAAGCAAAGCAACCAAATGATAGCTATCAGAGCCCTCATTTTAAAACCTCACCCAAGAACGTGCACTGAAGTCAAACACTAGTTTATTATACCATTAAGAGAATGCCTGAAATGCTCTGCATCAAACTGTGTCATAGTTTGAAGAAAACACCTTAGTGAACTTCAGCAGGAGACAGCTTTTTCCTAACTAATTGCACGGTTTGGGACATGTTGTTGATGTTAGAGGCTGCCCAGGGCAAAACTGGAGAACACAGATCATTCTAAAGCATGGCCAAGGGAGTACCTCTTGCAGGCAAGCATAGGTGAACAAGATTGGAGCTGAGAACTTTCAGGCAACTGAGGTCAGACTCCAGGTGGAGGCGTTAGAAGGAAAATTAAGAGATGATGACATTGCAAATAACTTTTGTTCTGAAGAAACAACTCAGCTGTGACATGACTGCATCAACAATAAGCATAAAAAACCCAGTGTCACTAATTAGCAGTTTCAACACTCAGGCATGAACTAGAACAAAGCAGAGGGAGAGATGGCAGCGTTATCTGTCAGCTTGCAAGACATTTGTTTTCCCAATGCAACTTGCACCTTAAGAAGCCTGGAATACAGTGACAAAGGATGATGCTGGAGAGTGGCCCAGCAGAAATGCTATCACCACTCCCTGGGTGCCTGTGCAAGCCATGGTGAAGTCATTAGAGAAAAAACAGGAAGAAAGAAATGAACAGATTTTCATCCAAGAGCATCACTGACATCAAAGTGCAAATGCAATTTAAAATTAAAATCAGTCCCATATTATAGAATCATAGAATCATAGAATGGTAAGGTTGGAAGGGACCTCAAGGATCATCTAATTCCAACCCCCTGCCATAGGCATGGACACCTCCCACTAGTACAGGTTATTTAAGGCCTCGTCCAACCTGGCCTTGAACACCTCCAGGGAGGGAGCAGCCACAACCTCCCTGGGCAACCTGTGCCAGTGTCTCACCACCCTCACTGCAAAGAACTTCCTCCTAACATCCAGTGTAAATCTCCCCTCTGCCAGTTCAAATCCATTGCCCCTTGTCCTGTCATTGCAAGACCTTGTCAATAGTCCCTCCCCAGCCTTCCTGTAGGCCCCCTTCAGATACTGGAAGGATTTTTTGCAAGAGGAAAATGAAGCTGACCCCCAAATAAGAAAAAAAAAAAAAGAGTGTTAAGCAGTGATGAGGAGGGAGGAAGGAGTGGGAAAGCTTTCACAGAATATAAATTTGAGAGAAGAGCCTGTGAAAGATCAGTTTAGGTGCCTATCATGAGCCAAAGTGAGGAGAAAAAGGGAAAACAAAAAAAAAAACCACTTTAAGAACTTTCAGAATGAAGCAATACATTCTAGAAACCTTCACATTGCATTGGGAAATAGCAAAAGAGGCAGAAAATGAAGATGCACATAGAAATTTGCTAAGTCAGAGGGTGCTTAGAGGAGTGGTTCAGAGTGGCTTTGTAAACTGCAATTAATACATAAACAAAGACACCAATATAGGAAAATTACAAAGACTTGTAAATTACCCCAACACTCCTCTTTCTTTCCCAAGCATGGCAGAGTTTATTTCTGCCAGTAGTCTCTGCAACAGGGTGTTTTAAATACACAGTGCATTAAATAGACTGTAATTACTTCATAAAACCAAGGAATATTTCACAGCAAGGCATCTTACTACAAGCCCTACTATTACACTTTGCACAGCAAAGGAAGAAACAGGCTCTGTCAGCTATGATTCAGGAAAACACAAGGCTGCACTCTGAGGAAAAGAACTAAATCAGAAGACAAAGGAGCTGGAGAAAAATCAGGCTCAGGAGAAGGGGAAGGATAACATCCAGTGCAGCTCACGGGTGTTGTGGCACAGTTTCGGCAGGGCTGATGATGCCAGCACTTTGAAGCACTGCCTGTGACCATGCTGGCATGGCACAGCACATAGAATCCCTGGCATCCTTACACCAGGGTAGCAGAGAGTGCAAGCCCCATGAGTACTGTAACATTTCAAATTCAGAGATGCTTTTGTTGGGCTGTGGAAGGAGCTGAACGTCAAATGCCTTGCTGAGATTTCATGTTTGCTGCCAGCAAAGGTAAATGCCTTTTAGTCCCTAAAGCAGGGCAGGCTTTAGCCAGAGCTCCCTGCAGCTAAATGGCCAAAGGCAGGGAAGGATGGGCAATGGTATCCCAGCACAGCCACAATCCTGTGCTGAGCTCCAAGCTGTTCCCAAGGAACTCAACTCCTTTCTGCCCCACATGCAAGATTTTTAAGAGCCACCCTGTGCTGGTTTGAGGCTAATTGGAATATTTTCATAGAGAAAATTACATTATAGGCTGTGAAAGGAAAACATGGTGATGTCTACTTCACTCATACGCTTGCTGAGATATGTTTTGGGAAAAGAAACCAAAATATAGCTAAGGCATTCTCTGCCTGCCTCTCTCTGGGGACACAGCACAGTGTCTGGGGCGGTCCAGCAGCTTCTGGCTCTGGCTTCTCCTTGCTGATTAATCTTCACTAACCACTTTTCTTCTAACCCCCCTGGCTGATCCTCCAAGCTCACCTTGTGCATAAGGCAAACCTTGGGGTAAGGTATAGGGGTGGGGAGAAGGTGGAAGGGTGGTTGGGAACCCCTCCTGGGGTCTCTGATTTCTGGGAGGGGAGTTGTGTTTCTGTATTCCCTTTAACTTGTCTATGTCTGTAACTATTCCTGTCTCTAGTGTCTATCTCTGCTTGCACATTGTGCTGAGCTGTAAATAGAGCTTCAGTCCTTAACTTCCAGCCGGCTGAGTTCTAGTCTGGGTCATTTTACAAAGTGTGGGGGGGCAGGGAACTCCCAAACCTTCACATACCCAGAAAGCAAACACCAGAAAACACCATCTACTCTAGCAGCCCTAGAAATACTCTCCACATAGAATGATGGCATTTCCAGCTTGACATGTGACTTCCTGGGAGGGTGGAAGTTGGGACTTGACAGCTATTTGTGTGTGCCTGTGTCTACATATGCTCACGTGCACCCACACATGTCGGTGTGAGAAGGAGACAAGAGAATGTGAATGTGTGTGAAAGGCACTGAATTAGCCCCATCTGCTCCGAAAAGATCACTTCCTCCTTGGATTTCTATTGCTGTCGTAACATTGCCACACTAGAGTGCTTCTAAAAGGCTACAGCTCTGGCAGCCAGCATCATTACAGCTGCTCAGATTATTAACAGTATAAATAAACTCCCAGAGACACTACTAAGAAAATATTAACTACAATTATCACTGTCTGATAAAATAATGAAGGGTGAAGTGTTATTCTACTGCCTCAGTAACCAGCGTGCGTTTTTGTGTGCTGTGAGTAGTGAAAAACAGCTTATTTGCATACTGAATCATCCTGGAATTGGTTTCTTGCTTTTTAATTTTATTTATTTTTCTAAGATCAAGCAGCACATGCTGAGGCTCTGTGTTTGCAGAATTCAGTGTACCCTGCCTCCTTTCCCACCACACATAATCCCTTTAATTCTTAGCGAGCAGAAAACTGTGCCCATAGAACCACAGAATGGTAAGGTTGGAAGGGACCTCAAGGGAAGGACTATTGACAAGGTCTTGCAATGACAGGACAAGGGGCAATGGGTTTAAACTTGCAGAGGGTAGATTGAAACTGGATGTTGAAAGGAAGTTCTTTGCAGTGAGGGTGGTGAGGCACTGGCACAGGTTGCCCAGGGAGGTTGTGGCTGCTCCCTCCCTGGAGGTGTTCAAGGCCAGGTTGGAGGAGGCCTTGAGTGACCTGTACCAGTGGGAGGTGTCCCTGCTTATGGCAGGGGGTTGGAACTGGATGAGCTTTGAGATCCCTTCCAACCTAAACCATTCTTTGACTCTGTAAGTGGGAAGGGAGGATCCCCTTTGAAATGCTGCTCCTGGATGTGTTTGTTATGCCGGAGAGAGGAAAACAGGGAGTTACTTGGTTTACTCCTTCAATCTGTAAATACTCCCACATAGGCTGTCAGGGCTTCTACTGTAAATTTGTTGTCTGACTAAAAGCTGGGGCTTCAGTGGGGAAGGCTGAGGGGTGCATTTTGTTTTCTTAAAGCAAAAAATTGCAAGTTGGATGATCACTTCAACTGTGCACTTCCAGTGCTTTCACGGAGCACTAGAACAGGCTGCCCAGAGAGATTGTGGAGTCTCCTTCTCTGGAGTCTTTCAAGCCCTGTCTGGATGTGTTCCTGTGCAACCTCAACTAGATTCTGTGGTCCTGCTCTGGTAAGGGCATTGGACTTGATGATCTATGGAGGTCCTTTCCAACCCCTAACATCCTGTGATCCTGTAATATCTTACATAGAACTGCCACTAAATGGAGTTAAGCCTCTCCTTGGAACTGTCAGCCTGACATCTGAAGTAGCTGTTCTGGAGGATGCACAGGAAAGATACTGGAATGACCCTTAGGGCAGCTTTGGAATGGCTTTTTTTGAGGTGGCAGTATTTGCAGTGGCACGTTTGCTTAAAAAAATTTATATATATATATATATATATGTATCTTTATATATATATTTGTGTATATAGAATCNACCACCCTCACTGTAAAGAACTTCCTCCTAACATCCAGTCTAAATCTCCCCTCTGCCAGTTTAAGCCCATTGCCCCTTGTCCTGTCATTGCAGGACCTTGTAAATAATCCTTCCCCAGCCTTCCTGCAGGCCCCCTTCAGATACTGGAAGGCTACTATCAGGTCCCCTCGAAGCCTTCTCTTCTCCAGGCTGCAGAGCCCCAACTCTCTCAGCCTGTCCTCATAGGAGAGCTGCTGCAGCCCTCTGATCATCTTGGTGGCCTCCTCTGGACCCACTCCAACAGTTCCATGTCCTTCCTGTGCTGGGGGTTCCAGAACTGCACACAGTACACAGTACTCCATCGCCATGGCACATTTTTGTCAGAGCAGGGTGATGAGGCAGTGTGAAAACTACCAGCAGCAACTCTAAAACCTCCGCTGGTAGACTTTCGTTCTTGAATCTTGTTGCTGCTTCTCCCTAGATGAGGAGCAAAGGCCTCCTGATGTCAATCCAATGTTTGCTGCGTGAATCCTCCTCACCTTTGCCTCCTCTGCTGCCCTGCCCTGCTTTGGCTCCATGAGCTCGTTTTAACTTACACTCCTCAGCAACACCTCTGAGTCCTGTCCCTTCTTGACAGCAGTGGGAAAGTTTGGTTTGGTTTCTAATTAATGAAAGTTGTTACTTCTCTACAAGCACTCAGGAAAAAAAGTTCTGAATCTCTAGGAGAACATGAAGTGGGAACAGGAGCCTCTTGTCCCAAGCCAAGCTCCATCCCCTGCACCCAAGCAACACCTTCCTTGGCAGTTATCTTTTCTTCACTGTCTGTTTTTCACTGGAGCTCACTAAAATGAAAAATAAGCTACCTGAGCCTCTAACCATTCACTGCAGAGCAGACACTATGCTCAAGCTCCAGTCAAGGCAGCCCATTCTCATGGTCACCCTCTTTTGAGCTGAGCCGTGTGGCAAGACATCTTTAATATTCACTCAGAAAGGTTCCATTTAAAGCCTCCACTTTATTCAGCTCTTTCTTATCAGGCCACTGCAACAGACCTGGATGCTGGCTGGAATAGACGATGGCAAAGGCCAGCACCTGGCTGCCAGGAGGGAAGTGGCATCATCCATGCCAAACATTTGCTGACCTGAACCCTCCATACTGAGCCCTTGATAGTTATGGATGCAAAGGTGACATTGTCAGGGCTTCAGGGGATGCTGGTGACTCAGGGTAACGGTAAGGTCGCACAGCTAGCACGAGGTGTGTTGTAAAGCTAAATATGTGAGTTGGGCCACTTCTGCCTGAGCATGCAAGGCAGGATGAGAGCACCTGTCAGGTTTCTGGGGGCCACATCCCAGGCAGGCACAAAGGAAACCCAGAAAGATCACAGACAGGGGCAGCAGTGACTAAACACTGTCAGAAAGGAAGGCGAAAATACAGTGCTGAGTGAGAGAAAAGGGAAAGGAGCACTTTCTAAAATAGCTTCCCTCAATCTAGGCCAGAAAAATCCTCCACCATACCTTTAGGGTTTTTATCTCATTGCCCTTTCTCTGTGCTCTTTCTTGTAATTTCTCCAGCACCTCAAGCTCCCTTCCCAGTCTCTTTCTTCATTTCCAAGCCTTTTGTTCCATCAGCCCCCACTTCTGCGCTTACTGGTAGCTCCACGCAGCCAGGCACAGCAAGATCACCTTTTGATTTGCACAGCCCAGGGCTCTCTTGGTACAACGGTGACAGAGGAAGAAAAGCTGGGTGCAGGGGCAGGAGGAAACACCATCTTTGAACGTCCTCATCCACCAGCTGTGATGGAAGGACAGCTCAGAGGAGACGACCTACTCCCTCCACACAGATCACTGCTAGGCTGAACCCCCACTCCCGGGGGGCAAGAGTCGAGCTGCAGCCTTCCTCGTTATTTTCCCTCCAGCATCCTCCCTCTCCTCATTCTCAGCAGTCCGCCTCTTCTGGTCACCAAACCAGGTTAGACATGGCTTGCCCTGAATAAGTCATCTACATTAATTTCTCCCCTTCATTTAAAGTGTTCTGTGAAACAATATATGAGAACTTCTCATGCTAGGGGAAATAAACCCATGTACAGTTCCACACACATTTACAAAGACAAACAAGCCCTCTCCAAACCAATTTTGCTTCCCAAAAAGGCCCTACGGAAGGCAAAGCAGAGAGAACGGTAAAGGATTTGCCAGAGAAGACCTGGAGTTCATTTTAAATCAGTGTACCGTGTACAAATGCTGTCCTACAAACAGGATTATTTAATTTAAACCTTAGATCTGTCAAGTTCCATCACTCCAAATGGAGCCTTTCATTGCTTGACTTCATTACAAATCAGGATTATATTACAGTTTATTGTTAGGTAAAGTCACTGCTTCGATAAGAGGCAGCGAGAAAAGAAATATTACACAGCAGTCAGTAAATAGAGCAAAGTCATTGCACTGTTCTTGAAAGGCAAAAAGTCATCTTGCTAAATGAGGGTCCGAGTTGTCCTGTACCCAGACTTCCTAATAAATAAAAGACCTCTGGGAAAAGTGCTGAGCGTAGGCTGGATCTATTTTCAGCTTGCATCAGCAGCTGCTGCCCCTGGGATCACATCTTTGCTCGTACCCTACACCATATGTAATCACTCCACTGCTGCAACCAGTAAGATAATGAAAGAGCGTGGCATAAATCTAGACTGGAGTGGAATGCTAAATGAGAAAAATAATACAAAAAAAGGAGGAAATAAACCACATTTTCAAGTCATTAGGAAGAAAGACTTTGACATATGAAGTGTTGCAACCATTAATAGCACTTATCATATAGCGCGGAGACAAAGAGACAAATTAATCAAACTGACAGAACTGGGACATTTTATGCTAATGCAGGCTCCTGGGTTTTCGTTTGTATTCCTCTGTGTCTGGAAAACTGATACCATTACAGGGCAGGAAATTGCATGAATAACATGCAACAGATCATAAAAATTCACACACCAAGTGCAGAAACACTGCCAAAAGCACTGTAAAAACAAGGCTAGAGACCTCAACAGAGGAACTACCAACAGCTAATGAATGCAAATAAGTACAGGAATATTTCCCTCCATGCATGACAATGAGACATAGGCTGTGACTCCACAGTCTCCAATAGTGTGGAGGTAAAACAAAGCCTGGAAAGCAAATACAGATAGCTGGGGGGAACTGCTGGCTAAGCCAGGGTCTGAATTTGTTTGCAGTATTGCAGCCAGCGCTTTAAAGTCACCGGGGAACCGGCACAGACAAGTGGTGCCTCTGTCTAAATGTATCACCACGTTAGATTTCATTTTAGGTTTCAGGTAGAAGAGAGAGAGTGGGGGAGAAAGTTGAAAGAGGAAATAAAGCCACAGACCAGCAGATAATCACACAAACCAAAAACCCCCTGGCCCTGGTGTAAATCCACAGCAGTAAAAAGCCTTGCAGATAAATTTAAAACATTATTTGCTCGGGAAACACAAAATGTGCTTGCTGCCCCAAGCCAGAGCCATGCTGTAAGGGGCAGGAAATGGCAAGAACTACAAGAATGCTGGGCAGGGCACAATGTCATGCAGGATCTTGTCAAGGTTATTTCATTTGCTGCAAAGGCTTCTGAAGGACCTTTAGAAAACCCTGGCAGAACAGAGCACTGGTGAAGTGCAGAGAGCTCATCAGCCTTATAAAATGACAAAACACTTCCACTGGAGGGGTAGCCACAACATTTCTCATCACTCTCCATTTTAAAAAAGAGTGCTAACTCCCCCTTGTATGGTAGCTACCACTCAAACCTAAGGCAAAGACTAACTCCAGGGGGTAAAAGGAGTAAAGCTGATACCTTTTGGAGCTGTGTCATTTCCAGCACTGCTCTCACTTTCCCCAGAATAGAATGATATACAGATGATAGGATTGAGCAAGAGCATTTATATGCCAGTACTACATGCACAAAGAGGGTGAGGGAATGCCAGCCTGCCCAGAGGGGTGGCTGCTGTCATGCAGAGCATGTAAAGCTCAAGACCTTCCTGCATTTGGTGCTGGGGGACCATGTGTTCAGAGGCAGCAGATCAGAAGCTGTTTTACCCCAGCAGAGACAGGCATGGGGAGCACATAACACAGTGTTTAGCTCTCCAACAGACAGCTGTGGAGGTTTTACATAGACTTTTAGCCATGTGAACAAAGTTTTATCTCCAAACCTCAAAGCCTCCTTCTGTTCCTTCGATCCCTACTAGAATGTCAACAGGGTGCTTGGCATAGTACCAAAAAATGGTGTGCATGCACAAACCCAAGGTGGTCTAAAAGCCTTCTAAAGACAATGGTGGTGTGAACTTTTATATAAGGGGGAAAATTAGGAACAGGCATTCATCAGTTTCCGTAAATATACATCCATCTGACGGACAGATATGGGTTGCAAGCAGCAAACGGAATAACTTTCTCCATTCCCTTAAGTAAAAAAAAAAGGGGGGGGGGGGAGGAGAACTGATATCACAGGCATAACTGCTCACAAAAAGGCCTCATGAAAACCTCAGCTTTAAGAAATTTTGAGGAGGGAAAGAATTTGGTCAAACAGTTGTAACAATGTTTATTTCTCCCACTCTTTCCAACAGCAAACACACTTTTGAAATCTCTCAGGAACACCCATGACGCCTGACTCTTTACTCTCATCCGCCTGCAATCGGAGCAGTTTGTGAAAAGCCTAGGGGAGAACATCCATTCCTGAAAGAGAAGTCTTTACTATCACCTTACCACTCAGCCAAGAGGTAGACAGCACAGTCACAAGAAATTCCTATGATTTCTCACACTCCTTTTGTTATGCAATTCCTCTTTGGCAAAACAGTTTCAGAACTGAACTGTAACCTCACCAAGCACCACAGACTAAAACTGAGTCTGACAACTAAACTGACAGCGCAACAGCAAATGATGCAAAGAGTCTTGGCCCTCAAAGCTGGGACTCTGTGGCACAGCTGACTTGCTAGAGGGCAGGGATGCCATCCAGAGGGACCTGGACAGGCTGGAGAGGTGTGCCCAGGCCAATCTCATGAGACTCAACAAGGCCAAGTGTAAGGTCCTGCACCTGGGTAAGCACAATCCCAAGCACAACTCCAGGCTGGGTGGGGAATGGCTGAGAGCAGCCCTGAGGAAAAGGACCTTGGAGTCTGGGGTGATGAAAAGCTCAACATGAGCCTGCAGTGTGCACATGCAGCCCAGACAGCAACCGAGTGCTGGGCTGCATCAAGAGAAGTGTGGCCAGTAGGGCAAGGGAGGGGATTCTGCCCCTTTACTCTGCTCTCGTCAGACCCTACCTGGAGTACTGTGTGCAGTTCTGGAACCCTCAGCACAGGAAGGACATGGAAGTGTTGGAGCGGGTCCAGAGGAGG
>VWZE01004448.1:14523-50605 GCA_013396675.1 Eubucco bourcierii
GACTTACTTGAAACCCTCTAAGCTTGGTGTGAAGAGCAGCTTATGGTGTGCAGCACCATTTAGCTCTACAGAGCTGCTTGGAGGAGGCAGTCCTCAAGACAGCAGTCTTGAGAGTGGCTCCCACTAGGGTCACCTCAACTGTGCACCATCAGTTGAAGGCAAGAGGCCAGAACATGATCCAGTGCTTGTCTTCAATAGTGTACCTGTCCTCTGAACTGAGGTTTCCAATTGGTAAGTTCATGCATAACAGTGAAACAAGTTCCATAAAAGAAAGGTTAATGCTCATCTTTGAAATGGAAGCAGAACTAAACTAAGCCTGAGGTAGCTTTTACTGGGTGCTTTCAGTCCTCCAACTGCAAGATGCACTGAAGTGTTGGAGTGACTCCAGAGGAGGCTCTGGCAGGGGGGTTGAACTCAATGATCTCTTTGGGTTCCTTGCAACTCTTTGACATCCTGTGATCCTGTGAAGATGCTTAGAGGGCTGGAGTAGCTCTGCTATGAGGACAGGCTATGAGAGTTGGGGCTCTGCAGCCTGGAGAAGAGAAGGTTTCCAGGAGACCTTGGAGTGGCCTTCCAGTGTCTGAAGGGGGCTACAAGAGGGCTGAGGAGGAACTATTGAAAAGGTCTTGCAATGACAGGATGAGGAGGAATGGGTTTAAACTGGTAGAGGGATGATTGAAGCTGGATGTTAGGAAGGAGGTTCTTTGCAGCGAGGGTGGTGAGACATTGGCAAAGGTTGCCCAGGGAGGTTGTGGAACAGCACAGAAGCACAGAATGTGATCTTTGATCAGTTTCTGTGCTTCTGTGCTCCACAGCCTCCTTGGAGGTGTTCAAGGCCAGGTTGGATGAGGACTGAGTGACCTGTTCTAGTGCGAGGTGTCCCTGCCTATGGCCTGGATGAGCTTCGAGGTCTCTTCCAATCTAAACCATTCTATGATTCTAAGACAGAGAAAGAAGAAAAGAAGTTACTGATTTCAGAGTTTTTGCCACTATTGAGAGCAACACTTTCTGCTTTCTGAGTGTTATGACAACTTCATAAACGTGAAGAAGTTTCTTTGCAGAACGCCCCAGTGCCTATATATGCCACAAACACCTCTTCATTCTCCATTCTCTTTGACAATGTTATAGGTATTATTTGTCCTCAATGGTTACTGCTTATATAAACCAGGCAAAAATGACAAGAATAGAAAGAAAGCTTATACAAAAGACAGGTAACTGTCTTCTGACAAACTAATCCAGACATTTAAAACACAGTTTTGCTTTAATGTGTCCAGTCATCTGAAGACTAACATGTTTAAGGAACAGAAAGAAACTGCTTGACTTGGCTTTATGTCCAGACAAAAACACCATACGCATAAAGTCATCCACAGGAACATGGAAAACTGCAGCCAGATGAAAATAAGCTTAAAAATCAGTTCAATGAAAGAGGCAGATGGAATGGCTGGAGACTCATCCACCTCAAGTCCAGCTTCCCCTTCTGGAAGCAGAAAAGATCACTACTCCTTTGTGGAAAGTAGAGGGGAAGTTGTCAGGATTTGTCTTTCCCCAGCTTTTTCCTGTCTTGAAAGGTTACTGGCTCCAATCCTGCCCTTTGAAAGAAACAGGAAATAACTTGAGCTTATTCTGGTTTTACTTGACCCTGAATCCCCTGACATGGAGATTTTCTCTGAAGGCTGCCTGTGCATCTGGGGAGCGAGGTGGTTAGGCATGTTGTCCCAGTGCTATGTGGTCAGAGGAGGAAACACCCCTTGCTTTCAGAGTTAGGATGTGTTTCTTAGTAGCTGCAGGCCCTTGCAAAGGAGGAGCACAGGTCTAAATTTCAAAGGTAAGCAAAAACCCAACACCTTTCTCACAAACAAAGTTTTGTGCAGCCAAAAATGCAGCCTCAGCCTCCCAGCCAGCAGTTTGACCAAAGTCCCAGAACACTTCAAATCATTTTTTTTCCTTTTATTACCTGAAACTGGGAGCTGCACTGATAAAGTCTGTATGGATAATCTTTTTTTCTTTAAATCTCATTAATTTTTTTTCTTTAAATCCACTGAATCCTCCCTGTATCACAGCTACCAAATCTCTCTGCAGTCCTTATAGTAACTCCATATACTTCCACTTCTCTAAAGTGTTATTCTGAAACGATGAGCAGCTGCTACAGCCAGTGATGTGGACCAGATCAATTTATACTCAGCTAAATACAACTGCTTCAACACCAAAACAAAGAGGCCCTATTTTTGAGGTCCTGAAAACCCACAACTCCCACCAGCCAAAGATGCACTAACGCTGTCTGGAAGAGATAAAGTCTTGCTAGGTACCTACTCACCCATTGTTTAGGATAAAGGAGATCACAGAATCATAGAGTGCCAAGGTTGGAGGGGACCTCAAGGATCATCCAGTTCCACCCACCTGCCATAGGCAGGGACACCTCCCACTAGTACAGCTCACTCAAGGCCTCATCTAACCTGGCCTTGAACACCTCCAGGGAGGGAGCAGCCACAACTTCCCTGGGCAACCTGTGCCAGTGTCTCACCATGAGATGCTCTAAAGAAACAGCAACAACAGCAGCAACAGCAACAGCAGCAGCAGCAGCAGCAGCAGCAGCAACAGCAGCAACAGCAGCAACACCACCACCAACAACTACAACTACTACTACTACTATTACTGCTACTACTACTACTACTACTATTAGTGATCAGACTCCCCCTTCAGTCTTCTCTTCTCCAGAACAAACAGCCCCCAGGGCTGTTGTTGTTGTCATTATTATTATTATTAGTAGTAGTAGTAGTATCATTATTATAATTATTATTATCATGATACTATTGTCATCATTACTATAATTATGATAATTATGATAATTATAATAATTATTATTACATGTTGTTCTAAGTATCATTAAAATTAAAATTAAAAATCAAGAATTTCTTTTTGAACCTGAGTCCGCATCAGCTCTGGCACTTAAGCAAAAAATCCTAATTAAACATCCTCAAGTCTATTGATGAAGGACTGGAAGACTGCAGCAATTCAGAGACTCTTTATGATCTGCTCCATGCTTCCAAGTCTACCTTCCTCTTGGATATGGTTGTCTCAGCAGCTGTTATCAGAGCTGATGGAGGAAGAATAGGTTAGAGGACATGGAGTAGAGCTCACTGGATGAGCAGGACCACAGTGCTAGATAAGGCAGAGAGCAATTCCATCTAACCTCAGCCATCCTGAGAAATGCTGCAGCTGGTCTAAAAATCCCCTCAGTGCCTCCTGCATGCTTAGAAGACACAGAGGGACACGAGACTCTGGCTGAGGAGTGATACGCTGGAAGCTCTGGGTTTGGACACAAGGGCTGCTCTGGGAATTGCAGCTGTGCCAGCTGTGGGTCAGTCTGTTCACCTCCATGTAAGGTAACATGAACCACAGCATTTCCAGAGAGGTAAACACAGCTGAGCGGTTCATGCAAGGTGACTTAATCACCACTGACCTGATGCACAGAGCAGTGCTGTAATTCCCATCGCCTGCTCCAGCTTCTCTAACCCAGCATTTGCAGAGAGGTGATGACAGTATTTTATTTGTCCATGAGAGGCCTCAAAGATCTACTGCTAAGGGGGTTATGTTACCATAATTTAACTGCAGAGCTGATACCTCACAATTCCAGCTGTTTGGTGACACCTTGTTTATACACTGGTTGTACTGAAAGTGCTAGTACTACCATTCTCTGCCATTCCCATTCCAGCTATGGCTGTTTTAACTGCAGACTCCCAGCTTGCAGCAGTCCCTGAGTCATGCAAAGAAACTCCTGGTACCAATTCAATCACAAATTAATCATCTCCACAAAGCCTTCTAAAGCCTCCATCACCGCTTCTTAAGTGACCCAAAAGTTCTACCATTCTCTGCCATTCCCACTCCAGCTATGGTTATTTTAACTGCAGACTCCCAGCTTGCAGCAGCCCCTGGGTCACGCAAAGAAACTCCTGGTACCAATTCAATCACAAATGAATCATCTCCACAAAGCCTTCTAAAGCCTCCATCACTGATTCTTAAAAGTGACCCAAAAGTTCTACCATTCTCTGTTGTTCCCACTCCAGCTATGGTTATTTTAACTGCAGACTCCCAGCTTGCAGCAGTCCCTGGGTCATGCAAAGAAACTCCTGGTACCAGTTCAATCACAAATGAATCTTCTCCACAAAGCCTTCTAAAGCCTCCATCACCAATTCTAAAGTGACTCAAAAGATGAATTGTGCAAACTTAAAGCAAAAAAAAAGAAAGAAACCAAAACCAAAGTCAAAACCAAACCCCAAGCTGAACCAAATCAAACCATATCCAAAATACTGAACAAAACAAAAACAAAACAAATACATAAATACTTCAACTAATTCTGTGTGCAAGAGGCAGACAGTTACACTTAATTGCACATTTTGATGCCATTTGCTCCTATCACCAGGTCACATTGCATGAAGGGCAGGAAGTTTGATTAGCAAATTTGATCTGTGTTACCTTAGCAACCTAAATTCCACTCAATTCCATCTGCACTAAGCACCAAACTTCTTGAAGGGGTATCTAAAGCTTGTCCCCCTCCAAGGCCATTTGCCTTACAACGTCCTGTCATACACACCACACAACAGTTTGTTGCAAAAAACACATCTCCAATTTTTCAGTTGATTTTAACCTGGCTTCAAAAAACACCTGCCAGGGACTCTCATGGTATCTTTTGCAAGTAAATGTAAACTTGCTTCCTACAGGTGTTTGATACTTTCTCTTCATTTAAGTCTTTAAAAAGAAGCACACAAGCTTCACCTCAAACTCTTTCAGAGAAATTAAATCTCATTTTAAAACAAACCAAGCCGGAGCGAGGCAGACCTGTAATTTGACCAAGTGCAGCTGTTCCTATTTATTTATTTAATTAAAGTAAATAAAGTGCCCAAGGACACATCCTTTAATAGTGTCAGACTCCACTGAAACTTGGGGGTGCTTGTTACTGGCAGTCTCCCAGCAAAGTGGGCCAGATGACAGAATCGTAGAATCACAGAATGTTAGAGGTTGGAACTGACCTCCAGAGATCATCCAGTCCAACCTCTCTGCCAAAGCAGCATCACTCAGGGTAATCTGCACAGTATCTCAGTATCACAGTATCACCAAGGTTGGAAGAGACCTCAAAGATCATCAAGTCCAGCCAGATACCAAGACTAGACCATGACACCAAGTGCCACATCCAAACCCACCTTGAACACCTCCAGGGACGGCGACTCCACAACCTCCCTGGGCAGCCCATTCCAGCAGTCAATGACTCTCTCAGCCAAGAACTTTCTCCTCACCTCCAGCCTAAACTTCCCCTGGTGCAGCTTGAGACTGTGTCCTCTTGTTCTGGTGCTGCATGCCTGAGAGAAGAAAGCAACCTCCTCCTGGCTACAACCACCCTTCAGGTAGTTGTAGACAGCAAGAACGTCTCCCCTGAGCCTCCTTTTCTCCAGGCTAAACAATCCCAGCTCCCTCAGCCTCTCTCCATAGGGCTGTGCTCGAGGCCTCTCCCCAGCCTCGTTGCCCTTCTCTGGACACACTCAAGCACCTCAATGTCCTTCTTCAATTGAGGGGCCCAGAACTGGACACAAGACTCAAGGTGTGGCCTAAGCAGTGCAGAGTCCAGGGGGAGAATGAGCTCCCTGCTCCTNGCGGTCAAGGTCCTGCTGCAGAGCTCTTCTGCCCTCCAACCCAGCAACATCAGCTTGGTGTCAGCTGCAAATTTGCTGGTGACTGGAAGTACAGGAGTGCAACCAGGTGGGTTTTCAAAGTCTTTCCAGAGAAGAAGACTCCACCACCTCTCTGGGCAGCCTGTACCAGTGCTGTCACTCTCACTGTAAAGTGTTTCTCCTTATGTTGAGGTGAAACCTTCTCTGTTCCAGTTTATACCCACTGCTCCTTGGCTTATTGCTGCTGACCATGAAATAGAGATTGATCCCCTCCACTTGACACCCACCCTTCAGATATTTATAGACATCGATGAAATCTCCTCTCAGCCTTCTCTTCTACAGACTGAACAGCCCCAGGGCTCTCAGTGTCTCCTCATAGGGTAGATGCTCAAATCCCCCAGTCATCCTCATGGCTCTCCACTGGAGTCTCTCCAGCAGGTCCCTGTCTCTCTTGAATTCGAAGTTAAAAACTGGACAGTGTTCCAGGTGTGGTCTCCCTAGGGCAGAGTAGAGGGGGAGAAGAACCTCCCTAGGCCTGCTGGCTACACATTTCCTGATGCTCCCTAGGATGCCATTGGGTCTCTTGGCCACAAGGGTACATTGCTGGCCCATGCAGAACTTGCTGTCCACCAGCACTCCAAGATTTTTCTCCATGGAGCTGCATCCCAGCAGGGCAGCCCCAGCACTGGTGCCTGCTGTTCTTCCTTCCCAGATGCATGATCCTGTGCTTGTCCTTATTGAACTTCAGGAGGTTTGCCTCCACACAGCTCTCCAGCCTGTCCAGACTTCACTGGGTGTCAGCCAGCCCCCCAGTTTTGTATCATCAGTGTTGCACATAAATCCTGGAATAAACCAGCCACGTCTCTCTTCATAGCCTGCATCAAGCATGTAACAGAATATGTGTCTACTTGTTCCTCTAAAATCCCCACAGCCTGCCCACAAGACTCACAAAAAGTATCTCATTCCCAAATCCTAGTACGACTCAGTCGCCTTCTGTTCACCTAAAAGCCGTATCTCACTTTCAAATTGAACCATACTTTCTAGGCTTCGTGTTTGTTGACTGCTGCAATGCATTATTTGCATACATGTCATATTCCAGCCCATAACATGCTCAATTTTACTGGTAGCTGAGAAAAAAACAGTCAGCCTGACATTATTCACCGGGCAATCCTTGTCAGGAAGCATTGTACGGAGAGAAAGCCTTTGGGTCTTGAGAACACTAATGAGGCAAAGCTCGGTGCTGGGATCAGAAAGTACCCTACAGGTTGTGGTCTCTGATGTGGTGAAGCTGAAGGGTGCCTTATCTGGGCCTTATCTGACTGTTTATTCAAATGGAAAACCCTCAGCCTGTATTTCTGGACTCTTAGAAGAGCAGATGCTTAGCTTGCTGTCACTAAAGTCAAAGCTTTTTTCAGAGGGAGAAAAAGCAGATGTAAGAGAATCAAAGGTTGATGGATGGGCAGGAGAGAATCATAGAATCAACCAGGCTGGAAGAGATCTATATCAACCAGTACAACCAATCCAATCAACTAGACCATAGAATCATAGAATGGTAAGGTTGGAAGGGACCTCAAGAATCATCCAGTTTCAACCCCCTGCCATAGGCAGGGACACCTCCCACTAGCACAGGTCACTCAAGGCCTCCTCCAACCTGGCCTTGAACACCTCCAGGGAGGGAGCAGCCACAACTTCCCTGGGCAACCTGTGCCAGCGCCTTACCACCCTCACTGGAAAGATCTTCCTCCTAACACCCAGTCTAAATCTTCCCTCTGTTAGTTTATAACCCATTGCCCCTTGTCCTATCATTGCAAGACCTTGTAAATAGTCCCTCCCCAGCCTTCCTGCAGGCCCCCTTCAGATACTGGAAGGCTACTCTAAAGTCTCCTGGAAGCCTTCACTTCTCCAGGCTGCAGAGGCCCAACTCTTGTAGCCTGTAAGTGCCCCATCCAGTCTTTTTTTGAACACCTTCAGGCACGGTGACTCCACCACCTCCCTGGGCAGCCCATTCCAATGCCAATCACTTTCTCTGTCAAGAATTTCCTCCTAGTATCCAGCCTAAACCTCCCCTAGCACAGCTTGAGACTGTCCCCCCTTGTCCTGTTGCTGGTTGCCTGGGAGAAGAGATCAACCCCACCTGGCTACAACCTCCTTTCAGGTAGTTGTAGACAGCCATGAGGTCTGCCCTGGGCCTCCTCTTCTGCAGGCTGCACACCCCCAGCTCCCTCAGCCTCTCCTCACAGGGCTGTGCTCCAGGCCCCTCACCAGCTTTGTCACCCTTCTCTGAACACATTCCAGTACCTCAACACCTCTCTTGAATTGAGTGGCCCAGAACCAGACACAGCACTCAAGGTATGGCCTGACCAGTGCTGAGTACAGGGGCAGAATAACCTCCCTTGTCCTACTGCCCACACTGAAGGAGATCTTCCAGTCTGCAGGGCCAGAGTGCTCACGCTGTTGAGATGCACTCATGGCTTAGCCACTTTGTTTTCATTCCTGCCCACCACACACATTTGAATACAGGCAAAAAAAAAAAACCCAAAAAGCACCCTGAGAAATTAACAACATAGGTCTGGTTTTACACAGCCTCACTAATTCTGCTCATGCCTTTAGCACAGCCTACCTCTCGGACTTGCTCCTCAGGAAATCTTTCACATTTTAGATTGTGTTTGTCATGTTGGAGCGAGAAAGTTTCCACACTGCAAACTGCCTTTTCAATAGCCAGCACAATCACAGTCAATCAGGCCAATTTAGCATTAGCAGCAGGCAGGAGTCGAACAAAGGCAATGAAATTGAGTCCACTTATCGCCGTAGTGAATTTCATCCTCCGCATTCATCTCCACAGCCCCTTCAACGCTACGTTTTTATATGCTGACTGGAATAAATAAATAAAGCAGAGCAGCTACTGTCAAAGGGAGGGAAAGGAGTTATTGCAAGGTTTTATCTCCTTAACGTGCATGTATGCAGGGCTTTTGTTTTGCCTCTTTTTAAGGCTCGCTTTTCACTGCAACGCAACAGAGATGTGTTTTGCTTTTCTCCACTTGAAAAGAATCATAGGATCATAGAATGGTAAGGTTGGAAGGGACCTCAAGGAGTATCCAGTTCCAACCTCCCTGCCATAAGCAGGGACACCTCCCACTAGTACAGGTCACTCAAGGCCTCATCCAACCTGGTCTTCAACACCTCCAGGGAGGGAGCAGCCACAACCTCCCTGGACAACCTGTGCCAGTGCCTCACCACCCTCACTGCAAACAACTTCCTCCTAACATCCAGTCTAAACCTCCCCTCTGCCAGTTCAAACCCATTGCCCCTTGTCCTGTCATTGCAAACCCTTGTCAATAGTCCCTCCCCAGCCTTCCTGTAAGCCTCCTTCAGATACTGGAAGGCTACTAGAAGGTCTCCTGGAAGCCTTCTCTTCTCCAGGCTGAAGAGTCCCAACTCTCTCAGCCTGTCCTCAGAGCAGAGCTGCTGCAGCCCTCTGATGATCTTTGTGGCCCTCCTCTGGACCTGCTCCAACAGTTCCATGTCCTTCCTGTGCTGAGGGCTCCAGAACTGCACACAGGACTCCAGGTGGGGTCTGATCAGAGAAGCATCATCAATAGCAAGACAGACCTCATCAGAAAACAATGGCAGCTACACCATGTGAAACGAAAAGTGTGTGGCTAGTTTCTTCATCATACTTGAGGCATGAAAAATCAGGCAGTGCTTGAAGCCCTTGCAGTGAGACACAGATGGAATTTCCTATCACATCTTGCTGGTCTCATTTCTGTTTCATTCCTCACCTGCTAGAAACAAAATCTATTGTTGGGACCCTGTACTGTACTACACAACCAATGCACATAAAACAAACTCCATGGCTTCTCCTGACTTAGTATGGTGTCATGCAAGATCTCAAACTGTACCCAAAAGGTCACTTTTACTCTCACTACAGACCTACAGCCTCCAGTCATCCTTCTGTGTGCTCAGTGTCAGCACTGTGAACCGGCATAAAAAAGAGCACATTCCCTACAAGGAATTTAGGAAGTCAAAGACCCAACTTCTCCCATACACCTGTACGAACTCACTGAAGTGGCATTGATGAGGTGAGGCTGAAGCATGAGTAAGTTTGAAGCCTGACTTATCAGAAACCTGATGGATACAAGCTCTTGCCACTAGAAAAAGCCACCCTCATGGATGAAGGAGGTGGTGGCTTTCAGGAAGGGTTTCAGGTCAAAGCAGAAATAGCAGTGGCCAATATTACAACTTGCAAAGCAACATCAGTGGTCAATAGAGAACTAAAGAGAAGTCCACATTTATGCCTCTTCCCCTCTAAGAATTAACCTTAGCCATTCCTAATACATCTCAGGGGTGCCAAAGACAAAGAGTCTTCTGGTATTCACTACTGTGTAGCAACATCCCTCCAGATGGGAAAAAAATTTCCAAGTAGGTATTTTCTTGCGTCCTTGCTCCTCTTTCCCACATTTATCACCTCTTCCACTCTGTGCTCCTGCAACCGAGCACTCCCGTCTCAGTCCCTGAATTCCTTGAAGATGTATTTGTGCACACACAGAAAAAGACAAAGTAAGAGAATACAGTTGTTTCCAGAGAGATAAAAAGGAATAGTAACTGCCTTTAGCCAATAGGGTATGTAATAGTTGACCTCCTGCATCCTGCCTTTGATTTCCCCCTCATTGTAATCATCTTCCATTGGCTAATTCCCAGCATTTTCCCCACAGGCTGGTGGGTTGGCATGGACGGTTAGCAGCTGCCAGTATTTCTCCTCCCTGCCAGCTATGAGCTGTACTAATGTTAGCTGCCTGGCTCAGTCCCACCCAGGATGCCGCATGCCTTTGCTTTCCAACAGACACAGCTTTTGCCAGCCTTGATTCTGAATTGAGGTCCTGTCCTCCCTTTCTCCTTGCAAAGATTAACCGGGTGAGGGAGTTAACCCATGCCAACTGAAGAAGCAGATGACAGTTTTCACAGGGCTAGACCTCGCGTGGGGAAACGGCAGGCTTTGGAGCAGCTGTCAGGGAGCAGCAAAGGAGTAAGAACACAGAGAAATTCAGCTCCTGGTGTGTGCTCACACATACTTGCAAAGTCCTTCTGTTAACAGCAAAGAGCTGTACAGAGAGGAGGCTCAGGACAGATCTTATTGCTCTCTACAACTACCTGAAAGGAGGGTGTAGCCACGTGGGGTTGGTCTTTTCTGCCAGGCACCCAGTGACAGAACAAGAGGACACAGCCTCAAACTGTGCCAGGGCAGGTTTAGGCTGCATGTTAGGAAGAAGTGCTTCACTGAAAGAGTGATTGGCATTGGAATGGCCTGCCCGGGGATGTGGTGGAGTCCCCATCCCTGGAGGTGTTTAAGAGGAGGCTGCATGAGGCCCTTAGTGCCATGGGTTAGTGAATTAGATGGGTTAGGGGTGATAAGTTGGACTTGATGATCTTAGAGGTCTTTTCCAACCTGGTTAATTCTGTGATTCTGTGATAAACAAAAACCTCCCCAAGTATATTCCACCCCTTCTTTCCAAAAGAGATGCTGCTTCCCTTTGCCCCTCGGAGGATCTTGTCAGACCCCACCTGGAGTCTTGTATGCAGTTCTGGAGGCCCCAGCACAGGAAGGACATGGAAGTGTTGGAGTGGGTCCAGAGGNACAAGGGGCGATGGGTTTGAACTGGCAGAGGGAAGATTTAAACTGGATGTTGGGAAGAAGTTCTTTATAGTGAGGGTGGTGAAACACTGGCACAGGTTGCCCAGGGATGTTGTGGCTGCTCCCTCCCTGGACGTGTTCAAGGCCAGGTTGGATGAGGCCTTGAGTGAGCTGTACTAGTGGGAGGTGTCCCTGCCTATGGTGGGGGCTGGAACTAGATGATCCTTGAGGTCCCTTCCAACCTTACCATTCTATGACTCTAAAATTCTAAACCAGACAAGCCCATATAATCCTTTTGTAAGACAATCTTTCCGGTAAGTAGCTCACTGCACTAAAAAAATGTCACCAGGAACCACTCTTTGAAACAGACTCAAGAAATCAAGTGTTAGAGGTGAAACAACCAACCTAATTGAGAAGCAACTTGGTTTCTTAACAGAAAGAGTAGCATTACAGAATCATAGAATCATTGAGGCTGGAAAAAACCTCTGAGAGCAAGTCCAGCCTATGACCTAACACCACCACATCAGCTAAACCATGCCACCAAGTGCCACATTCAAGCTTTTCTTACACGTCTCTAGGGATGGTGACTCCACCACCTCCCTGGGCAGTCCATTCCAGTGCCTAATCATCCTAACAGCCAACCTAAACCTCCCCATGTGCAGTACTGAACCAGTGCCAGAGAAACCTTGTTTACTGCTTCAAAAGACCTGTGTTTAACTTCATCAGAGAAAGAGATTTGGTACTTTCCATGACTGAAGTGACCAGGTGAAGGTTTCTTTTTGGCACACCTCACAATCACAAAAAAACTCAAGCAAGGTTGGGAATGTCACTTCTAAGTTGTACGAATCTACTGCAACTGAGGAGTTTTATTTGTTGTTGCTGTTTCTGTCTTTTCATCACTTCACTGTGACCCCAGCTGGCAGATAACCAAGTGAACAAGGTGTCTGCAACTCTGTCCACTGCCCAGCTTTCAGCTTGCCCACATAGACTCCATGAGCACTAGCAAAGCCAGGCAGGTAATAGCAGTGAATAAAGCCCCTATTCGATGAAGCACTGGCTCTTTCTCAAGTAGAGTACCACTACAGCATGAATGACTCAATCATCTACTCAAGAGCTATTACTTGCAGAGATGAAGCAATGTTAATTGGATAATGGCCTGCTGCCAGCTAATATTGGCATGACCTACAATACCCCTGGCTGACAGCCCTGCCTCTCTCTCTCTCACACACACCTTTTTTTTGTAATCTGGATGGGAAGTGGAAACCATTAAAAAAGCCTCATAAGTGCCATTTAACTTCTTATCATGAATTAAAAGCTTAATTAAGTGCCTTGTTAAAGGAAGGAAGACCAGTTTTCATGATTAAATAAAACAAAACAACAGTTAGGGGTATGGAGTGAATGACTAACTTTATAGCTTTAAACTCGGCTCTGGGAAAATATTAATTTTGGGTTGCATTTACCAGCAGCTGTTAAATGAAAAGTGAACAACTGCAGAATGAAAAGCAGGTGAGATAGGAGCTGTTTATCAAAATCTGCAAATCAAGAGAAAAAGCTATGTGGTTCTGCTGACAGGCTGGAGGGAAGGGATCCATCCAGAGCAACCTTTGACAGGCTGGAGAGATGTGCCCATGCCAACCTCATGAGGTTCAACAAGACCAAGTGCAGAGTCCTGCATCTAGGTTGGGGCAATCCCAAGCACAGATACAGGCTGGGCAGGGACTGGCTTGAGAGCAGCCCTGGGGAGAAGGACTTGGGGGTGCTGGTGGATGAGAAGCTCAACACGAGCCAGCAGAGTGCACTTGCAGCCCAGAGAGCCAACCAGAGCCTGGGCTGCAGCAAGAGAAGTGTGGGCAGCAGTGTGCAGGAGGTGATTCTGCCCCTCTGCTCCACTCTGGTGTGGTCCCACCTGGAGTACTGCATCCAGTTCTGGAACACCTGTTACAAGAAGGATATAAATGTGCTGGAACACGTCCAGAGAAGGGCCATGAGAATGATCAGAGGGAGCTCAGAGGAGCTACTAGGAGCTCCTCTCCTATGAGTACAGGCTGAGAGAGTTGGGATTGTTCAATCTGGAGAGGAGAAGGCTCCTGGGAGACCTTATTGTGGTCTTCCAGTATCTGAAGGGGGGCTACAGGAAAGCTGGTGAGGTACTTTCTAGGGTGTCAGGTAGGGATAGGACTGGGGGGAATGGAAGCTAGAGCTAAAGCTAGAGGAGGGGAGATTCAGATTGGATGTTAGGGAGAAGTTCTTCACCATGAGGGTGGTGAGACATTGGCATAGGTTGCCCAGGGAGGTGGTGGAAGCCTCATCCCTGGCTGTTTTAAAAGCCAGGCTGGATGTGGCTGTGAGCAACCTGATGTAGTGTGAGGTGTCTCTGCCCATGGCAGGGGGGTTGGAACTGGATGATCCTTGAAGTCCCTTCCAACCCTGACAATTCTGTGATTCTAACTTAAGAACTAAGGAATTCCTTTTTTATTAGCTGTAGGCAGCTGACAACTAACTCTGCTTTGAAAGCTGAGAATTCACACACCTGGGTCACTTCTGAGCCCTTGTTATTATGTGTATCTTTTTCCAATCATTTATAAATACACTAAAAGATGTTGTTTAGTGCAAAATCTTATACTTGAGGCTATCACAAAAAGGGTTTATGGAAAGTCTCCAGTCGCTGCAGAATTAGCTCCACACTGGCATAGTTTAAGTTGACCAGGGACAAGTTTAAAGTGAGGTGTATTAAGCCATGCTTGAACTGCCCTGAAAAGTCTTACACAAAGTTTTGCAGTGGTTTATAACCCTGCTAAGCTCAACTAGCCCCAGTTCTGTGTGCACACAATGTCTTAGTGAAATGAGTGGTGTTATGACAAAGGCTGCTCTCACTTGTAATAGGATATGAGCAAGAAATAATGTAAAAAAACATCTGTTCACTGTTTAGCCAGACAAGAGTTAACTATGTCTGGGTACCAGATTAATGGAGAGACCCCAACATGCTACGAAGTGAAAAACAAACCCTGCAATTCAAACTTCAGAGGCAGAATTTACTGCTTTGAATGATTAAAAATAAGTTCTCTTGTTTTGACGGTGAGCTCCCTCACACTAACATTACATGAGTGCAAAAGCTTTACCCAGCCGCAACATCAGACCTTCGAGAAATAATAATCTCCTTTATCTACAACTGTATACTTTAGCAGTTCTCAAACCACATCAGAAATTAAAGTTATAGAATCATAGAATGGTCTGGGCTGAAAGGATGTCCAAAGGTCATCCAGTCCAAACTCCCCTCACAGTCAGCAGGGACATCCTCGACTAGATCAGGTTGTGCAGAACCCTCTCCAGCCTCACCTTGGATATCTCCAGGGATTGGGCCACAACAACCTCCCTGGGCAACCTGTTCTAATGTTCCACCACTCTTGTGGTGCAGAACCTGTTCCTAACATCCAATCTCAATCTGCTCTGCTTTACTTTGAAGCCATCGCCCTCATCCTGCCCCTGCAGCCCTTTGCAAACAGTCTCTCTGCAGTCTTCTTGTAGCCTCCCTCAGGCACTGACAGGCTGCTATTAGGTCTGCCCAGAGCCTCCTCATCTCCAGGCTGCACACTCCCAGTTCCCTCAGCCTGGCTTTGTAGCAGAGCTGCTCCAACTCCCTGAGCATTTTTGTGGCCCTCATTGGGATCTGCTCCATCAGCTCCATGCCTTTCTGTACTGAGGGCTCTAGAGCTGGATGCAGCACTCCAGGTGAGGTATCAGCAGAGCAAAGCATCAGAATCCCCCTCTCTGGCTCCGCTGGCAACACTGCTTTTGATAGAGCCCAGGCTGTGATTTGCCTTCTGGGTTGCAAGCTCACACTGCCTGCTCATGTCCAGCTCCCTATTCACCAGCACTCCCAAACCCAATGCTTGTAGGGCTGGCCTTAAAACAGCTTTGTTAGTTTACCAGTGATCATCACTTCTGGAAAATCTTTGAACTGTGAAGACTACTTAAAAATTCTTTGCAGCCTGTTTAGCAACTGTACACTGAGAGAAATTGTCTCAAAGTCTAAGAAAAGAATTGGCTTGGGACATTAACTTTTGACTTTTGTTTGAAATCTTTCCAGTGGAGGAATAAGGTGACAGATGAAGTCGGTTTTCACAGACACTTTTAGAAATGGGCTACCAGAGCTCTGCAGACCACCACTAAACACAACAGCCTTGGGAAGAGGCATTAGCTTTGTGAACTGAAGACCTGCTAACTTCTTTTAATGCAATGTAACTTAGATAGTGCTTCCTCTGCACAATCAACTCTTAAAACCCACGAACGTTTTGGTTCCTTTTGTGGGGAACTCTAACTCTGTTCTTTGTTGGAGGCACTGCCCATATACACAGAATCAAAGAATGTTAGAAACTGAAAGGGATCTCAGAAGACCACCCAGTCCAACCACCCTGCCAGAGCAGATTACCTCTACCAGATCACACAGGAATGCATCCAGGCTGGTCTTGAATATGTCCAGAGAGGAAGACTCCACAACCCCTCTGGGCAGCACCTACAAAAGCCCCCAGCACTCTGAAGTAGAGACATGCACCGTAACCACGGAACACAGGAGAAATAACAAAAGTGTGCCAGGCAGTTCTTTTTACCTGAAGTGCTCTGTGTCCAGTTCTGGGCCCCTCAATTGAAGAAGGACATTGAGGTGCTTGAGCGTGTCCAGAGAAGGGCAACGAGGCTGGTGAGAGGCCTCGAGCACAGCCCTATGGAGAGAGGCTGAGGGAGCTGGGATTGTTTAGCCTGGAGAAGAGGAGGCTCAGGGGAGACCTTCTTGCTGTCTACGACTACCTGAAGGGTGGTTGTAGCCAGGAGGAGGTTGCTTTCTTCTCTCAGGCAACCAGCACCAGAACAAGAGGACACAGTCTCAAGCTATGTCAGGGGAATTTTAGGCTGGAGTTGAGGAGAAAGTTCTTGCCTGAGAGAGTCATTGACTGCGGGAATGGGCTGCCCAGGGAGGTGGTGGAGTCACCGTCCCTGGAGGTGTTCAAGGCGCGTTTGGACGTGGCACTTGGTGCCATGGTCTAGTCTTGAGGTCTGTGGTAATGGTTTGGACTTGATGATCTTTGAGGTCTCTTCCAACCTTGGTGATACTGTGTGAATTTTGCAGATTCATAGAATGGTTTGGTTTGAAAGGGACCTTAAATATCATCCAGTTCCAACCCTACCACCACAGGCAGGGATCATCAGCTTGCAGGTCTCTATTCCAACAAAGTAGCCACTTGGCAAATTAGAGTCAATGCAGTTAACAGCAATTACTTTGCACGTGGAAAAATATTTTTCCGATAAGCATTGGTAACTACAGGTTACCAATCTTTTTTAATAGGATGAGAGTGCTTATCCAGGATGAGAAAGATAAAGTTCTGGTGCCCATGGCAAAATTAGAGTGGTGATCTTAGTTGAAGCATGACAAATTCAGAGTACTGGGAAAAAAACATTAAGAAAAACTTAGATACACTGCTTCTGCAAATCCAGGGAATTCAGTGGAGCTGTAAGAGCAGTCAGTGCAACCTAACTCACCAAGACATTTCCACCTTTTGTTTTGCTCTTTCATTGAGATTCACTGGAGAGCAGTGAAGGGGAAAAGGACCTGGGGGTCCTAGTGGGTGGAAGGTTGACCATGAGCCAGCAATGTGAACTGGTGGCCAAGAAGGCCAATGGCATCTTGGGGTGGGTTAGAAGGGCTGTGGTTAGTAGGTTGAGAGAGGTTCTCCTCCTCCTCCTCTACTCTGCTCTGGGGAGGCTGCATCTGGAATATTGCATCCAGTTCTGGACCACTCAGTTCAAGAAAGACCTCAGGGAAGTGTCTGATAGAGTCCAGCACAGAGCCACAAAAATGCTGAAGGCAGTGGAAGACCTTTCTTAGGAGGAGAGCCTGAGGGAGCTGGGGCTGTGCTGCTTGGAAAGGAGGAGACTAAGGGGGGACCTCATGAATGGTTATCAAGATGTGCACGGTGAGTGCCAACAGGCTGGAGCCAGGCTCTGCTGGATGATGCCCAATGCCAGGACAAGGGGCAACAGGTGGGAGTTGAGGCAGAGGAAGATCCTTGGAAACAGGAGGAAAAATGCTTTCCCTATGAGGGTGATGGAACACTGGAAGAGGCTGCCCAGGGGGGCTGTGGAGTCCCCCTCCCTGGAGATATTCAAGAGCTGCCTGGATGTGTTCTGTGTGATCTGCTCTAGGTGATACTGCTCTAGCACAGGCAGTTGGACTGAGCTTTGGAGGTCCCTTCCAGCCCCTGACATTCTGTGATTCTGTGATATGTTCTAAAATGTGAAACACCAATACATGATTTAGCCAAAAGAGGATTCACTTAACTAGAAACCATCTCTGGTTGGACCAGAGGACCTTTTTTTAACATAGCATCTCCTATAAAACACACAGAATGACAAACCTCAGTGTTTTACATCTTCAGTGTCATGTGAACATAGAACTGGGTCACCAAGCGCAGGCACATCATGAACCCTCCACTACCTTATGCCTCCCACTGGCCTGTGGCTCAGCACCTCACAACTGCTCTGACCAGAAACTTGCTCATTTCCAAGCTACTTCTACTAAAAGAGAGCTGAAATCAATCAGTGCTTGTGTCAACATTGTCTGTCAGTATTAAAGAGCAACTCCTCCTCGCAGCCGCTTTATCTCCTCAGCCTACACAGAGCAGCAGCATGTCACAGCTGTCACGCTAGCAGTATGAACCTGCCACTGTCTTGTTTTCTCCTCCTTTGGGCCAGGCTGCTTCTTCATGAACATTTCAGTCACTCCTGTGTATGCTTATTCGAACTGAAATGATTTTTCTTTGTCTAACAGGACCTGAATCACACATGGAGGCCTCACCAAGGCTTTGCGGAAAGGCACCGATACTCTCCTGCCTCTTCATACGTATGCTCCCCTGGGCACGTTTTGTCACTTGTCTGCCATTTCTTTGCAGTGTGAAAGGTTTTGTGACACTGACTGAGACATATATTTTTTTTTTTCCACTGGAAATTTTTAGTGGACGCTGCAGAATCACAGTGCACATCCCAGCGCATCGTCTGAACTCCTATGTCAAATGTCTGCCTTGAACTTTCCTCACGAGTAAGATTCGGTGTCAAGACTCATGAAGTCACACAAGTGACCTACTTTTTCTAATGCTCTCCACGACAACATCATGACAAAACTTACAGACTCTGGAGAGAGCTAAATGGGAGGGGGGAAAATAATGGTGTGTGGCACTTTGGGACCTGTCATAACTTAAAAACACTCTGTGCTCCTTCATGGTTGTTAAATGATGGCGAGAAACCCTCTCTGTTCCAGACTATCTTCCATCTGAGCAACTGCAACCCCGGGTCCTGGCTACATCGTCACTCCTCTTGCACCACCAGTTCCATCTGGTAACAGCAGGCAGGCAGTGTTGAAGCAGCAGGGGATGGCAGCCCCGGCCAGCAGGCTGAGCAAAGCCAGGGGCGTGCACTGGGGTAGCTGCGCTGTGACGGCTGCACGGCGGGGAGGAAATGACAGTGGGGGTGGAAGCCAGCCAGGCAGATTTTGTGGTAAAACAAAGTAAACTTTCCAGTGAGGTATGTATTTCCTACGACCCTTGGCTTCCTGCTGGGGGAGCCATGTTGCACAAGAGAAAAAAAAACCCAACTTGCTTTTTTTTACAGGCTATGTTCATAGCTTTCTCAGTGAAAAACACATGGACTGAAGCAGTTAAATCTCAAACTCGACGGGAGGGGAGGTGAGAGGAAGCAAGGCTGAATGAAGTGCAGGAGAGGGGAAAGAGGAGGACAAGAATATGAGCTGCCAGATAGGGGTGGATGCCAATGAGACTCCCACCAACCTGACAGCTCAAATGATTGTTCAACAATAACCTGCCGCCCAGTAGCCACAGCAGTCCTTTAAAATTTCCTGTCTGGAAGAGCAGAAGAGTATCAGATCCCTGATAACACCCTGAACAAAGCTACAGTAATTAAGTGTTTAGGTACCACCCTCAGCAGCGACAAAGGCGAGCTCAAGCATCCTGGAGCTTTATCACAGAGTCACAGAAACATCCAGGTTGGAAAAGACCCTCAGGATCACCAAGTCCCACCTTAAACCATAGCCCTAAGCACCACATCCAAACCACCCTTAAACACACCCAGGGTGGGTGCCCTGGACAGCTCATTCCAGTCCCTGACCACTCTCTCCATAAAAAACTGGTTCCTAATGTCCAATCCAAACCTAGCCAGCCTCAGCTTGAGGCCATTCCCCCTTGTTCTGTCATCTCCAATTACCTGTGAGAAGAGACCTGCAGCAGCCTTTCCACAACTTCCTTTTTAGGTAGTTGCAGTCAGCAGTGAGGTCCCCTCAGCCTTCTCTTCTTCAAACTAACCATCCCCAGCTCCCTCTGTTGCTCCTCATAAGATTTACTCTCTAGACCCTAACCATTGGGAATTACTGTTGGTGAGGAAGGTTGGTGTGAACACATCCATCCCTCAGCAATTCACAAGCCACCCAAACTCAAAAACCATATCCAGAGCAGTAACAGGGTAGGCACCAACAGTGTGCCACACTGCCCTTGTGTACCTTAATGGCTTCTGGAAGCCCTTCTCCCCAGGCAGGATGGAAGGAGCTTGCAATTACACACTGTTGTTACAGGTTGAACTTCGAGGACTCTAGGAGGTGGTCTGGAATCTGACTCTAGGTCCCCCTTGGCTTCTCCTGGGAGGGGTGGTCTAGAACCCGATCCCAAGTACAAAGGTTAGCCCACTCCCACTTCCTCTTTGCAACACTATACAAGCAGACAAGCTTCCTGTTTCTCTGTCTCTGCTCTGCCTCGCCTGCGCAGCAACACCCTTGCTGCAGCCGCTCCCGCTCCAACACATGGCCAGCCAACCACGTGGTGGACCAACTCCCTCCTGACTCTACCTCCATCCATTGTCATCCATCTGGTTTTGTATATATTTTTGTATCTGTTTCCTTTCCCTTACACCTCTGTAAACTCCCTTGCCTTAAATACCCTTTATTTATTGTTAAAGTTACTTTTAACTTCCGAAATTGGGGCAAGATTGTTTTCTTTGGGTGTTTTGCCCCTTTCCACCCTCTCTACCTAATTCTTTTCAGTAGGGGGGAGTGGGAGGGAGCCTATATATAGTATTGTTCTGTTAGGCTTTGGGTCTCCGGAAAGGTCTAAACCAGAACTGCTGTTACAGACCGTCCATACTGTACCTCTTCCGGCAGGCTGACCACCAAGTCATTTTCCGTCTGCCCTACCAAGGCCTGCAAGAAGTACTCGCTGCAGGCAGCCAGCACAGCCCGGTGGGCGCGGAACTCCTTCCCCTCCACAATGAGTGTCACGTCACAGAGAATGTCCTGCTTCCGTTGGTCATTTAAGCAGAGGAGAATATTGGTACAGTGCACCGTTGACTCATACACATACATGGGGGAGTCAGTCTTCTCATCCACAGACATGCCGTTCACACCCTGCAGTGGAGAAGGAAGGAAGAAAACACAAGGTGGTGAGGAGCAATGCAGCCACGAGGCAAACATGGGCCAATGGGATGCTGCCCAGTTTCGGGATACGCTGGGACCCTGGCAAAGCAGCCCAATAATGGTTAAATCTGACTAAAAGGCTTGGGAAAGATACTGGGAAGGGTGTTCAGGCTCTTCTCGGTGATGCCCAATGGCAGGACAAGGGGCAATGGGTGGAAGATGAGGCATAGGAAGTTTCATTTAAACATGAGGAAGAATTTTTTTCCTGTGAGGGTGATAGAGCACTGCAACAGGCTGTCCAGGGCAGTTGTGCATCTCCCTTTCTGGAGATATTCAAGAGCTGCCTGGATGTATTCCTATGTGATCTGCTCCAGGTGATGCTGCTCTGGCGGGGGAGTTGGACTGGATGCTTTTGAGGTCCCTTCAAGTCCCTACATTCTGTGATTCATTGCCATCAGCTTTCACCTTGGAACACTTCAATTGCCTACTCCCTTCCCCCAGCTTCTCCCCTGTAAACCAAACCAGGGTTTATATGGACTGCAAAGTACTTTCCTTCAACCACCTACTATGCATCTTTGATATAGTAGAGGCAGTAACATGGGGACATGGGAAAGTTTAGAAGACTTTGTTGTGGTAGGCCTAAATAGGCCAAGGTGGGCTTGTACATGTCCTGGCTTGCCCAGGTATGCTCCCCTGCTCCCCCTCCTTCTGTGCTGGGGGATGGCAGCCACAGGAAAGGGGACAAAAGCCCCAGTTTCACCTAATATGGTCAAGCTTGGGAAAGTGCCATCCTGATTGGCCAATTTGTGTCCAAAGGCCCATTAGTCTTGGGCTGAATGGATAAAATGATGAGCAGGTAGCACAAGGGGTGTTCTGCCATTGTATCTGTGCTTGCTTACTACCTCGTTGATCCTGAGCTGTGTATAACCCCAGCAACCAGGATCAGGTTCCGATGCCTTCACGTGTTTGGCCTGCACAGCCAGCGTGACACCGTGCTGAGACTGCACACTGCAGGACATCTGCCTGCACCTGAAATGCTGCTGCCAAGAGAGCCAGGACTAGGTCAGAGATCATCTGCCTCTTTTCTCCAGCACCCAGGAGCCTGGGGAAACTCCAAAGCCTCTAACGGCTTTTGGCATAGCAGCAACCCCGCCACGAGCTTTGGGTACTGTCCCATTAATATTTTTGTGAGTAAATACTTCAAGCCTCTTGTAATCATTAATTGCCTTCTGCCGTAAGCAGAAAGGAGCTTCCTGTGTCCATTCAGTGGCTAAGCAGGATAACTAACTGCAAGTGGTGTAAGTGACCACACAAACCTTCTCTGCCAGTAAAAATGTTTGCTTCTGCTGGATACCTTTAAGGTGTTCCAGTTTCGCCTGTTCCCTGTATGCATACATTTCCAAACCCTGCATTTTTGAACCTTGTATAGAAGTTTTCTGGAGAGATTTAATGTTAATAAACATTCTTCATAGTTATTAACAATCTCTGCCTGGACATCAGAATTAATATAGATTATTAATTTTGAATCATTTTGTAACAGCTTATTCTCCAGTGGAGAGTGCTGCATTTTTGCATAGGAGACCTCACCTCAGGGTACTGTTGTACCTGAGAAGACAAGCCACTAACTACAACTTGAGTACTATGGTCAATCCTTTGTGCCATAATATAAGGAAAATGCTGAGGTCCTGGAGCGTGTCCAGAGAAGAGCAACAAGGCTGATGAGGAGTTTGGAGGCTATGCTCCATGAGGAGCACCTGAGGGAGTTGGGGGTTTAGTCTGAAGAAGGCTAAGGGAAGGTCTTAAGCTCTCTACAACTACTGCGAGATGTGTGTTGGTCTCTTCTCCCAAGTTACTTGCGATAGGATGAGAGGAAATGGACTTAAGCTGTGCCAGGGGAAGGTTTAGATTGGATATTAGCAAAAATTTCTTTATTGAGAGAGTGGTGAGGCATTGGAACAGGCTGCCCAGAGAGGTTGTGGAGTTGCCATTCCTGGAGATGTTCAAGAAGGGTGTAGATGGGGTGCTTCAGGATACAGTTTAGTGATCATGGTAGCTGGGTTAGGTTGGACTCAATGACCTTAAAGGTCTTTTCACTGCAGCTAGAAGGGAAGTTATGCAAGTACACAAACTTCCAAGTATTTTAAGACATTGTATTTCCTTATTATGAATGACAACTGCCTTCTGAGAGGGAAGATTCAGAAACATGCAGGTTAAGTGCAACAGACAGCAGTGCAGTAGGGCAACTTTAGTTTAAGTAAGAGGAGGCTGTGGGGAGACCTCATGGCTATCTAAAACTACTTGAAGGGAAGTTGTGGAGAGGCTGCTGCTGGTCTCTTCTCACAGCTAATTGGAGAGAAGGGGGAATGGCCTCAAGCTGAGGCTGGGTAGGTTTGGATTGGACATTAGGAACCAGTTTTTCATGGAGAGAGTGGTCAGGGACTGGAATGAGCTGCCCAGGGAGGTGGTGGAGTAACCCACCCTGGCTGTGTTTAAGAGTTGTTTGGATGTGGTGCTTAGGGCTATGGTTTAAGGTGAATCTTGTAGAGTAGGGTTGTAGGCTATAGGGGTTATATGTTGGACTTGGTAGTCCTGAGGGTCTTTTCCAACCTAAGTATTTCTGTGATTGTGTGATTTTAATACATTCCTGCCTGTAGATATATTACCACTGTAGCAAGCAAAAGTAAAGTTCCTTCTCTGATACTCTTTAAGGATCTTATTGACCTCCATACAGTTTGGGGAGAGAGAGACTTTGGGGGTTTTACGGTACCAGTTGGATTTCTTAACCAGAAGAAAAATACTTTTTTCTCTTCTCACAAACTGAGACTAAGGAAAAAGAATTGACAGCCATCATTTTGTTAGCACTCTGTTAAGATAAAAGGGAAAATGATACTTAGCTCATCCCACTCACAGCTTTCTTTGTAACTGAACCCTGATGCTAACGATAGCACTACAGTGATGTTCTAAGTGGTCACTCTTGCGTGCTATGAAACCCAGCAGTTTACAGGAACAACCCAGTGGGAAAACCTGAGAGTTGCAAATGACAATGCAAAGGGAAAGCATTAATTTATCCCCCCCTCCTTCTTTTCCAGACATGTCTTATGCCTGTAATGTCTCAGATGATGAAAAATTGTACAAGAAACCTGAGACCTGGCAGGTAATGAATAGAACATCAATTATATTTTCAGTGCCTTTAAAAGAAAACCCCACAAACCCTACTGTTTGCCTGAGATTGCAATCCCTTTTTACAGTAATAGTGCAATTTGTGTGAATCAAACCCTGAATTACTTAGTTACTAATTAGTAATTTCCCACTTTTTAACTACAGTTCTCATAAAAAAAAAAATTCTTTAAAAAAACACAACCTGTTGCATGTCCTGTGAACTGCTGAAAACACCATGGTGTATTTCCCCTCTATCAAGCAAGTCTGCATTCTATGCTAGGAAACCTGAGCAATGCAATACTGAGGTGCTGGGGCTGTAAACTGCCCCATCCACTCCAGTGAATCCCCAGCTATGCTCCCAGGAAGGACCTCGTGAATGGTTATAAAGATGTGCAGGGTGAGTGCCAAGAGGCTGGAGCCAGGCTCTGCTGGGTGATGCCCAATGCCAGCACAAGGGGCAATGGGTGGAACTTGAGGCATAGAAAGTTCCATGGAAACAGGAGGAAAATGTTTTCCCTGTGACAGAACTCTGGAATAGGCTGCCCAGGGGGCTTGTGGAGTCTCTCTCTCTGGAGATATTCCAGAGCTGTCTGGATGTGTTCCTGTGTGATCTGCTCTAGGTGATGCTGCTCTTGCAGTGCAGTTGGACTGGATGAACTTTCAAAGTCCCTTCAAGCTCCTAACATTTTGTGTGTGATTCTAGAAAGAGATAGACAGGACAAGAAACAAAGTTCAGTGAAACTTCAGAGCACACTGATTTCCTGCTCTGGAAGGGGGGTTGGACTGGATGATCTTTCGAGGTCCTTTCCAGCCCTTAACATTCTGTCATTCTGTGATTCTGTGCTGGGAAGTTTTAGAGCAAGTCAGCAAAGAGCTTTGAAAGGTCTTCAGCTCTGTGCTTCAGACGTGGGAGTGCTCATGTTCCCACATACACTGTTACTGTCTGCTAGATGTTGGGAGTAAAACTATGAAATCATAAGGAACAATCAAAACATCTAAGAAATGCCTCAAAACTGAAGAAACTATCTGATACTGATGCAACTTTTGCAGAAATACTTACTTAGAACACAGCCCTGGAAGCAATTTCCAAGCAAGTCAACTGCTGCTCTAGACCCTTCCAGCCCCTACCATTCTGTGATGCTGTGTGACCTCCAGCCCAGCTGCCTCTATTACCATGCCTTCCCAAAGCTACTGCCATGACTCCAGGGGCTTCCTGAAATAGGATCCACACCATGCCCCTTCCCACAGCTGCTGAGAGCCTGTGGTGATGCTTTGGCTGGTGGCTGCAATCTCGTTCCCAACACAGACTTCCCCTGGCCATGCCCCTGGCTGCTCCAGGAAGCGCCCCGAGCCCTGCATTGCGCACAGGGAAGCCAGGGTTGGGCTACAGCTCAGAACCACCTATTTATCAGCTTTTAATGTTCCACCACAAGTGATTTATGGTCTTCCCTTTTCCACCATCGGCCAGTGACTGAATGACCTCCAGGGATGAGGCGTTTCCTTTCCAAGAGGGATTGATCCTGCAGGCCAGGGGCAAGATGGTGAAATCCTGCACTTCCAAGTATTTTGTTCATTTTTGTGGGGAAAGGGTTTTCAGAGTGTAAAGAGAAAAGGTAGCTGCAGGGTTTTTTGCATGTAGTAGCATGAAAATGAGCAGATCAGCTTACTTTTTTTTCCTCTCCTTGTAAGAGAAAATAGCAGGGACTGGGTATTAAATGTGAGGCAAGCTGGTCTGGAAGTCTTTTATACAGCGTTAATTCAAACCACATAGTTTTTTACTGAATTCAGTATTATGCTGAGTTTGCACAACCTTCTTCATGGAAATCATTGCCACACACTTGCTATTTCTTCAAACTGAAGAGAGAAAAGCCTTAGCAAGCCTTTCTCTGGCTCAAAAGAACATGCTGTGCATTTGTTTGCATATAGGTCAAAATACTGCCAGAGAAAAAAAACACAACAAAACAAAGCCTCTTTGAAACAAAAGTTTCCAGAAACTGGCACGAACTGTTGTGGGCAAGGAAAGCACCATTGAAACCTTGCCAAAAAGAGTTTCTTGTGAGGGCCAGCAACTGCAGTGAAGGGAACTGGAAAGTCGATTACGTGGTCCTGCCAGAGCAATGAGTAGGTAGGAGATTCGCGGAGCCCTTCTGCATGGGCAGCGTGGAAGAGGCATTTGAAAACCTCAGGAGACTAAAATAAAAGGTGTACAAGAAACATGTGAATCACTTCAGCTTGTGGCATATCGTCTCTTCTGGCTGGCATGCACCCAAAACTCTCCAGGAACTCATAAATGCACTGCCTGAACTGCTACTAAAAATACATTACCTATCACACAGAAAAACCATCTCCTACCTCGCAAGGCTGGAAGGCAGGCGACGCAGTGCCTGGTTTTAGAGGGAACCATGAAGGGAGAGAAAAACCTTATCAAGAGACAGCAGCGAGCCCTGCATCAGGACTGAGTTAATCATGAGAAAAGGTAAATCTCCATCGAGGCACAGCTACAGAGCACTTAACCAGGCAAATTATCATGGTGCCAAAGCAGCGCCGCTTCTAGGAGGGGAAGTCACGTCTCTGATGGGCTCTGGTAGAATTCCTGAGGTGTGTCAAATTAGCCAGTGAGGAACACTGCTAAGTGTAATTAGTGCTGACTTTCAGAAATCCTTTGACAAAACCTTTGCAAAAGGCTGCTGGAGAAGCTCATTTGTCATAAGGTCAGAAGCTGCGTCAGACTAGGAAGTGTGTCCAACAGAGAAGGAATGGAGGGGAGATTTTCAGCAGGTCAGCAGGGAATTCCTGCAGAAACAAACCAGCAGCAGTACTGACTCACATCTGCCTGTGCTCATGCCATGCCCCACGCCTCAGCTCCTCTGATCTCTGAAGCTAAAGCAGGGTTGGGCACACTCAGTACTCGGACGTGAGACTGCTTGGGTGCAATCAGGGTCTTAACAGCAGCCTGGCACTCCTACAGTGAGGTCACTCAGAAGATGGAGCCAGGCACCACCAACGATTTGAAACTAAAAAGCTTTCGGCTGGAGGGCCACCAGGACGAGTGGGAGACTTGAGCATCTTCCCTATGGAGAGAGACTGAGAGCCCTGGAGCTGTGTAGTCTGGAGAAGGGAAGGCTGAGAGCAGATCTGATCAAAGTCTATAACTGAGGGGTGGGTGTCAAGTGTGTGGGGGTAAGCTCTTTTTGGTGGTCTGCAACAATAAGCCAAGGAGCAATGGATACAAAGTGGAACAGAGATAGTTTCAGCTCCACAGGAGGAGAAACTTCTTTAGAGTGAGGGTGACAAAGCTCTGGAACAGGCTGCCCAGAGAGGTTGTGGAGCCTCCTCTGGAGACTTTCAAAACCTGCCTGGATGTATTCCTGTGCAAACTACCCTGGGTGATCCTGCCTTGGCAGGACTTGATCTCTGAAGGTCCCTTCCAACCTCTAAGGTTCTGTGATTCTGTGGAAATATTAAGGATCAGGTTGCCTGGAGTGGTCATGTCATCTCCATCCTTGGAGGTTTTCAAGACCAGAGTGGACTGCTGAGCAACCTGCTATGATCTCAGAATTAACCTGCTCTGAGCAGGAGTCTTGAGCTAGATTTTTTCTTAGTTTCCTTCCAACATGAATTATGGGTGATCAGTGACCCAGAAGACCACAGACCATGACAGGGAGACTGAAATTGATAAAACCAGTTCAAATGCAATTTAAAAAAAGGCATAATATGAAAAAGAATCAGGCACTAACAAGGTGACACACTGCACCCAAGTTGTGCAGTGTTCTATACTGTTGTATACAAGTAACAATTAGAGGAGAAAATTACAATTATATAATGGTTGAGGTTGGAGTTCAGCATCCCTGCTTAAAGCAGGGTAAGTTAGAGAAGTCTCCTCAGGACTAGGTGCAGCAGGGGTTTAAATCTTTTCATCACCATTACAGTAAAACAGGAACTCATTTATCTGGATTATCAATTCCAGCTTGGAGTCTCTCTCATGAAAAACCAAACCAGGTTGGGGAAAGACAGACTGACATCATGTGGCGACAGAGCTTAGAGAAACAGAAGTATTTTAATCAGGGGCTACACTTTCTAGGTACTCTGGTGTAGCATACTGCAATGTAGTGTCTGAATCTCACCAGCCATGTTGAAATGAAGAGAGGGAAGAAAAGGAATCAAAAGAATCACAGAATGACAGGGGTTGGAAGGGACTTGTGAGGATGGTCTAATCCAGTTCCACTGCTTCAGCAGGCTCACCTAGAGCAAGTCACACAGGAACACATTCAGGTGAATTTCGAATGTCTCCAGAGATGGAGACTCCACAGCCTCTCTGGACAGCCTGTTCCAGTGCTCTGTCACTCTCAAGGTGACGATTTTTTTCCACAAGAAATAATCCTCAGGAGAACAATGGAAAAGTCTGCTAGCAAAGAGAAAGCACCTCTTCATCATGCATGACCAATTCAGTAAACACAATACAAATAATACAAACCAAATTGGTCAAAGTAGCATTCTGTTATTTCTAATGCTGCAAACAGCAGAGGACACCCAGGCAGAAGCAGCAAATAGTGAGAAAAAGAGGTGAGACTCCTGACCACAGGAACAAAGTGAAATTGCACCCTGTACTCATAGGAGGATGCTTGTTTTGCTTTTCCTGAGAGATGTCACAGTAACTATGATAAAATCATAGAAGTAATTGTCAGGGTTGGAAATGACCTCAAAGATTATCCAGTTCCAACCCTGATCAGGTTGCTCAGAGCCTCATCCAGCCTGGCCTTAAAAGACATCCAGGGATGAGGCTTCCACCACCTCCCTGGGCAACCTGTGCCAGTGTCTCACTACCCTCATGCTGAAGAGCTTCTTCCTAATATCCAATTTGAATCTACCCACTTCTCGTTTTGCTCCATTCTCCCCAGTCCTATCACTACCCAACACCTTAAAAGGTCCCTCCCCAGCTTTCTTGTGGGCCCCCTTCAGATAGAACTGATGTACAACTGACCACTGCTGCATCTCACTGGGCAAAGAACTCACTGATTCGTAAAAGAATTAGTCACTGTTAATAAATATGACCAGGGCCACATTGCTCAAGGTTTGAGTTTACATGGGATGAATATTACAGAATCACAGAATGTTAGGGGTTGGAAGGAACCTTGAAAGCTTATTCAGCCCAACCTCCTGCCAGAGCAGCATCATCTTGAGCAGATCACACAGGAACTCAGGTCTTGAGTATCTCCAGAAAGGGAGACTCCAAAACTCCCCTGGGCAGCTGTTCCAGTGTTTCATCAGCCTCACAGTGAAAAAAAATTTCCTCATGTTTCCATGAAACCTCCCATGCCTCAACTTCCACCCATTGCCCCTTGTCCTGGCATTGGGCATCACCCAGCAGAGCCTGGCTCCATCCTCTTGGCACTCACCCTGCACATCTTTATAACCATTCATGAGGTCACCCCTCAGGCTCCTCCTCTCCAAACTAAAGTGTCCCAGTTCCCTCAGGTTCTTCCAATAAGGAGAGATTCTCCAGCACATTGGCTAACAACATATTAACTTGGGCAGAGTAATGTGCCTCTATTTTTCTTGACCTACTAACCACTACATCAAAAATGCTTATTTGATGGTTGGCAAACTGAAATCTACCACCTCCACACATGCCTCCTGTTCCTCTTGCCCCCTCAGCTGCCCTGCACTCTCCTCTCTTGACTGGGCACTGAAGCTGCATGGTATGAATCAGTAGTAAACATCTGTCCAAACACTACATATGCTGTGTAACACTGACACCAGGGGATCCCACTCCTGCTGGCTCCAGTGAGTTTAGGACATATGAAGTCATCAGATGCTAAGCTCAACTCATAAAAGGTGCACAGACTTCAGCAGAAGCATCTTTGCAGCCTCTCTACAGTAAAACACCAGTGAGGCAGAGGGACCAAAGGGACCTAAAGGCATAGACTCATCCCATCAAACAAAAACTCATTTGTATCCCAGAAGGTGTAAGCAGGGGCAGATCTACAAGAGCACACAGAGGACTCCTAACACCTTCACAGAAAAAGCCTGAAAAGGGTTTTTATTCCCTCCTCATGATGCCTGCCATGCCACATTTCAGCAGGGAAGCCACCAGGTAATGCTCTCCAGTTTCTCATTTAGGAATCACAGCACCTGACCTGCTGTAAAAGGAACAACAGGTGTGGCTTGGAAGCATAGAGTGGAGCTCACATTATATCCTGCTATACAGGGTGACCCCTGGCTTTCTCCTGCTTGTGTTAGCATAGGATCAAAACTGGACTCATTTCTAGTTCCAGTTCACATTCTTTCAATCAGCTCCACTAACACTAAAAAAAGACACTGAGCAGTAAGTGGGAACTGGGAACAAGTTGCTCAGGGAGGTGGTTGAGGCCCCTTCCCTGGAGATACTCAAGGTGAGGCTGAATGGGGTTCTGGGCAGCCTGATCTAGTTGAGGATGTCTCTATTGACTGTGTGTGTGGGGGGGTTGGTATCATTCTATGATAACTTGAGGTAGGTGGTTTGAATGTACCTAAGGCTCTTTGCTCAGAGGCAGCTGAAGAGTAAGCACTGCAGGTTTGCACATAAGCACCTGATAGTATTTCTGTTCAACAGGATGCAGAGTAAGAACAAAACACTCTTTTGTTCTGAGCTTTTCTACCAACTTTTTTTTTTTTTCCCCCTTACCAATTTAGCAAAAAGTACTATGAAAAAAAAATGGGGAGAATGATGATAGAACGATGAAAAAAGTTAGAGGAACCTGTACTTCTGACAAATGGCAGCAAAAGCTCATCAGACTTGACAGTTTTTAGGGATAAACATGCACTGTTTTTAAGTGGCAAGTGGGAGGCAAACTATTTTCCAGGCTTCCTTCCCCATCTCCTAATATATTTTTCTTTATGAAGACTCATTCTATGTAATCGACACTTGGGTTTTAAAGAAATGGATCGATAAGTGACACTTGAGAGCTCCTGGAACGGCCATCCTTGTAATTGGTTATTAGGATCTCTCAATTATAGCTACACCAACAAAGGATGTGATTATACTGTCACTGCTTTTCTCTAAAAAGAAACTATTGAAAGGCCTAATGATTAATTCACCATTTTTCGAGAGCTCGCTGTAATGACAGAAGACTACATACAAAGGTCTCTTCAGTGAGCCCATTATTCAATTAATACACGCTGAACACCGAGCAGTCGCAGGCACGCGAAATTCCCAAGAACTGTGTGAATTTTTAACCAATTAATTATCAATTACAACATCATAAAACACCAGCACAAAAATAGAAATAACGAAATTTAATTATACATTATTCTTCCGAGTTGCCGCAAATACTACACAAGACTGATTTTGATTAATAATTCATACGGCAATAAAGTATCAGGGAAGATAATTATACTGTGCCACAATTCTCACACTGATTTCTGTAATTACAGATTACAACAGTGTTAGCAATTTAAAAAGGTTAGGGAGCAGTAGTAATTTGCTATGTCATCCTCGGCAATATTAATGTCTTCTTCTCTGAGAACCCCAGATAACTGAAAAGAGACTTAGCAGGCTGCCAGGCTCCACGGGCTTGACTCCTGCCAAACATACTGAGGGTGCCAGGGCCATTAACAAGGATGTCTTCAGAAATGAGCTTTTCACATTGTTCAAGTAGCTCCTGCCCTAAAGCAGAAGACACGTGGATGAGTGGAAAAGACACAGTAGAGCGTTCCTGGCCCGGAGCTGTAGACACACATTGCTTCTGATAGCAGCGGCTGGTGCCTCTGCCCCTACCATTTCTGAGCAAGACCTTTCATTTCACAGAATCACAGACACATTCAGGTTGGAAAAGCCCCTCAGGATCATTAAGTCCAACCCAGAACCCTATTCTGCAAGGTGCACCCTAAACCATAGCCCCAAGAACCACATCCAAATGACCTTGAAACACATTCAAGGTTGGTGACTCCATCACCTCCCTGGGCAGCCCATTCCAATGCCTCAACACTCTTGCTGTGAAAAAAAATTTTCCTAATGTCCAGTCTAAACCTACCCAGTCACAGCTTGAGGCCATTCCCACCTTTTCTATCACTAATTACCTGTGAGAAGAGACCAGTACCAACTTCTTCACAACCTCCTTGCAGGTAGCTGCAGACAGCAATGAGGTCTGTCCCCAGTCTCCTCTGGTTCACACTAACCAGCCCCAGCTCCTTCAGTCGCTCTTAATCAGATTTATTCTGCAGGCCCTTCCCCAGCTTCCTTGCTCTCCTCTGCACTGGCTCCAACACCTCCACATCTCTCTTGTATTGAGGTGCCCAAAACTGAACACAGTACTTGAGGTGTGGTCTCACCAGAGCCGAGTCCAGGGGGACAATCCCCTCCCTGCTCCTGCTGGCCACAGCATTTCTAATCCCAGCCAGGATGCCATTGGCTTTCTTGGCCACCTGGGCACACTGCTGGCTCCTATTCAGCTGCTTGTCCATTACAACCCCCAGGTCCCTTTCTGCTATGCAGTTTTCCAGCCATACTGCCCCAAGCTTGTAGCATTGCTTGGAGTTGCTGTGGCCCAATGCTGTGGCATTGGCCTTATTGAAGCTCATCCCATTAACACTGGACATGGATCCAGTCTCTCCAGGTCCCTCTGCAGACCCTCCCTATCTTCATGATGACCAACACCGCCACCTAACTTGGTGTCACCTAGGAACCTACTGCTGACACACTCTGTCTTCTTCAAAGTCACCAATAAAGATATTAAGCAGAAGAGGTCCCAACACTGAACCCTGAGGAACACTACTTGTGATGGCTGCTAGCTGGATTTAACTCCCTTGACCAACACCCTTTGGGTCCTTAGGTCCAGTAGTTCTTTATCCAGCAGAGCGTGACCAAGAGAAGCTCAAGAGAGGATTTAACCACAGGCCCTCTAAAGAGGCATGCAACAGGGCCCTGCAGGCATTTGGTAACATCAAGAAGAATTCACACTGCTGATGAGGCTGCATGGCTCCAACACATCAGGTGTTCTCAGCCTAGGCAGTGTCCTCTGAATTGCTGAACAGCTGCATGGAGTTCAAGGGGTACAAACCGTTCCCCAGTGAGACCCCATGGGCATCAAGAAGTGCCAGTGCCTGGGCTGGCAGGAAAGTTGGGCCACAAGCCTTTTTTTCTGCATGGCAAACTTCCTGTGCTTTCATTCCTTAGCTTAAACCAAGAGTAACAAAGCTGAGGCCTCCAGAACGTGGAATGGCTCCTTCTGCACAGTCTCTACGTTGTCATAGCACAGAGGCTTTGATATAGGCATGAAGTCCCATTGCAAAAGTCACTTACTGGCTTTGCTATGCTAGACCCTACTGCACAACTGCATAGACTCTAGGGGGAAAAAAACCAAACCAAAACCCAGAGACTTAGATCCTGCAGACCTGCAAAGAGAACTGCTGAATGCAACTTTCATCTTTAGAATTTAGATTATACTTACAATGACTTTGCTACTGGCAGACTGTACACACAAACGGAAATGAATCACAGCTTCATTTGGATCTTGGGGTTTTTGTTGGTTTGTTTTGGTTGGGTTCTTCTGTTTGTTTGTTTGGGGTTTTCTGGTTTTGTTTGTTTGTGTTTGTTGTGGGGTTTGTGTTTGTTGTGTTGGTTTTGTTTAATTTGTGCCAGGATGTCCATAGTCTCCATGATGAATGTTGTGAGTTAAACCCCAGGTGTCTACTCTAAAGAAATTGTGCTTCAGGTTGTTCAGAGTGAGGTAGGAATTCCCAGTAGAGCTTGCTTTGAAGAATCCAAATAATTTATGTTCCACATACAGATAAAACCTATTTGTTGACTTCAGAGGGCTGGGAGAGTAACCCAGTTGAACAAGGTAATCACAGCTTGCAGTCTCCAGGGACTTTGGTTAACATGCAAATGATGTTTACTCAGGGCATGCAGGTTGACACATGCATCCTATACAGGGCTGCTGGGCAAAGTATACATGTGCATCTTTTAATGACACAGGGAAAATTATGTAATTATAGCACTAATCATCCTACCCTCAGTAAGTCACGCTTAGCTTAATGTTGTTAAGGGTTAGAGTGGATCCCTCCCCCGATAGCTTATTCACAGAATCACAGAAACATCTAGATTGGAAATGTCCTTCACAATCACCATGTCCAACCCAGAACCCTATTGTACAAGGGTCACCCTAAACCACAGCCCCAAGCACCACATCCAAATGACCCTTAAACACATCCAGGGTGGGTGACTCCACCACCTCCCTCGGTAGCTCATTTGAGTCCCTGACCACTCTCTCTGAGAAAAACTTTTTCCTAATGTCCAATTTAAACCTCCTCAGCCTCAGCTTGAAGCCATTCATTCACCCTTGTTCTGCCTCCAATTCCCTGTGAGAAGAGACCAGCAGCAGCCTTTCCACAACATCTCTTCAGGTACTTGTAGATGGCCATGAGGTCTCCCCTCAGCCTCCTCTTTTTCAAACTAAACAGTCCCAGCTCCCTCAGTTGCTCCCATAAGATTTATTGCAAATCTGCCCCAGAGAGAGAAAACTTATTACAGCTCAGGATTTGGAAAGTCAGAAAATGAAACTGTATTTTTACAGCTAAACTAAACATAACAGTACAGACAAAATAAACTATTACAGAACAAAGCAATCCTAGAGGAGGTGAGGATGGAGTAAAGAGAAGCAGCAGTCCAAACAGCGTCAGGGGATGGGGAGATAGCAGCAAGCACAGCAACCATCAAAGGGCAGAGAGAAGCTGTACTTCCAGATAGAAAGTTTTCCATGCTCCAGCAAAATTATATTAACTCATCCACTGTTGCCATTTTATGGCCTATCCCTGGCATGTTCACCTCTTCACTCAGAGACCCCAGTACTTTTCCACTTTACAATCAGTGTCTAAGTTTCTCCCTTCCTATTTTTTTCATGCCTGAGCTAGAAATCTATCTCAAAAGGCCACAAATGTGCATGTTCAACGTCCTTCAAAACGTATGTTATGATGCCTTCAAAATACAGGCACAGTAGAAGGGGTGGAGGAAGACACAGAGCAGGTAGGAAAACAGAAAGAACCACCTTATTTCTCAGAATTCACTCAGCTGACACACACCAACATGGAAAGTGAGAATCACAGAAACTCTTCCCCAATCAAGTATCTTCTCATGGCTTTCACACTGCTCTTTACAGTAGCTGGCTATGGTGAAAGAGACTGGAACCAAGTCTGCTACTCAAAATAGCTTATTCAAAGCAGAGTGGGGAATGCCCGACACTGAAACAGAGCCAGGAAACCACCAAGCAAAACAAACAACTTATTATGCTTTTCTGAAGTGGTCAATGGCTTCAAGACCTTGGGGAAAAGACAGGGCCTTCTGAATTATTCTTGGGTAAACTGAATTGTCAGATTAAAGAATCAGATAGCAAAAAATAACCAGTGCCTTGTTTCCATCTCACCCTCCAGCTCGGTGAGCTCTCTGAAAAGGTTTAGGTCTCCATGCAAACGAAGGCTGGGAATTCTGGCAAGGCCACACCAGATTTAGGTCCTTCTTTCTTGGCTTTCAGTGAGTACTTAGGGCTTTGGTAGAGGAGTGGGGCAGTGATACAGCTTTCCTCTTTTGCCTAAACCTATAAACAGAACCAAAGCCAGGCTGACATTGACCCCAATACCACTAGTGTTTGGAAGCTACGATATACGAACGACGACACTGTTCTGCTCCTTTCAGCAGCCTTTTTCATAATGTGAAAGATTATGCCAACAAGTTGGCTGAGTAAAAGCTGTTAACCTCCCTTATGCTTTACTCTCAAAGAAGCCTACATTTAAAAACTACAATAGAGTCCAGTGCTGAAGCTCTTTCACATTAACATTTTTTGGCTGCTATCAAACAAGCATTGGGTTTGTTTTTTTTCCCAGAGGAAAACAGAAACATTCTCTCTCAAAACTGCATATCCTGGCTGATTTGATCCTAATTCTTAAGCTGTACTAATTACTGCTTTTCCAGTCTGTCTGTGAAACTAAAAGAAGAAGTTCTGAGTGAATGGGAGGGTAAGCCCAAATCCACTGCTAATAGACTACTCAAGCTGTACAGGTTGCCAACAGGACAAAAGTCCGTCTTCACAGTATTACATTATCACCAAGGTTGGAAGAGACCTCAAAGCTCATCAAGTCCAACCCATTACCAGAGACCTCAAGACTAGACCATGGCACCAAGTGCCACGTCCAAAC
>VWZE01004448.1:50838-76243 GCA_013396675.1 Eubucco bourcierii
TCTGGACACACTCAAGCACCTCAATGTCCTTCTTCAATTGAGGGGTCCAGAACTGGACACAGGACTCAAGGTGTGTCCTAAGCAGTGCAGAGTCCAGGGGGAGAATGAGCTCCCTGCTCCTGCTGGCCACACTATTGCTGATGCAGGCCAGGATGCCATTGGCCTTCTTGGCCACCTGGGCACACTGCTGGCTCATGTTCAGGCGGGTGTCAATCAGCACCCCCAGATCCCTTTCTGTTTGGCTGCTCTCCAGGCACTCCCACCCCAGCCTGTATCTTTGCATGGGGTTGTTGTGGCCAAAGTGCAGCACCTGGCACTTGGATTTGTTGAGTGCATCTTCTCCTGCCATGTCACAAAGCTGTTACGGGGAAAAAAATGTGCTCTTTTTGTTTGGTTGGTTTTTTTTTTTTTTTTTTTGGTTGTTGTTTTTCCCTTGAAATGCAAGCTCTTGATCTCTGAGGCAAGTCAGCAGGTGCTCAGAATAACCTTCGCGTTTCCTTGGGACACAAACCGGCATGTCCTTTGGAACATGTCCGCTGTGATTAATGTGTGAAGAGCAGGAACGCATGCAGTAGGTCACTGGGTTAAATTTGGGACAGAATTTCACAGAATCAGGGGCTGGAAGGGACTTCCAAAGCTCATCCAGTCCAACTCATCTGCCACAGCAGGATCACCTATACCAGATCACACAGGAACATATCCAGGCAGGTTTTGAATATCTCCAGAGAGGGAGACTCCACAACCCCCTGGGCAGCCTGTTCCAGGGTTCTGTCACCCTCACAGGGAAAAAAAAATCCTCCTCATGTTTACATGAAGCTGACTATGCCTCAGAGGGTATAGCTTTGTACCTTCTGCTCTTGATAAAGAATACAGGTGTCACCTTCTCCTTAGAGACTGGCTGCTGTGGGGTGATTTCCACAACCAAATGGATGTCAGCAATAATGCTCTTCTTTGTCAACATAAGTACTGAAAGAAAACCAGCTCCTTATGGCTTAAATCACAGGTTTTTCACTAGTCTAAAAAGACACTAATAAATAAATAAATAAAGTCTAGTGACTACTGCATTAGGATGCACAGCTTTACAGGTCTGAACCTTGGAAAGCCTAACAGCACATTCAAAAAATAATTTTCATGGTAGTTCTGATCCCACAAGGATCTCAGAGCTGCCATTTGGCTGTCAGCAGGTTTAAGCAAGAGTTGTAAGCCTTCCCACCATCCTCAGAGTCTGGCACATACCTAGATTCTTATTTAAAACCCCTTTATCCATGGACTGGCCTTTATCCTGGAACTAAACTGCCTTTCCTGTTGCAGACAATAAATCACTGCATGGAGAAAGGCGCACGGAAAGCAATCGCTTCTGCTGCCAACACCTGGCAGGCTACAGCTGAGGTAAGGAGATGGTGTGAGGCAGAAATGGGCATTCTGACTAAGTGTAATTGCAACCCAAAGAGCTCAGAGAGAAAGAAAACCCTTGATGCATCAGCATCCTGGTTCTGATGATTAGTACAGCCAACGTAGCATCTACACCTACAGTTTCTTCAAGGACTGCAAAGAGACCAGAAGGCAAAGACAAGATTTCCGTCTCCTCTAAGATCTAGAGGAGCTTAATGAAGCTCATGTACTCAGCATTGGTCAGGCCACACCTTGAGTCCTGTGTCCAGTTCTGGGCTCCTCAGTTCAAGAGAGATGTTGAGGTACTGGAATGTGTCCAGAGAAGGGCAAGGAAGCTGGTGAGAGGCCTGGAGCACAGTCCTGTGAGGAGAGGCTGAGGGAGCTGGGGGTGTGCAGCCTGGAAAAGAGGAGGCTCAGGACAGACCTCATTGCTGTCTACAACTAAACTACCTGAAAGGAGGTTGTAGCCAGGTGGGGTTGGTCTCTTCTGTCAGGTAACCAGCAACAGAACAAGGGGATACAGTCTCAGGTTGTGCCAGGGGAAGTCTAGGCTGGATATTAGGAGGAAGCTCTTGACAGAGTGATTGGAATTGGAATGGGCTGCCCAGGGAGGTGGCGGAGTCACTGTCCCTGGAGGTGTTTAAGAAAAGCCTGGATGGGGCACTTAGTGCCATGGTCTGGTTGATTGGCCAAGGACGGGTGCTAGGTTGGACCGAATGATCTTGAAGGTCTCTTCCAACCTGGTTGATTCTATGATTCTTTGCCATGGTAAAGAATGAAGGATAAAAGCTGCTGTAACGAGAACTTGCATTTTATCTTTCTTTGAGGATACTTGTAGGACTTTGAAGTTTGTTTAGTTTGTGCTTGCTCCCACAGAACTACAAGGTAGTCAATGCACTAAAGCACAAAAGCCGTCAAATCAAATATGAGACTTAACACAAAAACCAAAACTAAGTTGCACTTTATCCCAGGGAAGCAGAGTGGCTTGATTATTTCTCTTTGAATTAGGGCACTCTTGTCATGGGAGTTTTAATCTCAGGGCATTCCTTTTACAGTTCACAGGCCCAGAAGGCACAAAAGGAGCATGTAATCTGTCCTCCTAAAGGCAGCATCAGCAGTTGCCTTTATCAGACAGACTCCCGACCCTGGCAGAGCAGAGGAGCAAAGCAAAGCAGCGGTTTGTTTGACAAGCTCTCTCTTTAGCTCTTACTGGAATTATCTCTGCCTTTAGCCTCCAAGTTCTCTCTTGACAGGTCCTGAAATAGCTGTTCTGCTATTTCACCCTGGACTGGTGTCAAGCTAAACCAGCCTTCAGCTCCTCGGAACATCCCTTTTATCTTTTTGAAATATCGGAAATGCGGTTGGCAGTCCTCCAGTTCTCCGGAATTTCCCCCGTTTCCCAAGATTTATTATAAATTAACAACCACTCAGCAGAGCTTTTTGACTACCTCCTTTAAGTTTCTTGGGTGCAGAAGTTACTAGGATGTGAAAATGTTTAAATTCAACCACTGCTGCCCACCTCGGATCCTCCTTTGCTGTCAGTAGCAAACTTTCTCTTCTTGCAACGTCACCGCGCGGGATGGACACATCCTCTTCCACCATTTGCAATGCAACCCCCCCACATCTAGGGAACATTTCTGTCTTTTCTATTATCCTATTTCTTTGTTATTCAGTTAATTAATCATAGAATGGTTTAGGTTGGGAGGGACCTCTAAGAAGATCTAGTTCCAACCCCCTGCCATAGGCAGGGACACCTCACAGCAGAACAGGTCATTCAAGCCCTCATTCAACCTGGTCTTGAACACCTCCAGGGAGGGAGCAGCCACAACCTCAAAGATCACATTCTGTGATCCACAACCTCCCTGGGCAACCTGTGCCAGCGTTTTACCACCCACACTGTAAAGAGCTTCTTCCTAACATCCAGTCTGAATCTCCCCTCTGTCAGTTCAAACCCATTACTCCTCATCCTGTCATTACAAGACCTTGTAAATAGTCCCTCCCCAGCCCTCCTGTAGGCCCCTTTCAGATACTGGAAGGCTACTCCAAGGTCTCCTCAAAGGCTTCTCTCCTACAGGCTGAAGAACCCCAACTTTTGTAGCCTGTCCTTGTAGGAGAGGTGTTTCAGCCCTCTGATCATCTTTGTGGCCTCCTCTGGACTCGCTCCAATTAATGTTCTAACACAACTTCTATTCCTTCATCTAACTGGAATGACTTCTCATTAGACTAACGTTTTTGTTATTGATGGCAGTGTAAAATCATAATCTTGAGCAGCTGGCAGAATGCTCTTCAGCAATTCCCACTGTGTTCAACGCTTTTTACTTTAAATGGAATGTTATGCCAACACAACAGGTTCTAACTTTGGAAAACACCTTTTTCAGCTCTGAGTCCAGTGCAGGCATGAATTTATATCCTCTTGGCAGGTGGTGTACTCTGCTTACGTAAGGTCACCGCAGGAGACTTGAGGCATCATGATTTGCATCAATACTGTCCTCAAATAATAGTTTTTGACAAACTGCTTCCCTTCTTGCTCATTTTCTCATGCAGCAAGTGTGTTTGGAAGACAACCACTCCTGTTTATGGTGGGTTAGGAACCTCTCCTTCCTCCCAGTTAAAATTTACTAGACCAGCTCTGATGGATGGGAAGCAAGATAAAACTGTATTTACAGCAAAGTTAAATTTGCCAGTATATATACAAAATATATTTACATGTATCTACAATTATATGCAATTAAGAAATCATACAGAAATCCAAACTTCCCACCCGGTAAGGAAATATTCTGTATTAGCTGGATATGTGAGCAAATCCAAATTATGCTAACTGCAAAATTGAAAGGTGAAGTTTCACAGCCTGCTTGAAAAGTTTATCCAACAGCCAAGGGCACAGGCTACAGGAGCCTGCAGAAGAATGACAATAACAACCTGGAATTAAGGCAAACAAGAGGTGTTCTGAACAGATAGTGATGAACCAACCGTCTTGGTCCCTCGCAGTTCGTGCCTTAAATGAATTAGACCAATTAGAGAATTCCATGAGAGTTTGTATCTGGGTGATTTGGGCCAGTTGGTTGGGGTAACAGCTTGTACCTTAAAAGATCTGGACCAAGTGCTTTTGTAATGGGCTGGCTTGAACAGTCTGTTAGAAGGGTATAAAAATGCATGTTCATATTCAATAAATTGGCAGTGGCAAGGCATTGCTAGTGTGGCCAGCAGGAGCAGGGAGCTCATTCTCCCCCTGGACTCTGCACTGCTTAGGACACACCTTGAGTCCTGTGTCCAGTTCTGGGCCCCTCAATTGAAGAAGGACATTGAGGTGCTTGAGCATGTCCAGAGAAGGGCAACAAGGCTGGGGAGAGGCCTCAAGCACAGCCCTATGAAGAGAGGCTGAGGGAGTTGGGATTGTTTAGCCTGGAGAAGAGGAGGTTCAGGGGAGACCTTCTTGCTGTCTACAACTACCTGAAGGGTGGTTATAGCCAGGAGGAGGTTGCTTTCTTCTCTCAGGCAANCCAACCTTGCTCATACTGTGATACTGTGATATTGGTCTGTGAGTGACTCTGCCCAGGACCTCTCATCAATTGGCTCCATTCCAAGACCCTTCCTTCCAGGTATCACTTTTACACTCCCTCACCCCAGACAAAGCAAGTACAGAGGGGACCAACACTACCCTCTCTCTCTCAGAGAGAATTCAATCAGCAAAGCTCATGTGTTATCTGGTCAGCCAAAGTTAGTGGAAGAGATTATTTAGAGGTATAAAGAGATTTATTTACAAGGTCCTGCAATGACAGGACAAGGGGCAATGGGCTTAAACTGGCAGAGGGGAGATTTAGACTGGATGTTAGGAGGAAGTTCTTTACAGTAAGGGTGGTGAGGCACTGGAACAGGTTGCCCAGGGAGGTTGTGGATGCTCCCTCCCTGGATGTGTTCAAGGCCAGATTGGATGAGGCCTTGAGTAACCTGTACTAGTGGGAGGTGTCCCTGCCTATGGCAGGGGGTTGGAACTAGATGATCCTTGAGGTCCCTTCCAACCTTACCATTCTGTGATTCTATGATTCTATGATTAGAGAGACAAGCAAAGAGATTCAGTGCCCAAAAGCAAAGAAGAAATAATTGTTTATACCTTGGCTTTTTATACCCTTTAGCAAACCAATGAATGTTATAGACTTTATCATTGGTATTCTTTTACAACCAACAATCTAATTTCTCTTATTAGAATACTCCAGTAAGCCTTAAACCACGACACCCACTGAAAATCTTTTGGATTCCTGCTCCTGTGCCACTCTCTCCAGTACCTCTCCCATAATGCTAAGGACCTGGCTAACAAAAGGTCAAACAATGTGATACTTGTCTGACTCTCATGGTTAAGAATTACACATACTGCAAGCACCAGCAGATGTAATCCAACAGGCTGGATTATGCAGTTGGGTATTCACTGATGTTACTCTCTCCCTGTATGGTTACAGCCCCCATTTGCTCATTTGCCTCTCAGGGGATAGGTATGATTGGTGCACAAAGAGGCCACCAGAAGCAATATCCTCCTATCTCTGCAGATCACACCTTAGAGACCCACAAATCCAAAGCCATTCTCCACCCTCAGCAGCGTGATGAGTGCAGCCTGCTGCTACCTTCACCCTTCCTTCTTCTTTTACAAGTGGACAACACAAAACAAATCAGTGAGGACCTCGTCCCCACAGTGGCAATCACCATTACCACACTACTTTCAGGTTTGCTCAGGGTTGTGTTTTAGACAGCTGTGTTTAGGCTGGATGTTAGGAAGAAGTTCTTCACAGCAAGAGTGATTGACCGTTGGAATGGGCTGCCCAGGGACGTGGTGGTGTCCCTGAAGGTGTTTAAAAGGAGACTGGATGAGGCAGTTAGTGCCATGCTTTAGTTAATTAGAAGGTGTTAGGTGGTAAGCTGGACTTGATGATCTCAAAGGTCTTTTCCAACCTGGCTAATTCTGTGATTCTATGAAAGTTAAATGCCTGATGAAATGTACCCCGTACATATGTTCTGGACCACTTTAAGAGTTAATAATATCTAATGTACAAGCCAATGCTTTTCTTCTGAGAAGGAAAAAGTTCATGTGCTTTTTCTGATGCCAATTGAGAAGCTATATTCTCTGTAGATCTTGGAGACATGCAATTAAAGACTGTCAAATTTGCATGCACACAGGATCCAATTGAAGGCTGAGCAGGCGATAAAAGTTCTCATTTGACTTGACACCTTCTACTCTTTTAACAACTTCTGTGCATAATTTCCTTACCTTAAACAAACTAAAGGTGCCCTTGAGCCTGTATGGGTTGGGAGGAAAGCTATGAGATTTCTGCTTCCCAGGTACTGCTGAATGACCACCACTGGTCTGCAAAATCACAACTGAGAAGTCCACAACACCACACTGAATACAGATGAAGTGAAGACAGCACAGCTCCGCAAGTTTGCCAGACAGCATTAAGCAGAATCACAGAACCTTAGAGGTTGGAAGGGACCTCCAGAGATCATTGACTCCGACCCCCCTGGCCAAGGCAGGATCATGCTGGGTAGTCCACACAGGACAGCATCCAGGAGGATTTTCAAAGTCTCCAGAGAAGGAGACTCCATAACCCTCCTGGGCAGCCTGTTCCAGGGCTCTGTCACCCTCACTGAAGAAGTTTCTTCTCAGGTTGAGGTGAAACCTTCTGTGTCCCAGTTTGTACCCATTGCTCCTTGGCTTATTACTGTGCATCACCAAAAAGAGATTGGTCCCCTCCACTTGACACCCACCCCTCAAGTATTTGTAGACATTGATCAGATCTCCTCTCAGTCTTCTCTTCTCCAGGCTACACAGCCCCAGGGCTCTCAGTCTCTCTTCACAGGGGAGATGCTTAAGTCCCCCAATCATCCTCGTGGCTCTCCAGCCCAAAGCTTTTTTGTTTCAAATCATTCCTGGTGTATAGCTCCATCTAGTCAGCTGAAACATCCTCTGTTCCAGTTTGTATCTATTGCTGCACACCACCGAAAAGAGATTGCCCCCTTCACTTGACACCCACTCCTCAGATATTTGTACAGAAGCCATCAGCTGCCCTGGGCTTTCTTTTCTGAAGTTTCTGCACGGTCAGATGGATTTCCATGGGAACATCAACAACAACGGCTGCATCTGTGGCCCCAAATCCACTCTCCAGCTGAGATCTCATGTCTTTGCTCCACAGCATGGGGGCACCAGCGCTTTAGAAGAGCTCAAAAAAAGGTCAAACACTGAAAAATCAACACATCATTTCAAGCTTTTATTTTCTTCTTTACTTCCTCCCTCGGCTAAACCAGTTTGGTGATGGTTTTCTAACTACAGGTTGAGTAAATATCACAGCAAGAAAACAGTGACCCTGTGCACCTGAAGTCTGCCAGACTTACTGTTGCTCAAAATAAGGCTTTCAGAGGGAAATGACAAGACACAAGGCAGGCAGTTGCACTTCTGGTGTGCTTGTAGAGTGAGAAACACTGAGAGGTCTACATGCAACATGACTTAGCATGCTCCAGCAAGGGGTTCAGTGCCTTTAATCCATGCCCTTTAATGAGACTTGAGATCCCCTGCAACAAGCCATGAAAGTATGAAGAAAACTACAGATTAATAATTATAGAGCACAAATGACCCAGGATAAAAGAAACCTCTTTTGCTCCACTGGAGACTGGCATGCCTATGTATAAAGTGGGTAATCTATAAAGCTCATTGATTGGTATTTCAAATGAAACTAATCTAAAAGCATTACTAATTATTAAATAAAATATGTAATACAAATAGGGTGCAAGGAAACCATCAATACTTCCCAGCCCTTACAATCCCCTACAGCAATTCCTGTGCTAAAGAGGGGACCAGGCAAGAGGGCAAACACTAGAGCTTGCCAGGGAGTTTGTCTCTCTGTGTACACATAAGAGAGAACAGTCCACAACATAAACCCAAAAATATTACTCTCTTCTTCCCTCTCAACTTCTGTCTACTCTAACAATACCTAACCTATATTGCAGGCTGTGATAAAAATAATAATAACAACTAAACAAAACCCAAACAAACTCAAACGACTCCACAAATCTTTTACCTAAATCAATGTGTTGTGTTTCTTGGCCTCATCAGCAAGTTTGCTGATGGTACAGAACTTTGTGTGTGTGTGTGTGCGTGTGTGTCTTTGACAGCCCTCAGGCTGCGCTGCCATCCAATGAGATCTGGATAGGCTGAAGAGCTGGGTGAAGGCAAATCACATGAAGTTCAATAAGGACAAGTGCAAAGTCCTGCATCTGGGAAGGAAGAACAACAGGCACCAGTGCAGGATGGGGTTGTCCTGCTGGAAAGCAGCTTCACAGAGAAAGAGCTTGGAGTGGGCAGCAAGTTCTGCATGGGCCAGCAATGTGCCCTTGTGGCCAAGAGAGCCAATGGCATCCTGGGCTGCATCAGGAAAAGTGTGGCCAGCAGGGCCAGAGAGGTTCTTCTGGCCACTCTGCTCTGCCCTAGGGAGACCACACCTGGAGTACTGTATCCAGTTTTGGGCTCCCCAGTTCAAAAGAGACAGGAACCTGCTGGAGAGAGTCCAGCAGAGAGCCACAAGGATGATTGGAGGATTTGAGCATCTCCCTATGGAGAGAGACTGAGAGCCCTGGGGCTGGTTAGTCTGGAGAAGATAAGACTCAGTGTCTATAAATATCTGAGGGGTGAGTGTCAAGTGGATGGGAGCAAGCTCTTTTTGGTGTAGACAATATCTGCAATGTCTTTGCAATAAGACAAGGAGCAATGGATACAAACTGGGACATAGAAGGTTTCAGCTTAACATGAGGAGAAACTTCTTTACAGTGAGAGTGACAGAGCCCTGGAACAGGCTGCCCAGAGAGGCTGTGGAGTCATCTTCTCTGCAGACTTTCAAAACCTGCCTGGATGCATTACTATGTGGACTATCCTGAGTGATCCTGCTTTGGCATGGGGGTTGGACTCGATGATCTCTGGAGGTCCCTTCCAATCTCTAAGGTTCTGTGATTCTGTGATCCTGTCACTCTCAGAAGAATGCATATATGGTTAAGCAGGAACAAATCTGGTCATTTTAGACAAACATGACCACATAGTAAAATAATTTTACATAAGGAAGAGACAACTCACCACTATCAGACTAAATGAAGACTTTGTCATTAGCACAATTCAAGTCTTGCAGAGATTGGATAGGTTAATCTATCCAAGGGCAGCCAACCGAGTCCTAGGCTGCAGCAAGAGCAGTGTGGGCAGCAGGGCAAGGGAGGGGATTCTGCTCCTTTACTCTGCTCTCCTCAGACCCCATATGGAGTCCTGTGTGCAGTTCTGTAGACCCCAGCACAGGAAGGACATGGAACTGTTGGAGTGGGTCCAGAGGAGGCCACGAAGATGATCAAAGGGCTGGAATAGCTCTGCTGTGAGGACAGACTGAGAGAGTTGGGGCTCTTCAGCCTGCAGAAGAGAAGGCTTCGAGANTGTACTAGTGGGAGGTGTCCCTGCCTATGGCAGGGGGTTGGGACTAGATGATCCTTGAGGTTTCTTCCAACCCTACCATTCCATGATTCTATGAATATATTTATCAGAAGTCAAGATCAGGTGAGTATATCTAGAAATTCATGTCACTGCTTCACATTTATGTCCTATTAAGACTTGGGTTATATCCCCAAAAGAATGATAAAATGCTTTAAAAAATACTTATTGTTTGATGAAATACAGGATAGTCATTATTTTGTTACAAACAGCATGATGCTTTTCCATCACAGCTTACTCTGCTCCAAGATGCTGCATCTATGTGCATATAGTTAAGCAGGTGTACACATATGTATGTGTGGATATATACACGTACACATTTAATAAAATTCAACAAGGGCAAGTGCAGAGTCTTGCACCAGGGAAAGAACAACTCCAGGGATCAGTATAGGTTGGGGACTGACCTGCTGGGGAGCAGTGAAGGGGAAAAGGTCCTGGGATCCTAGTGGATGGAAGTCAACTGTGAGTCAGCAATGTGCTCTGGTGGCCAAGAAGGCCAAGGCCAGTCTGGGATGGATTAGAAGGGCTGTGGTTAGTAAGTTGAGAGAGGTTCTCCTCCCACTCTATTCTGCCTTGGGGAGGCTGCATCTGGAATATTGTGTCCAGTTCTGGTCTCCTTTAATTCAAGAAGGACCTCAGGGAACTGCTTCAAAAAGTCCAGCACAGAGTCACAAAAATGCTGAAGGCAGTGGAAGCTCTTCCTTAGGAGGAGAGCCTGAGGGAGCTGGGGCTGTGCTGATGGGAGAGGAGGAGTCTGAGGGGGGACCTCATGGATGGTTATAAAGATGTGCAGGGTGAATGCCAAGAGGTTGGAGCCAGGCTCTGCTGGGTGATGCCCAATGACAAGGGGCAATGGGTGGGAGTTGAGGCATAGGAAGCTCCATGGAAGCACGAGGAAAATGTTTTCCTTGTGAGAGTGACAGAAACCTGGAAGAGGCTATCCATGGGGGTTGTGGAGTCTCCCTCTGGAGATATTCAAGAGCTGCCTGAATGTGTTCCTGTGTGATCTGCTCTAGGTGATGCTGCTCTGGCAGGTGGTGTTGGACTGGCTGAGCTTTGGAGGTCCCTTCCAGCCCCTAACCTTCTGTGATTCTGTGACATACACACCCATGTGTATTCATATGCAGAATGTTTAATTAATCTCTTAGAAAATATGTCTTACTGTCATTGCATGTCTCTGCAGTAGCTCATGTTGCCTGGCATGAACTTTCCAAACATTAATAAAATTACAGGATCTCTACTAACAGAGTACTGATTCAATAGAGTTACTCAGACTTCCACCAAGGAGGAAAAACTCTCTTTTAACTGTGTACAAATTAGGTGGCTCAGTATTATTTATACCTATTATTCTGTTTGCTTCTCACCCCAAGTACATGCACGCAGGACTTTTTCAACAAGGAGCATAAGCAAGAGAGAAATTTAAACCCTGAAATGGATGTTTGTGCAAATGCTTTTAGTAGTAATAAAGGAGGAAACAGATGTGTGAAAAGAAGCTCTGAAATGGGACTGCTCCAGAGGCAATGAAGAAAGTTTGAGGGAATGGGGAAGAGCCAGGAGTAACATCCAGACGGATGCTAAAAATTGTGTTGCTGTGGATGAGTGGAGGGGTTCAAGATAAAAGAAGAGCTTACCTCAGAGAGAGGAGGCTGAAAAGGCTGGAGGCTATGGATGAAGGGTTACACAGAAGGAGAGGTGTAGGAAGGACGACTGGAGATGTTTCAAGGAAAGAGGGTCTGTAGCAAGGGGGTGGGAGCCCAGTCCTGGCTTTGCTACTTCCAGAGTGGGTGGAGGGGCTGAGATGAGAACAGTGGAATGAATTGTGGGAATGGGTGGCGATTTTCCAGGGCTTTCAGTGGACAAAAAGAAACCAAAGAAGCCACAGATAAAGCCACTGCAAAGTACAGTGAGTACATAAGGATGCTGGGAGCGAGCAGAAAAGAGTAGGCAGGCAGCAGAGAGGTTGTACTGCCCAGAACAGAGAGGGGAAGAGCTGCCAAGGAGCTTGAAAGAGAAGTGGGAATGGCGCAGCTCCAACAAAAAACAGTTCCTGGAGGTTGTTCATTCCCCCTCTGGAAGGTGGGACCATGCTTTTTCAGTGGGATAAGGGGAGGGAAAGTTGCAGGCACTCGGAGAAGCAAACAGAGAGAAGCGACAGCAAGGACAAGAGATGCGAAGGGAGAGGTAATCCCTGGTGAGAGGTTGGAGTGGGTGAGGACATGGTGCCAAGAGCTGATAATCCAACTGATTAGAGAATTAGGCACAAGAGATGTCAAGCAAAAGGCAGAGAGCAGAAGAGGCTACAAAGGTGGCTAGAAGAGCCTGAGCTCAAAATAAATCTGTCAAGCTGTCCGAATGCAGCAGCCATACACTTCTCCGCCTGCCCTCTCCTCCCTCCATCGCTCTGTTACAGACCAACTACCTTACAGCAGGGAGCAAAGGAAAATCCAGCCACGCTCAGGCTGATCCTGGAGGAGCAACAGAATAGGAAAGAGCAGAAATAAAAGCTGGCTGACAATAGCTGCCTGTGGACAAAAGGGAGGCTTTTAGCACAGCTGCGCGGCTATGTTTGATTTATGTGGGTTTCTTCATGCAAAGGAGAGGCACGGCCGAGCAAATGGCTTTCTGCTGAGAGCACAGTGGACAGAAACTCCCCACACATCAGAAAGAAAGGAAAGGCTGGTGTCCTGGATGCAGAGCTGGGGATCCTGGTTCGGGCAGTCAGCACAAAGGCGTTTGCAAGGTGCCATCCCCACGCCAGGCAGTGCTGCACCCAGCGGCGTGAGGACTGATGGACACAAAAGCCCTAAGCGCTCTCGTAGGCAGCTTACTGTTTGGAGTTTGAGCCTGACACCCTCTTGTAATGAAAAGCCTTGCCTTCTCAGCAAAAATGACTACCAAGTACTGTGGAAATCCTCTTCTTTCTGACAAAGAAGTCCACTCCAAATTAGGGGAAAAAAAAAAACCCACAATGTAGCTCTGATTGCACACTACACATTTTTGTGAATTTTTTTTTCCTAGTAGCAAGTAATTAATCTTGTGTTAGAGCATGAAAAGCCCCTACTAGTTTCTGAACCTGCAGACAGCTGGAAAATGTCTGCTTAGGCTAGTATGCACATCTTCTGAGTAATTCCTACTCACTAATTACTCTTCCAGAAGCTGCCAACAGCTACTCTAACTAGGGAGGGATATCACATCGCATTATCACACATCATGTGAGTTAGAATTAACAAAAGGATACTGGTGAAGCAATGGGATAAAGATCAGGTAGTTTAGAAAGGAGTTACAACTAATTGATTTGCAAAAAACCAAAACCAAAACAAACAACAACAACAACAACAAAACAACAAAAAAACCCCAACAAACCCAAACCCCAAACCAAAACCGAACCAAAATAAAACAAAAACCCTCCCTCAACCAACCAACCAAATCTGTGGTACATAAAGAGTGTTTCACAAACAAAGGACACGACTAAGCAACAAAAAGCAAAAGTGAAATCAGCGTTTGCAGAAGTTGTCAGGGTAGATTCCTTCTCCTGGTGACAGATGAGATGAGACTGAAGCCTGGGACCCCTTGCAAATAAGACTTGCTAGTACTCTACTAACCCACTGCAACCAGGGCAATATTCCCCTCTGCAACACAACAGCCGTTATTCAAACTGGCAAGCCCTGGCACATGAAAGCTCAGCAAGGTTTCTGCAATATTCATCACAGCAGCCCAGAGGGAATTCCAGCTTGCAGTGTGCAGAATGCTCACTGGTGCTCCTCTACAGCAGAGCAGACCTCTCCGTGACTGAAGCAGCACCAAAGGGCACTAAGTGGATGCTGCTGGAGGTCATTCCTTGAGACGGAGCTGCTGGCGGTGCAAGCAGCCAGCGCAGCCCTAGGGGCTGGGTGGGAGGTGAGGAGAGGCGGTCGGGATGGAAATTAAAATGGTACCTTCATGTACATGTGTGCATGTTAACTAATGCAGGCTTTGCAGCAGCAACGTCTGCTCTGAGAAGGGCAAAGGCAAGTTATTAGCAGGAGGAAGGAATGCCCTTATTCAGTGTCTCAGGGGAGGCTCTGCCCCCCCTTCAATCAAATGCCTTTTTTCTGGAATGCTGCTAAGCTGTGGTCATCAATCCAGGAAAGGGAGAAAAAGGCTTTGTCTCACTGCTTCTTCTCTTCACTCCATGCAACAGAAAATGCCAGCACCTTAGCCCAGGCGAAGCCGACTGCGTCTGGCTGACAATGGCCACCCTCACCTAGTTATTAAGCAGCCCAGGGATGCAGGAGATGACTACACAGCTCATTCACCGACTGCCTGCAGCAGCAGCAGCTGCCTGCCACCGAGAGGTCTGCTTGAAACCCCTCCACAAACACTCTGCAACCAAACTGTAAAAGCAACCACTTGGCTTGCTCTGATTGCCCACTTGAACTTTGCGAGGAGGCTGCATGTATTTACCAGCGCTCTGCAGTGCTGTGCTGCCAGCTGGCCTGCTGCACACACACAGCAAGACCTGCCTGTGCTACTCCTGGGACCCACACCTCAAAGAGCATGTAGGGAGGTACAGCAGTGTCCCCATTTACCAGTGGGCCATGGGTAAACAGGCAAACCTTCTGGCACTGCCAGGGTTATAGGTAAGGGAGAGGTGACTACCTTGACTTCTTGCATACTCATCCAGATAGGTAAAATCAGTTAAAGGATAAGGTCCTTTTTGTGATGCTAAGGCCTAGGCAGGTGCTGGAAATCAGCTCATGTCAGTTGTTCAAATGCTTCACTGCTAGGCACTGCTGCTACAGGGTATAGCAGCACTGCCTTCAATTCCTGGTTTCATCATGTCTGCGTTATGTACACGTAAAAGAAGAGAAGGTTCAGGGGGGACCTTATTTCTCTCTACAACTACCTGAAAGGAGGCTGTAACCAAGGGGGGGTTGGTCTCTTCTCCCAAGAATACAGTGACAGAACAAGGTGACACAGTCTCAAGCTGCACTACAGGAGGTTTATGCCAGATGTTGGGAAGAAGTTCTTCACAGCAAGTGTGATTGGCTTTTGGATTGGGCTGCCCAGGGAGGTGGTGGAGTCACCTTCCTGGTAGTGTTTAAAAAGAGACTGGATGAAGCACTTAGTGCCATGGTTTAGTTGATTAGATGGTGTTGGGTGATAGGTTGGACTTGATGATCTGGAAGGTCTTTTCCAACCTGATTAATTCTATGATTTTGTGATAAGCACACAGGGACCATGAGACTCACAACGAACTCTGGTAACACCAGAGCTGTTGGCACCTGACTTGTGGAGTCAGGAAAAACATGCTTCAGCAAGGGGTTGTGTCCAGAAACATGGTAACAAATAATATCCCAAGAAAGGTTCCTCTTCCTCTTAAAATTAGCAATGGATACAGTGGGATATCTCAGCATAAACACGTCACTCTGAATGTCACCAGCTTCACTATCAAGCACTGCTATGGAAGGAACAGTATGAATCCTGCATGAAGTGTCTACTGTACCAGACACTAAATCTGACATGGAAAAGTTCTGCTGGAGTGTATTTAAAACAGTCAAATGAGAGAGGAGAAGTATGAAGCCTAAACCCAGTAATACACTAAGGGTTATAAGAGAAATGCTAAACAAGTGTCCCTGTGAGACATGGAAAAAGATAGTTGAATGCTTTCCTGTGACAAAGACAGTGGGCAAGCTCCAGTGAAGAGTCCAGGAGAGAAAAGGGGCAGGTAGTCATAAAAGAGGACAAGGGAGCTGATGCCACCCTGGGTTTGAGAACAGGAAGACTTCCTAGAAAAACTTCTCTGGGTAGATTAAGTAATTATCTGTAAAACATAGAGTGAGAAAGAATCCCCAGGACTGGTGACTATGTAAACCTCATCTTGCAAGACACAAGAGCTCAGAAAAGCCCTTCCTAGGGCATGACAATTTAAGTTTTTTGGGGGCAATTTTTCTTCATTACCTCGAGTCTGGTTTTAAGCAAATATTTCTTTAATCCTTGAAGAGATCTTTACATTGTAGTTTTTCAGAAAAAAAAACAGAGTACTTCATTCACTCAATTACAGCTGTGCCTCAAACAGGTGAAGAGGATTTCTGCAGTGCCCAGTGGTACTGCACAACTCGGATACAATAAGGATGAGACGTACACACCTTCATATTTAAATAATGAGCCTGTATGAAAGAGGAGTCTTTCAGTGACCATTGCTAGGCTGGACAGCCCCTTAGCATGCAAGAGGAGGGTGGGAATAAAGTCTGAACGCATCACGAGCAAGCAAAAAAAAAAAAAAAGGTTGTGGCTCATCCCTCCTCTTTTCCATTTTAGCTCTGTAAAGTTCAGCTATGTCCAGATCCTGTTATGGAACCACTATCCAGAGAGGGAGAAGTGAGTGAGTTTGAATCAACTGGATTCTAACCATTGAGCAAAATCTGTCAGTGCAGCAGAGGATGGAGAAGTTGTCACCATCTACACAGGAAGAACAAAGGTGACTCTGGCAACCTTATCCTGAGCAAAGGAATCATAGAACGGTAAGCTTGGAAGGAACCTCAAGGATCATCTAGTTCCAACCCCCTGCCATAGGCAGGGACACCTCCCACTAGTACAGGTCACTCAAGGTCTCCTCCAACCTGGCCTTGAACACCTCCAGGGAGGGAGCAGCCACAACCTCCCTGGGCAACCCACTCCAGTGCCTCACCACCCTCTCTGGAAAGAACTTCCTCCTAACATCCAGTCTAAATCTCCCCTCTGCCCGTTTAAACCCATTGCCCCTTGTCCTGTCATTACAAGACCTTGTCAATTGTCCCTCCCCAGCCTTCCTGTAGGCCCCCTTCAGATACTGGAAGGCTACTATCAGGTCTCCTGGAAGCCTTCTCTTCTGCAAGCTGCAGAGCCCCAACTCTCTCAGCCTGTCCTCATAGCAGAGCTGCTGCAGCCCTCTGATCATCTTTGTGGCCCTCCTCTGGACCCGCTCAAACACTTCCATGTCCTTCCTGTGCTGAGGGTTCCAGAACTGCACACAGAGCAAAGGGGGAACAATTGGGTGAGCTTCATCCAAGGCAGTTGCTGGGAGAAAAGGTCAGGAAAAACACAGTCAGATTTCCAAAGATAAAATCTGCTCATCTCCCAATCCTTTTCCATGTCTTCGGGTGCAGACATGTTAACTTCTGCAGAGGAAACCTGCTCCGGAGCCCCATGGGATTGAAGAGTGAAGCACCATAGGTCAATCTCTGCAGCAAAGGAACAACTAATGTTTAACTAATGCCAAAACAACAGCCTCAAATGCTCATGTGATGACAAAGGCATCAGCAAAAGCCAAATGGGAGATGAACAGAAACATGCTTTCACATCCAGAGCCATCTGTCCCTCTTCGCTCGTTCTTGTTGTTTTACAAATTGACCTACTGTTCCAAATCCCAGATTTTCAGAAATAGCACTGGCTGAAGGTATTACCAGGAAAAACAATCACTCTCAGCTAACCAGTTTAACTGAGGAATTCTTTCCAGCAGGCTGAGGTAGTGATGACAGAAGCTGAAAAATCAAAACCCCAGAGGCAGGGAAGCATGGGCCACTTGGATGCATAGGAAGAAGCTGCAGGACCAGTATTTGACAGTGTCAGTGGTGTTTCCTTTCACTAAAAGCAGGTAAGAAATTGAATATTTTTCATGAGGAATTAACATTATAGTTTCCTTGTACAAACAACACACTTCAGAGGACAAACAACCATCCTGACCCAGGAGGGTTTCTCTCCTCTGGAGATACTCAAGACCTGTCTGGATGCGTTCCTGTGCAATCTGCTCTAGGTGATCCTTCTCTGGCAGGGAGTTTGGACTGGATGATCTTTGAAGGTCCCATCCAGCCCCTAACATTCTGTGATTCTGTGATCCTTTAGGAGATTCCTAAAATCTATTCCTGCATCAAAGAAACAGTTTAGTATTCTCCAGTGCACTGAAAATTCCTTAAACTATACCCAAACAATCACTGCCTCTCCACCTTGTGCAAAGATGTATTTCATCTCCAAGTTAATTTTTAATATCATAAGTAGACCCGGTAATGGCAACTCTGCTAATTTAATAACCTCAGAGACCTTTATCATCCTTGCTGAGGTTTTCCACAAAGCACCCATCCTCATAATTTTTCAGCCTTTTCAGTCCCTAATTTCCTATTAGATTGGCACATCTTCATCAGTCTGACTGGTTTTACTATGTGCTTTAATCAGTGGGGTAGTGGTTTAAGGCTCATTGCAATATTCTAATGAGAGAATCACAGAATCACAGAACTCTAGAGGTTGGAAGGAACCTCCAGAGATCATTAAGTCCAACTCCCCCTGCCAAAGCAGGATCAGCCAGGGTTGTCTGCACAGAAATGCATCCAGGTGGGTTTGGAAAGTCTCCAAAGAAGGAGACTCCACAACCTCTCCAGGCAGCCTGTTCCAGGGTTCTGTCACCCTCACCGCAAAGAAGTTTCTCCTCATGTTGAGGTGAAATCTTCTCTGTTCCAGTTTGTATCCATTGCTCCTTGGCTTATTGCTGCTGACCACTAAAAAGAGATTTGCCTCCTCCACTTGACACCCACCTCTCAGATATTTGTACACATTGACCAGATCCCCTCTCAGTCTTGTTATCTCCAGACTAAACAGCCCCAGGGCTCTCAGTCTCTCTCCATAGAGGAGATGCTCAAGTCCCCCAGTCATCCTTGTGGCTCTTCCTTGGACTCTCTCCAGCAGGTCCCTTTCTCTCTTGAATTGAGGAGCCCAAAAATGGACACAGTATTCCAGTGGTCTCAGCAGGGAAGAGTAGAGGGGGAGAAGAACCTCCCTAGACCTACTGGACAAGAAATCATTTGCATTGGTTGCAAAAAAGAAAGTAATGATAACGTCTGTATCATTTGCTAAAGGCATAAAAAGGCAAAGTATAAAGAATTCCTCCCTCTTTGTTCTTGAGCCCTTGCTTCCTTCACTTCTCTTTTGCTCTGCTCTAACCTTTTCTAACCTTGGCTAACAAATAACAGGTGAGCTTTGCTGGTTGTTTCCTGTCTGTGAGAGAGAGAGGGTAGCATTGGGTCCATTCTGGACCTTCTTTGTCCAGGAGGAAAATTTAGATTTCTGTATCATTTCTACATTGCACATAACTATAAACACATGTAAATATACTGTGTATATATACTTGTAAATTTAGCTTTGCTGTAAATAGAGCTTCAGCTTACTTACAGTCCATCTGAGATGGTCTTGTAAATTTTTAGTTGAGTGTGTGTGTGTGTGTGTGTGTGTGTGTGTGTGTGTGTGTTAGTTCCTCAAACCACTACAGCTGCCAACTGGCTTGTTGCAGACAGATAGCAAAACCTGTGTATGGTACTCAGACTGGATGTAAGGAAGAAGATTTTTACTAGGAGGGTGGTGAGACCCTGGAATGGATTGCCCAGGGAGGTGGTTGAAGCCCCATCCCTGGAGGTATTTTAAGGCCAGGCTGGATGAGGCTTTGGACAGCCTGATCTAGTGTGAGGTGTCCCTGCATGTGGCAGAGGGGTTAGAACCAGATGATCCTTGTGGCCCTTCCAACCTTGATTGATTCTATGATTCTACGATTCTATGGTTCTAGGGTTCTCTGATTCTACGATTCTATGTTACTATGATTCTGTGTTTCTATGATTCTATGGTTCTGTGATTCTGTGGCTCTATAGTTCTATGATTCTATGGTTCTATGATTCTCCAACTCTGTGATTCTATGATTCTACAACTCTATGGTTCTATGATTCTACGATTCTCCAATTCTCCGATTCTATGATTCTACAACTCTACAATTCTATGATTCTGTGATTCTGTGATTCTATGATGCCATGGTTCTATGATTCTATGGTTCTGTGATTCTATGGTTTTATGATGCCATGATTCAATGATTCTATGGTTCTGTGATTCTATGATTCTATGGTTCTATGATTCTACGATTCTACAATTCTATGGTTCTATGATTCTACGATTCTCCAATTCTCCAATTCTGTGATTCTATGATTCTACAACTCTACAATTCTATGATTCTGTGATTCTATGATTCTACGATTCTACTCCTGTGATCCATGCATCACTTTGCCTCCACACCTCAAAGCGCACATAGGCAGGCACAGCAATGTCCCCATTTACCAGCGGGCCATGGGCAAACAGGTTCCTGTCACTGCCAGCGCTGTAGGTAAGAGAGAGGTGATGTAGTAGGTTGAGGAATCTCAACTCGGGGAGGGAGGGGGGGGGTTGTTCCTAACCCACTACAAGTGGTATGCGAATATTCCCCTTGCAAGGCTACTTGGGGGCGGAGCGGGGGAGAATGGTGGAATTTCCTCCAGCACTGCCAAAGGAGCCACAATTTGCTGCATGTCCTCCCCCACCTCGGCGCTGCCTCTCCCTTCGAAATGGGAGGAAAAAAAAAAAGGAAAACTAGGAAACGCAACAGATGGCCTGAAATCCTCTTCCTATGAAAACCATGGCTGTGGCAGCTAGCTTAGGCAATATCTCAAGTATTTCCGCATGTGCCAACAGCAGTATCCATGACTGCTTGTGAAACTCCCCCATAGGCACCCTGCTTGCGACAGCCTACTCCTCTTGTTAAAGGCTCTCTTCTTCTTCTTCTTTTTTTTTTTTTTCCTCCCCTACTCTAAATCCAATGAGAAAAAAATAATCTCCAGATTTCAAAACTGACAGGTGGTACATGCATAATTAAAGATGACCTAACGGAGAATGCTCTCATTTCTGGCACATTATCAGACACTTAAGCAAAGCAATTATCAGTAGGCAATCTTCTCTGTCAACAGAAGAGGGGATGAAACATTTTGCCAGTTAGGAAGACATTGTAACGACGACACATATGTATTTGCAAATACTCCAGCAATATGACACTGTCTTAAATCTCTCTTCCCTCAGAGAAACGTCTTTGGTGCCTATGGAGGACTGCAGCAATGTCCTCGCACATTTCCACGCTCCCCTGTCCTACTCCCACAGACTCAAAGACTGCACCTTGCTTCTACTCACATCAACCTCTTCCTTTAACCCATCTGAACTCCATCAAAGTCCTGCCATTCCTCCCCATTCATATATGTTTGTAAATTTGTAAAAGGTGGGTGCTGAGGGGATGGAGCCAGGCTCTGCTGGGTGATGCCCAATGCCAGGACAAGGGGTAATTGGAGGAAGTTGAGGCAGAGGAAATTCCATGGAAACACAAGGAGGAATTTCTTCACTGTGAGGGTGACAGAACACTGGAACAGACTGCCCAGGGGGGTTGTGGAGTCTCCCTCTTAGGAGATATTCAAGAGCTGCCTGGATGTGTTCCTGTGTGATCTGCTCTAGGTGATGCTGCTCTGGCAGGGGGGTTGGACTGGATGAGCCTTCAAGGTCCCTTCCAGCCCCTGACATTGTGTGATTCTGTGATACTCTTATTTTCCTCTCCAGCTCCTGCACCCCTTACACCTGTACAAGTCAGTATATGGCTGATTTATGATTTAAGAAACCTTGTCCTCCCACTTTTTTTGTTTTCCTCTGAAGAAAACATAACCACAGAAAATGTGTCCTCCTCCTTTCTTCCTCAAAAGCAAAGAAAAATGCAACTCCTCCAACAAAACCCAATCAATCCTCCCCCCAAACACCCTCTTCACATAGAGTTAGAAGCCACTTACAGCATGTTGGGTGTTGGGCACTATGCTGCTCTGTTTTATTGTCTTTCTCATAGTTTTTGTGATCTGAACTGGGAAGAACTATGGACCTCATACATCACAATGAACTGTTCTTGTTGCGAATCACAGTCATTATGGACAACAAGTAGAACACCTCTCCCCTGGGAGATGTGAGGATGGAAGAGGTGAGAGAAGGCTCTGTGGAGACCTTATTGTGGCCTTCCAGTAGCTGAAGAGGGCCTACAAGAAAGTTGGTAAGGGACTTTTTAGGGTGTCAGGTAGTGATAGTGTGAGGTGCCCCTGTGTCCAAAGAAGGGCCACGAAGATGCTCAGAGGGCTGGAGCAGCTCTACTATGAGGACAGACTGAGAGAGTTGGGGTTCTGCAGCCTGGAGAAGAGAAGGCTTCCAGGAGACCTTGGAGTGGCCTTCCAGTTTCTGAAGGGGGCTACAGGAGGGTTAGGAAGGGACTATTGACAAGGTCTAGTAATGACAGGATGAGGAGGAATGGGTTTAAACTGGCAGAGGGGAGATTGAAACTGGATGTTAGGAAGTTCTTTCCAGTGAGGGTGGTGAGACACTGGCACAGGTTGCCCAGGAAAGTTGTGGATCACAGAATGACAGAATGTGATCTTTGATCACATTCTGTCATTCTGTGATCCACAACCTCCCTGGAGGTGTTCAGGACCAAGTTGGATAAGGCCTTGTGCGACCTGTTCTAGTGGGATGTGTCCCTGCCTATGGTGGGGAGTTGGAACTGGCTGAGCTTTGAGGTTCCTTCCAACCTAAACCATTCTATGATTCTATGATCTTTGACATCCTTTCCAGCCCTGACAATTCTGTGAGCAGCCTTTGTCAGCTTACAGAAGGGGCAAGTGGCAGCAAAGATTGGTCAGGAATTGTATGTGATATCGACTCAAAGTCTATACTAGAACTAGAAACATCTTCCCTGCATTTTGGTTGAACAAGCAGATGGTACTGACTCCCAAAATAGCAATGTCACCCATGCAGTTTGAAAAAGGCAGAAACTTTTTAACCCAAACTCTTAAAATCCTTCCTTCAAGCAGTGTTTTGCAATGAATCCAGAAAGTGCTTTCTTTTTTTTTTTTTCCCTCCTAAGAAGGGATTTTTTTTTTTTAAAGGATCTTTTTTTGGGGAGGAAAAACAAGGAGAGGAAAAAAAAATATAATGAAAAATGAGGAAAAGGAAGGCCTGAAAAGGAAAACCTAAAACTGTAAGTGGTTTTCTTAATTCTGAGGAAATTGGGATTGTGAGAAGTATTATAAACCGCAATTACATACACACACGGGATTGCACTTTACCTTATGAAAGAGCTGCTCTTAGGGTGCAAAATTGCTTTAATATTGCACTAAGACAAGTGTTTAAAAAAGGAGAGGAAAAAAAAAAAAAAGAAAAAGAAGGGCTTATGATAATGGATTTTCAAAGCAAAAGTAAAGCTGCTTTTCTCCACGAGTAGGGCTTTAGAGAAGGGAAGCTCCACAGTGCCAGTGGTGTGCGTTTTGATGCACTTCACAAGGTCTCTTCTCGTTATTTAAATTCTGATGTATTTATGTCATACATGGATAAAACACCTTATTGTCTTTACATGAACATCTCTGCTGCTACAACTAGCATTATTTTGCTTTCCCCCGACCCCCCCCAAGTCAGAACAAAAGTCTCTTTTAATACAGTTTTAGGAACTTGATGTAAATGGCAGTTTTTACACGTCGGTGTAATAACACTAACGTTAAGGGGTGGGGTGGGGGGATTAATGGTAATGGCCTTATTTTTTGGCAAGCTAATCAAGAGTTTACAGAGAAGTTTCTGCCATGTAGCACTTTATAGCCCTATGTTATCAAAAAGCACTAACATAACAGTGAGAATTAAGATGAAACCACCGACTTGTTAGCATGCTGGGCTTAGTGAGCCACAGCTTCTCCGCACAAAGATTGATTAGTTAGAAATCCATTTGGCAAGATGGGAAGAGGCAGCGATAGTCTTCAAGGACATCAGGGAGCCATTTACACAACAAAATACATTTGCCAGGGGATACTGGGCAGGCTCAATCTCTCTCTCACACTTAGTCTCTCTGTATTGCCTAAGGCATAGAGTTTGATGATTTGTTCTCCCACTCTACCCTACTCTTGTAACCACAGAGTCACAGAACTTTAGAGGTTGGAAGGGACCTCCAAAGATCGTCCAGTCCAACCTCCCTGACAAAGCAGAATCACTCAGGGTAGTCCACACAGGAATGCATCCAGGAGGATTTTGAAAGTCTCCAGAGAGGGAGACTCCACAACCTCCCTGGGCAGCTTGCTCCAGGGTTCTGTCACCCTCACTCTGAAGAAGTTTCTCTTCATGTTGAGCTGAAACTTTCTATTTCAGTTTGTATCCATTGCTGCTTGGCTTATTGCTGCTGACCACCAAAAAGAGATTTACCCCAACCACTTGACACCCTCAGATATTTATAGACATTGATCAGATCTCCTCTCAGTCTTCTCTTCTCCAGGCTACACAGCCCCAGGGTTCTCAGTCTCTCTTCATAGAGCAGATGCTCAAGTCCCCCAGTCATCCTCATGGCTCTTTGATTGTGATGCTTTGCAGCATTTAAAGTCCAGTTTTGCATCCATGACTCCCATGAATGACCCTGGTGAATGCACAGGTGCTGCTTACAGGCATTCATGCCACAGGAGCAGTGTGGGAAGAGGAAACCTGTATCATATGGATAGCTAGAGCAGCAAGAACAACCAGGTCTTCTAGGAATTGAGGGATGACTACAAAGGGCCACACTTTAAAACTGTGTCTTGATGAGGACCACAGCAGCGATACTCAGTTTAAGAAAAAACATTTTCTTTCCTAACATAAAAAAAAGGTGTAAAAATGTCAGCTTTTGACAGGAAATACCACAGTTAGAGATGGCAGGTTTTTAATAGTACTACAAATGGATGCTTAAGCAGACAAAGTAGTTTCCCATTGCACAGATGGTGTATGGACAAACTTTACATCTTTTACATCATAGCTCCCCTTTTTACCCAGAGTTGTACATCTTGGGCCATTCCAGCTCAATTCTGATGCTGGGAGTATAGACAAACCACACTTGATTCCCTCCCACTCACTTTTGGCTGTGATCAGGACCTGCTAATAAATTTCTGTACTATTGAATCTCATCTCACACAGGTCATCTTCCCTTCCACAGATGCCTCACTGCTGTCTTACACTGCCTGTAGGTTTGATGTTATAGTTTCTAGCCATGGGCTGTCAGGAATGAATCCTGCATTCTGCAGAGGACAGGCCATTTCCATGGAAGCACTGGGGAGGGACTATTTATAAGGTTTTGCAATGAAAGGATGAGGAGGAATGGGTTTAAACTCACAGAGGGGAGATTTAAACTGATGTCAAGAAGTTCTTTACAGTGAGGGTGGTGAAACACCGGAACAGGTTGCCCAGGGAGGTTGTGGATGATCCCTCCCTGGAGGTGTTCAAGGCCAGGCTGGATGAGTCCTTGAGTGACCATTTCTAGTGGGAGGTGTCCCTCCCTATGGCGGGGGGCTGGAACTAGATGATCTTTTGAGGTGCTTTCCAACCTAATATACAAAATGCATAAATAAAGACTGGGTGGTGAATGGATGAGAGCAGCCCTGAGGAAAAGGACCTGGGAGTCTGGGGTGATGGAAAGCTCAACATGAGCCTGCAGTGTGAGTGGAACACAGACAGCCGACTGAGTGCTGGGCTGCAGCAAGAGAAGCGTGGCCAGCAGGGCAAGGGAGGGGATTCTGCCCCTTTGCTCTGCTCTCCTCAGACCTCACCTGGAGTCCTGTGTGCAGTTCTGGAGACCCCAGCACAGGGAGGACATGGAAGTGTTGGAGCAGGTCCAGAGGAGGCCAC
>VWZE01004448.1:76311-90128 GCA_013396675.1 Eubucco bourcierii
TGCAGTGAGGGTGGTGAGAGACTGGCACAGGTTGCCCAGGGAGGTTGTGGCTGCTCCCTCCCTGGAGGTGTTGAAGGCCAGGCTGGATGAGGCCTTGAGTGACCTGTACTAGTGGGAGGTCTCCCTGCGTATGGCAGGGGGTTGGAACTAGATGATCCTTGAAGTTCCTTCCAACCTTACCATTCTATGATTTTAAACCATTCTATCATTCTATCATTTGAACCACAACCTTTCCAGGGTCAATACCCTTCAGTTTGGCCACGTTTCCTGATTAATTCTCCAACAACTGGAAATGGTATTTCCAGGTACAGAAGCCTACACTAAGGACTGCTAACTTAACTGTGCTGCATATCCACCCTCCTGTCGTGTGTGGGCTTTGCTGAGAAGCAAGCTTTGGAGAGAAGAAAAGAAGCACACTTCCTTACCATTATTTACAGCATGCACTTTCAGTGATGCTTTTCATAAGTAGGCAAGTGGAAAAATAGGTTAAGTAGTACAAAGTCTGCTGAAGTTTTACAAGAGGCCCCAAGGTAGACAGGGTTTATTATGCACCACAGGAATAAAATGTAGCATCTTGGAGGAGAAGCTGTTCTGTTGCTGAGCAGCAGTTTGGGAGACCTGTGGGAGCTGGGCTGTTGTGCTCATGAGCAACGTAGGAAACGACAAGAGCTTGTAGGTGGCTGCTGTCTCTCTGAGGTCAGAGAGACAGAAGCAGTTAAATCCCGCCTCTGAGGTACCGCCCTTGCGAGGGTGGATACATTAGGTCATCACAGAGAAAAGAAAGAGGAGAAAAATCTGTTCCACTCCACAGCGTCACTGTGGAAGGTGGTGTCAGCAGTGGTGTCAGCAGTGGGGTTGGGTGGGCAAGGAGAAAAACAGTGTGAGGGACACCTATAATGCACCAGCACACACATGCTGAAAGGGATGAAGCTTCTCGAGTGTTGCTGCACTGTCATCACAAAATCACAGAACTTTAGAGGTTGGAAGGGACCTCCAGAGACTGCCAAGTCCACCCCCCCTGCCAAGGCAGGATCACCCAGGGTAGTCCACACAGCAATGCATCCAGGTAGGTTTTGAAAGTCTGCAGAGAAGGAGACTCCACAACCCTCTTGAGCAGCGTGTTCCAGGGCTCTGTCACCCTCACTCTACAGAAGCTTCTCTATGTTGAGGTGAAACCTTCTCTGTTTCAGCTTGTATCCATTGCTCTTTGTCTTATTGCTGCTGACCACCAAAACGAGATTGGCCCTCTCCACTTGACACCCACCCCTCAGATATTTAGAGACATTGCTCAGATCTCCTCTCAGCCTTCTCTTCTCCAGACTAACCAGCCCCAGGGCTCCCAGTCTCTCTCCAGAGGGGAGATGCTCAAGTTCCCCAATCATCCTCATGGCTCTCTGTTGGACTCTCTCCAGCAGGTCCCTGTCTCTCTTGACATCATGCTTCTTGCCATTCACATCATGAACCTAATCGTGCTGTCTGACTGCCTCTAAATGAGACCATAAAGTTTGTATCCCTTGAGCTGCTGCTGCTCACCACAATCCAGCCCCAGATGCTGCTGGTGAAAATGGTAATGACCTTCCCCACCTTACAAACCTATGCTAGAACTACACTATAACCAAAATCTACCCCAAAGAGCAACTCCTCAGACAAAATGAAGCAAAGCATAAAGATCACTGCTTGTGCTGGGAACACACAACTAGATTTCCCCCAAGTCTGAAAGATTCTCAATTCCTACTGAGAAAATGGGAACTGTGCGTGCTCAACCTTTTGCTGCAGGCTTGTATCCACCCCGAACAACTTGTCAAAAAACACTGTTGCTTCATCAATACATTTGTAATTCAACCAAAAAGATTTTTTAAAGAGTATCTGAAGAGGTTTGCATGGTAAACATCAGAAAAAACACTGCTTTCCAACCCTGCAGCCAGTTGTTCTGTAATATCTCCTGCTTTGTGCTGACAACCTTTTTTCCCCTCCAATCATTCAGACACAATGCCTTCAGGTCTGTCTAAGTAATGTAATTTACTGGAGTGGAATTCCCTTGATACCTTCTGCAGCACTCAGTGACAGTATCATTTATACTGTACACTGTCATGCCACGACACTGATACATTGGCTTTCATCCCTCATTCAGCGCAGAGGGTGCAATTCCACCTTCCATTGTGCCCTTTTGCAGACTGCGCGTACAAATTCCCTTCCATTCATTCCTAATTACCAACCTCTGCTGAAATACTCTCATTAGATTTATATTTCTCACTCCAAAGTGTCAATCTCATTTGAAAATTCCAATTTTCCGCAAGATTCATCCATTAGCAGCAACCTCCAAAGCATTCTTTAACTGGGTGCATTAGAAGTGGAGCTGGCAGAGCAGCAGCACACTTAAAACACACCATTAGAGCCAATCTCCATTGCTAATGCTGCTGTGTTACTCCAGCAGTGCAATGAGGAGCCTGTGACTGCCCAGCTCTGTTCCTGCCACCAGTGACAGGTGTAAGGCAGTGGTCAACTGCCCCGGCCAGCTCTGCTCCCATCCTGAGGCTGTACCACATCCCCAAGCATCCTTAACAAACAGCTGTTCCCCCTGGGTGCATGGGAAGCAATCTCCAGATGATCAGGGTCTGCTGCTGTCTCACAGGACCTTCTGTACATAGAATGATAGGATCATGGATTGTCAGGGTTGGAAAAGACCTCAAGGATCATCTAGCTCCAGCCCGGCTGCCATGGGCAGGGACACTTCACACTAGATCAGGTTGCTCACAGCCACATCCTGCCTGGCCTTAAAAACTTCCAAGGATGAGGCTTCCACCACCTCCCTGGGCAACCTGTGCCAGTGTCTCACCACCTAACATCCAATCTGAATCTACCCACTTCTAGTTTTGTTCCATTCCCCCTAGTCCGATCACTACCCAACACCCTATAAAGCCTCTCACCAGCTTTCCTGTAGACCCCTTTAAAATACTGGAAAGCCACAACAAGGTCTCCTGGGAGCCTTCTCCTCTCCAGACTCAACAGTCTCAATTCTATCAGTCTGTCTCCATAGCAGACGAGCTCCAGCCTCCTGATCATCCTCGTGGCTCTTCTCTGGACACACTCCAGCGCATCCGGATATTTCTTGTAACAGGGGCTCCAGACGTCAGGAGAAGCAGTGACAGCCAAGGTGGCTGTTTGAAGGACTCCAGAAACCGAGAGTTGCAGATTTTACAGCAACTGTAAAAATGTCTGAGTGTAGCTTGTTTGCTGTGGGAAAGTGAAAAAAACCCAAAAACAACAACAAGCTGGGGGTTTCCTGAAGTACCAGATCTCTTCCTATGCAACACACGAGGTGGTTAGAGCTCTTCAGCTGAAAATCTCAACTGTGTTGCTTCAGTCACTTTCACTAATCCTAATTTAGTGGCCATATGCAGGACTGGTCCCTTCAGACTGCGTACAGAAAACACAACTCCACAGGCTTCACAGCGCAGCACTTCAAGCGGTTCAAAGAATCAAAAAGAGATCTGTCTACCTCTTCAAGAGAAAGCTAAACACCTTAAAAGCCTCATCACCATACAAGGGCAAAAACGAAGAGCCTGGCCTCGGGTACTGATAGTCCTATGTGGCGTCTCTAAAAATAGCCCCTGCGGTGATACCCCTGGAAGGGACCAGCCTGCCTCATCCAGCTGGAGAGCACAGCAGCCTCAGCCCCTCCGCCGCATGACAAACTCTCTCCTGCCCTTATCTTCAAAGCCATCGGCTCTGAACTCATCTGCATCGGGCGAAGCAGCAGAAAGAAGGGTGGGGGTGTAGCGGGGTGGGAGGGTAGAAAGAACCAACCTCTACATCTGTACCGAAAAGGGAAAATTCCACAGGAAAAAAAAATGACAACAAAGGTTTACACCATTTGTCAGCATCTGGTCACCTAGAGGACTGAGACATGCAGGAGATGACAACAGATGTATCGTAGCCCCCTGCAGCAACCACTGCTATGGAAACGAAGTGTTGCTGAAGGTTTGCCCATTCCCACCTGAAATATTTAAAGCCTCGATTCCTGCATTAGCTCTCCTGCCCCACACATCAAGGCAGGAGTTGGTCCGATGGGTGCACACAGATGTAAAAGCAGAAACGTGTGTTTCAGGTAAGAGGCAAAAGTAAGGCAGAAAGGACAGGCGACAGAGCTCTCCTAAGAAGAAGGGGAGAGTTACACCAAGATAATTTAAGGGCTTCCATATTGCATAATAACAGACTCACCGCTGACAGCATGGCTATTCCACGTGTGCCTGTAAGTGCCACCAGCACCTCACATCCTCTGCACCATGTGGTGTTACTCAGAGCGAAAACTCATTGTCTTACACAGCACCCTTCTCAAGACCAACACCTCTGCTGCCCTGCCAAGCCTGGAAAGGTCACAAAGAGAAAGCAAAGCAGCAAAGCTCAAGCTGCCATGCAGCAGAAAGAAGGCTTGCAGCCTTTACCTTTGGTTCTGCAGCTCCTGGACAGATGCTGTCTCTAGTTATCCATCACAAGAATGACATCAAACCGAGAAGCCTGACACGCACAGGCACACTCATTCTCTGGAAATGCCACAGTTCTTAATGAGTGAAGCTGGGACAGCACCAAACCTGACACCGCCAAGTTACGAATTTCCCTGCATACGCTGACAACATCTCCCTTTAGTGTTTCAACTGACCACAAGCTGACACATCAATTAATGTGGTCAGAGCAGATTGAGTAGCTCAAGATATTGCAACTAATTTAGTGGATTCCTAACCGGTGCAATTACCTAGAAATGCTACTGAGACAGCACATTTCAATACCAACACCCTAAAACAAAACCAAAAGGATTTTATGTGCCAAAAGTTAAAAGTTAACTCAGATAATTTGTTGATTCTCAGTTGCATAGATGCCTTCCCGACCCCCTTTTCTTTTCCTTTCTTCCTTTTTTTTTTTTTTTTTTCCCCTCTCCCTGTGACACAACATGAAGCTCTGGATCAAAAAGTTCAAGTTCTGGAGGACTGATTTTAAAGATTCTTCAGTCCTCTCCAAAGCTGTTTTAGTTTCAGAGTACAGAAAAATTCTGCATCCAAAATTCTTTCACCACCTCTTACTTATGCACTAAGCCTAAGCATCATTCTTTCTTTCTCTTTCTTTCTTTCTTTTCCTTCCTTCCCTCCTTTCTTTCTTTCTTTTTCTTTCTTTCTTTCCTTTCTTTTTTGTTCTTTCTCTTTGTTTTCTTTCTTTGTTTCTTTCTTTTTCTTTTCTTTTTCTTTCTTTCCTTTCTTTTTCTGTCTTTCTTTCCTTCTTTCTCTTTTTCTTTCATTCTTTCTTTTTCTTCCTTTTTCTTGCCTTTCCTTCCTTCCTTCCTTCCCTCCTTTCTTTTTCTTTCTTTTCTTTCTTTTTCTTTCTTTCTTTCTTCCTTTCTTTCCTTTCTTTCTTTCCTCCTTTCATGCCTTCTATTTTTTTTTTTACATAAGAAATGATGTATTAAGAGAGCTAGACCAGACCACAAGTAAACTCTGTCTCTCCTTCCAGCACAGACCCAGTTAGAAGCATTTAAGCCTAGAACTCACCAGTCGGGAGGTGAAGCTGCAGGCGAGCCAGTCATCAGGGCTGAGAGAAGGATTATGCTTGCTCTACAAATTCTGAAGCATTTGAATCTTATTTTTAGTTGTACACAAAGGGCAATAAATGGAAAATCTTATTGTAACCACTGCTTTTTCATGGCCACCCACACTTCCAACACTTAGAGCAGAAGTATATGAATGCAGAAAGCGCAGAGTTCATGGCTCATCTGAACAAGGGATGCAAACTAGCTCATTGCTGTTGCTTTTTTTCCAGCTTGTGTTTGGAGTACCATCAAATTCTGTTAAACACCAAGGACAGCTATCTGCATGCAGTACGGATCAACCCTCCAGGATCCTGCTGGATTTTCATACATGTAATTGTTTTCTTCTTGGTTACTTGGTAGAGTCCTTCTCTAAGCTACCTGAACACTGACCAATTTTCAGATGGGGACATAACTTTCAGTTTCTTCCCCTCCTGCCCAAAGTTCTGAGGTTCAAGGAGTTAATGTTTCGCTTACCTGTGAGAATTTATGCTGAATACTCTACCCAGAAACTGGCAATTAAAAAAAAAAATCAACAAAACCCCCTTTACACTCATAATGGTAGAACTTCAAACAAATTGCTGTCAAGGATGATTTCATTGTGTTTAAATCCACTTTACTTCAAGTCACTTTGCAAATTACTCTTTCATTTTATACTTAAAACTCTGAGGTCTATTATGATGCCAGTTTATACTTCTGTCTGTCCTATGCCTGATTCTTTCCATTTACTGGAAGTTACACAAGCACGACCGTAATTATCACCTGAAAACCTGCAGAAAGCTAACTCAATTACCTGAGTGAAAAACAGAAGTAAAGAAAAAAGATCTGTCTTAAAACTATGCTCTACTAGTAGAGTAGAGGTAATGCTGTGACTAGGGAAAGAAGAACTAACCATCTCATGTCACTAATTACAGAATCACAGAACTGTCAGGGCTGGAAGGGACCTAAATGATCATCTAGTTCCATCCTCCTGCCACGGGCAGAGACACCTCACACTAGATGAGGTTGCTTACAGTCACATCCAGCCTGGCCTTAGAAACTTCCAGGAATGAGGCTTCCACCACCTCCCTGGGTAACCAGTTCTCGCCAGCCTTATGGTGAAGAACTTCTTCCTAACATCTAATCTACATCTCCCCTCCCCTAGCTTGGATCCATTCCCCCCAGTCCTATCACTACCTGACACTCTAAAAAGTCCCTCACCGGCTTTCCTGTAGGCCCCCTGCAGATATTGGAAGGCCATAACAAGGTCTTCTAGGAGCCTTCTCCTCTCCAGACTGAACGACTCCAACTCTCTCAGCCTGTCCTTATAGGAGAGGAGCTTCTATGAGCTCCCTCTGATCACCCTTGTGGCCCTTCTCTGAGTATGTTCCAGCACGTCCAGATCTTTTTTGTAATGGGAACTCCTGAACTGGATGCACTACTCCAGGTGGGGTCTCACCAGAGGGTGCAGAGGGGTAGAATCACCTCCCTTCTCTTGATGCAGCCCAGGATCTGTTTGGCTTTCTGGGCTGCAAGTTCACACTGGTGGCTCATGTTGAGCTTCTCATCTACCAGCACCCCCAAGTCCTTTACTTCAGTGCTGCTCTCAAGCCAGTGACTGCCCAGCCTATAGAATTTGCTGGCTGCATCTGCAAACGCAAGTTTTTATACCCAGCAAAGCATCCACTACAACTTCTCAACTCTGCAAGTGGTAACAAGAAACATGTCCTATAAGCTACCAATCAGCATTTAACAAAATTATAGCAGCTCTGGCTAAAGGTGCCTTTACCTGCACTTGCTTATTAATTGCCTGCTAGATACACTCCATGGCCCCACTGCCTTCTCGCAGCCCCCAGCAAGCCCAGCACAGGAGCAGGCACTGTCCCTGCGCTACTGAAATCAGGTGTGTGCTGCTCTGGCAAGGATTTAGGTCGCAGGACCTGTGTGCTGAGCACTGCAGGAGCACAGGCACCTAAGTATTATGAAAATAAATGGGTCATACACCACTGAGCTAACAACCACAACACCCCCAAGCCGAGTGCTGAATGACTGTGCAGGGCTTTGCCAGAGGGAGAGGAGAGGTTGAACCAGCAGTGAAAACAAAACTTGATGTGGTGAGATGGATTTTACTTTTCACTGGTTTGGGTTACAGAGAAAGTTGATCTTGCTGTCACCATCTCTCAGGCTTTTCTACTGAAAAAAAATCCAGTATTAAAACGACGGCAGTGTGCAGGTAGGTTAAGTTGTGTGGAGACACACCAGCGTCTCACCCCTCACCATCAGCAAAGGGAAGTGCTGCTGGCCCCAGGCAGAGGTGACTCAGTCGCTGGGGCTGACACAGGCACACACCCGAGCTGTCACCTGCTGCAGCGCAACATAAAAAGTCCTGGCCACAACACGGTGGCCGCAGGGGAAACGCCGAATAAACAGAGCAATGCCGCCGGGCGCCCACGCAGCCTCTGGCACCGCCGGGGTGACGAACGCCAACCTGTGGCCAGCGGCTGCCGAGGGGAGAGGCGGTAGAAGACGGTGGAGGTGTTCCGGCGTGCTCCATAAATAAGCACTGCTTGTCCTCCTCTGTCACAGAATCACGGAGTCATAGAGTCAAGGTTGGAAGGGACCATAAGGATCGTTTAGTTCCACCCCCCCGCCATGGGCAGGGACACCTCACACTAGATCAGGTTGTCTAGAGCCTCATCCAGCCTGGCCTTAAACACCTCCAGGGATGAGGCTTCCACCACCACCCTGGGCAACCCATTCCAGGGTCTCACCACTCTCATGGTGAAGAACTTCTTCCTAACATCCAGTCTGAATCTACCCATTTCTAGCTTTGTTCCATTCCCCCACGTCCTGACAGCCTATAAAGTCCCTTCCCAGCTTTCTTGTAGCCCACTTAAGATACTGAAAGGTCACAATAAGGTCAGCTCAGAGCCTTCTCCTCTCCAGACTGAACAGCCCCAACTCCCTCAGTCTCTCCTCATAGGAGAGGTGCTCCATACCTCTGATCATTCTTGTGGCCCTTTTCTGTACCAGCTAAGCACAGGATGCTTCTTCTGGTTGTATGGCCCCTCGTTGCTACTCATGCTTATGCAGGGTTGCCTCTGACACAGCACTCTTGTCCAAAAGCACCCAGAGAGCAACACGGACTCACTGCCCCCATGGGTGTGCACACACAGCTGCTGTTCATAAAGGTAAACCAGTGCTTCTCAGACCACAATGAAAGGGTTTGTCCAGACATGTATTTAATAGTTGTAAAAATCATCTATTTCTTTATGGGGGCTGCCCTGCTGGAAAGCAGCTCCACGGAGAAAGGTCTCAGAGTGCTGATGGGCAGCAAGTTCTGCATGGGCCAGCAATGTGCCCTTGTGGCCAAGAGAGCAAACGGTATCCTGGGCTGCATCAGGAAAAGTGTGGCCAGCAGGGCTAGGGAGGTTCTTCTGCTTGCTCTGCTCTGCCCTAGGGAGACCACACCTGGAGTACTGTGTCCAGTTTTGGGTTCCCCAGTTCAAGAGAGACAGGAACCTGCTGGAGAGAGTCCAGCAGAGAGGCACGAGGATGAGTGGGGGATTTGAGCATCAGTCCTATGAGGAGACACTGAGAGCCCTGGCGCTGTTTAATTTGGATAAGAGAAAGCTGAGAGGGAATCTGATCAATGTCTATAAATATCTAAGGGGTGGATGTCAAGTGGAGGGGGCCAAGCTCTTTTGGGTGGTGCACAGCAATAAGCCAAGAAGCAATGGATACAAACTGGAAGAGAGAAGGTTCCAGCTCAACGTGAGGAGAAACCTCTTTAGAGTGAAGGTGACAGAGTGCTGGAACAGGCTGCCGAGAGAGGTTGTGGAGTCTCCTCTGCAGACTTTCAAAACCTGCCTGGAGGCATTCCTGTGTGGATTACCCTGGGTGATGCTGCCTTGGCAGGGAGGTTGGACTGGATGATTTCTGTAAGTCCCTTCCAACATCTAAGACTGTGATTCTGTGATATAACTCTCTTATACAACACATAAATATTTAATTTATCTGTACAGAGGTGCTGGTGGTGCCAATGAGCACTTGACCATGTTGAGGGACCAATACAGTGCCAACAGCAGTCAATGGCTTTAGGTATTCACAACAGGGTGGCATCAAGAATAACTGAATTAATTAACTTCAAAGAAGATCTCCCCTTCATGGTAGGAAAATGCTTTTTTGGGTGATTTTGGGCACAACATCCAGATCAACATGCCCCAGGAAGTCATGAAGCTCCCTCGAGTAGGACAAGGTCCATGCAATGGTGCATGAGGTGTAGAACTCCAATAGAACAACATCATAAAATGGGTAAGAAAATGCCTTCCACACTACAGAAGCATCACTCCAACGGGAAAGCACAGCAGAAAAGTAATAAAATCCAGAAACAATTTGCATCAAAATCCAGCAGGATAAAACCATTTGTGCTCTCAGGCATAGGCATGGCCATGGCACTTGGGAAGTGGATTTATAACTGAGAATCAGAAGTGTTCAGTAAGTCAGTGTTAAAGTCAGTGACTTTGCCTTTAGAAATGGCATCTCCTTCTTAAGTCAGTCATGTTACCTGACCTTTTAGGGGTAGATTTAAAAAAAGATACATTTTTTCCCAGGCTGTGGTGGTAGGCAGGTGACAGACACTTAATCACCAAAACCTGCACCTCCAAAGTTTACCTTATTTACATTTGTCTGCAGATGGTCATGGGACAGACTTCAAGCAATCATTTTTCACAAGTTGGGAAATGCTTTGAAGAGCTCAAACACAGCAAACGTGGCATCTGTGTGCAGAGGTTTCTGAGGTTCAGGCTGCATTTTTTTTTTCCCTTCCTGAACTTCAAGACTTCAAGCTGAATACTTGACGCTGCATAAGCACTACAAATGAGGACAATTTGTAATTGAGGTCTGGAGCCCTTAATATAGAAGGACCTGATTGAGCAGGTCCAGACGAGGACCATGAAAATGCTCAGGAGGTTGGAGCAGCTCTGCTACAAAGCCAGGCTGAGGGAGCTGGGGGTGTGCAGCCTGCAGAAGAGGAGGCTCTGGGTAGACCTCATAGCAGCCTGTCAGTATCTGAAGGGGGCTACAAGAAGGCTGCAGAGAGACTGTTTGCAAAGGGCTGCAGGGACAGGACAAAGGCAATGGTTTCAAAGTAGAGAAAAGCAAATTGAGATTGGATGTCAAGAACAGGTTCTGCATCATGAGGGTGGTGGAACACTGAAAGAGGTTGCCCAGGGAGGTGATTGGGGCCCATCCCTGGAGATACTCAAGGTGAGGCAGGACGGGGCTATGGACAACCTGATCTAGTTGAGGATGTCCCTGCTGACTGCAGAGGGGTTGGACTGGATGACCTTCAGAGGTCCCTTCCAACCCAAACCATTTTATTAGACAGAGAGTGGCATTGATCAGGATGCTATTTTAGACAGTCTTAACGGAAAACACACGGAGGTAAAATAAAGCAAGAAAGGTGAGGGGAATGTGGAAATGGCTAGGGAATGTGGAAATGGCTAGGGAATATGGAAGTGGCTAGGAATTTCCACCCATCTGTGCTGGCATGCCAGCAGCTGTGTCCCAGCATCTGCTTCAAGGCATGCCCATGTCCCCAGCACCTGAGGCACCATCTGTATTCTGCCACTAGTGACCATCCAGGATAACAAACTGTGAGCCTCCCAGCAAAGAATAAAGCTTCTCCCTAGTTCCTGTCTCACTCATTATAATCCCAATGGTCTAACCTCCCCTGAATCAATTCTCAGGAGACCTGGAGAAATTTGCTTTTTAATCTTCCACGTGCACCATAACAGAGTCCTGCAATCTGATCTGTCAGGAACAAGGTAAGCATCTTCTGCTTTGAATTGAAATATCACAGAATCACAGGATGTTAGGGGTTGGAAGGCACCTCTGGACATCTCTGAGTCCAGCCCCCCCTGCCAGAGCAGGACCTAGTGCAGGTCGCACAGGAACGCATCCAGACTGGGCTGGAAAGTCTCCCGAGAGACTGCACAACCTCTCTGGGGAGCCTTTTCCAGTGCTCTGAGACCCTTACAGTAAATTAAGTTCTTGCTCATGTTGAGGTGGAACTTCCTGTGCTGTAGTTTACATCCATTGTCCCTTGTCCTATCACAGGGTGCAAGTGAGCAGAGGCTGTCCCTGCCCCTTCCTTCCTGACCCCCAGCCCTCAGATATTTATAAACATTGATCAGTTCCCCTCTCAGCCTTCTCTTCTCCAAGCTAACCAGCCCCAGGGTTCTCAGCCTTTCCTCATCAGGCAGTGCTCCAGTCTCTTCATCATCCTTGCAGCCCTCTGTTGGACTCTCCCTGTCCCTCCTGAACTGGGGATGCAATATTCCAGGTGGGGCCTCACTAGGGCAGAGTAGAGTGGGAGGAGAACCTCCCTGGAATTGCTGGACACACTCTTCTCGACACACCCCAGGATCCCATTGGCCTTCTTGGCCACAAGGGCACATTGCTGTGCCATGGACAACTTTTTTCCACCAGCACTCCCATCCCTATACATGATTTTTATGGAGATCACCTCTACCAGCCTCCTTAGCAGTATTCTAAAACCTAATTACTAAATGGATAGGAGGGGAAGGTGTACTTGTTTATGAAATACACTGCACTCTGGGAACAGCAACAAGGATACACTCATTACTGCTTGGGTCAACCTTGTGCTCTTTCCAGCAGGGCTAATTAACAAGGGAGGTTTGCTTCTTTTTATGGGAATTGCTATAACAAGGTAATTGTTACAAGCAGAGTTTGTTATCAAAACACTGAGACATTAAGCAAACATCATACAGCTTGCCCTTGTACATCTGTTGGCAAGGCTCTGCAAGTCCAGCCAACAACCCCTGAGGTGGTATGCGTGGTTTCTAGAAGTTAAGAGCACACACTGTGTTTCAAAAGTTTGGCATACCTCAGGCACATGACCATAGGAAAAGAAAAAGAAAAAATAAACCACAAAACCCAAACAACAAACAAACAAACCCCACAAAAACCCCACAAAACCAAACCAAACCAAACAAACAAACAAAAAAAAGGAACAAAGAAAAAAGTAAGTTGAGCTCATCTTTGATGACAGTTCCTATGTCCTCACATTGGTTTTTCAAGTTTATTCAGCCCTCAGATCTGGTTTTAGTGTTGGCAATGAGATGTCTGAGTACCTTGCCTGGAAGGAGCTGGAAGTGTCAAGGAAGATACTGCTGATGCTTCAAAAGCCTTTCAGTGCAGCTGGCTGAAAGGAGAAGCATCCCTAGAGCTTCTTTGAAGGAAATATTCTGTAAATCCCAAAGGAGGAGGATATGGAGTTTACAATGGGAAAAACACAGGAATGCCTGCACTTCTGCTGAGCAAAGGCTGCCCTCTAAACTGGCACAGAGCATGTACACCTCCAGGACAGCACACCCAGGTAAGTGCTTACATAGTCCTCAAGAAAAACAAAGTGCAATCAGGGAGAAGGGGTTGAAGAGAAGCTACTTTAAGTACTTCTCACTACAATTCACTATGGTAGCAAAACACTTAGAAATGCCTTCAGTCACCACATAGGTTAAAAAAGCAACTACTTCAGCATCAATATAGTCACCACCTAACGCTTGCTGTTGAATTACAGCTTTTACACTACTTTTCTAAAGCCTGATGTTTACTGCTTCCACTTTGTCTTCCCAAGACATTATTTCCTGTACTAATTTTCCCTTTAAATAGAAAGGAATTTGAACCACGACTTACATGTAACTTTTCCAGGTTCTGTGCTGGCTAAAATGTTCTCACGACGCAGGGAACAGGATCAATGGAGAAATGAAGAGGCTGCAGCAATCCATTAAGAAGTGGCCCTCCAAAGCTTTGTAGGGCAATGTTCTGGCAGCTCACTTGATAACAACCTAAAACAACATAAAGGCAAGTATTAAAAGACTCAAGAACTGGATCTTCACAACTTTTTTTTTCCCCCTCCTTCTAATTCTAAAAACAGTTTGGGGAGTTTTTTTGTTTTTTTTTTTTTTTTTTTTCCCCTTTCTTTAAGCAAGGTCTTTATGTCAAATATGAGAATTACATTAAACCCACTACATACCTCCCTTTACCTTTAAAAGATAGACACCTTAAAATAAATACTATGTTTCTCCTGTATCTCTATAGCATCCACACATGTGGGGTCCCTGAGAAGAACCACAGAACAGATAATCATAGAATGATAGAATCATAGAATGGTAAGGCTGGAAGGGACCTCAAGGATCATCTAGTTCCAAACCCCTGCCATAGGCAGGGACACCTCCCA